>WOVY01011274.1:0-52927 GCA_013436015.1 Rhipicephalus annulatus
AAGACGTCATTGAGCCTTCATCGAGTCCTTGGGCCTCCCTTGTGGTCTTAGTTAAGAAGAAGGACAACACCTGGTGTTTTTGCGTCGACTATCGCCACCTGAATCGGATCACCAAGAAGGACGTTTATCCTTTACCTCGAATCAATGATGCGCTCGACTGCCTCCACGGCGCCAACTATTTCTCGTCCCTTGACCTTCGATCCGGATACTGGCAAATTTCAGTCGACGACCGCGACCGCGAGAAGACAGCATTCATCACACCCGACAGCCTTTACCAATTCAAGGTCATGCCTTTTGGGTTGTGCAATGCCCCGGCTACTTTTGAACGTATGATGGACTCTCTTCTTCGCGGTTTCAAATGGTCGACCTGCCTCTGCCATCTGGATGATGTAATAGTTTTCTCGCCCTCTTTCGAAAGCCACCTGTCTCGTCTCTCGGCGATTCTCGACGTTTTTTGTTGCGCTAGTCTCCAACTGAATTCGTCTAAAATGCTCATTTGGACGTTGGCAGATTAAACTACTCGGCCACCTTGTTCACGCCACTGGTGTTCAACCCGACCCTGACAAAGTCCGTGCAGTCCGAGAATTTCCGGTTCCGCGTTCCACACAAGAAGTTCGCAGTTTTATTGGGCTCTGGTCATACTTCCGCCGTTTTGTCTTCAATTTCGCGGATATTGCTAGGCCCCTCACGGATCTCCTCAAAAAGAATGTGGCCTTTTCTTGGGGAATGGACCAAGAACATTCCTTCGCGTCGCTAATTACCGCCCTCACATCACCACCTGTGTTGGCTCATTTTAATCCAGCGGCTCGAACAGAGCTCTGCACCGATGCAAGCGGCCATGGCATTGGTGCTATACTCGCTCAGATACAGAATGGCACCAACCGTGTGATAGCTTACGCTAGCCGCCTTTTGTCGCAAGCGGAACAAAATTATTCCATCACTGAGCGGGAATGCTTAGCCCTCGTTTGGGCTATTGCGAAATTCCGTCCGTACTTATACGGACGTCCGTTCGCAGTCATCACGGACCATCATGCACTTTGCTGGCTGTCGGCGCTTAAGGACCCTACAGGAAGACTCGGCCGATGGGCACTTCGATTACAGCAGTACACGTTCTCGGTTGTTTACAAATCTGGAAAGCTGCACAGCGATGCTGACTGCTTATCCCGGCACCTTGTTGATCCACCTAGCTCCACTGATTTGGAATCCGATGCCTGCGTTTTAGCCATCACTGACTTTCTGAACGTGGCTGACGAACACCGCCGAGATCCATCGCTGCTCACCATCATTGACCGCCTTCAATCGCGTTATGCTGACCCTTCTTTTAGCAGATACCTGCTTCAAGACAACGTTTTGTACCGCCGCAACTTACACCCCGACGGCGCGGAACTTTTACTCGTCGTACCGCATTACCTGCGAAAGGATGTTCTGCGACAATTCCACGACACTCCAACTTCTGGACATCTAGGAGTCTCCAGAACTTACGACCGCATTCGACGACGAGTATTCTGGAAGCGTCTGTACCACTCTGTTCGCCGTTACGTCGCATCTTGTGACCTCTACCAGCGCCGAAAGAAGCCTACGACTCCCCCTGCCGGTCTACTTCAACCTATTAAAGTTCCAGCCGAGCCATTTTATCGAGTGAGGTTGGACTTGCTAGGCCCCTTTCCTACTTATACAACTGGAAATAAATGGATTGCAGTGGCCACAGACTATGCTACTCGGTATGCAATCACTCGAGCGCTACCAACCAGCTGCGCAACCGACGTTGCCGACTTCCTGCTGTATGACATTATTCTTCAGCATGGCGCTCTGACTCACCTGCTCACAGACCGTGGTCGCTACTTTCTATCTCGTGTGGTTGATGATCTACTCCGATCTTGTGCTACCCGTCACAACTTCACCACATCTTACTACCCTCAGACTAACGGTCTTACGGAGCGACTAAACCGCACATTGACGGACATGCTTTCCATGTACGTATCTACCGACCACACTGATTGGGACATAGCTCTTCCGTTCGTAACCTTCGCCTATAACTCGTCGCGTCATGAAACAGCGGGCTACTCCCCTTTTTATTTACTCTTCGGACGTCATCCCTTACTGCCCTTCGACACACTGCTTTCATCAGACCACCCATCCTCCACCTCATACGCTCAGGATGCAATCACCCGTGCCCTCACGGCACGTGCGGTAGCGCGTGCTCGGTTATCGTCGTCGCAGACAGCACAGAAGTCTCTTTATGACCGTCGACATAGAGATGCCGTTTTTTCTGCGGGTTCTCTTGTTCTCCTATGGCTCCCATCTCGACGTGTTGGCCTCTGCGAGAAACTACTATCGCGATACGCTGGGCCCTACCGAGTCATTCTCTGGTCACACCTGTGACCTACGAGATTGCTGCTACCACAAACTCATCAGCTGCTGCACCCAGAACGGAAGTAGTCCACGTTTCTCGTCTCAAGCCCTACAACGCCGACTCGCTCATTTAACAGGCACCGAGACGGTGCTTTACGGGCCGGGGTGATGATACGTGTATGGAACTGTCGCCCCGACACAGCTGAATTGGCACCCAAATGAAGAAGACGACAACGTGGTTGTAGTGGGTTGGACTCTCGAGTTTCTCCCGTTGGCCTGCTTGACTGTGCGCTCTCTAAGCCGTTAGCAAGACCAGCTCTCGGTGAATAAATCTTCGCCGTAACAATAAATATGTTTACAGACTAAAAAGTGCAGGACGGGCAAAACGAAAACTTGTTATTTTTCCTACGTTACAGCCGGGGACCGGCCTTTAAGGCCGGTCCCCGGCTGAAATATATATATATATATATATATATATATATATATATATATATATATATATATATATATATATTGTAAGGCAACGTTTTGGCTGCAAGACACCTCTTTTACTTGCCGAGCCTCTGCCCCACAGCACAGGTCAGACTGGTGATGATGAGTATGTACATATGGTAAGATGACGCGTATGAATAATGCTCACACTTATTTCCCCCCCACGCGTGAGCGGCCAGCCCGGATGCGTCTTAGACGGAAACGGAACGTCGAACGAATGGCTTCAGACGTGATACGTGGACAATCTCCGAACCACGACAGCGACGATCCTAAGAAAGGTCGGTGGGAGTGACACGATAGTTCACTGGGGACGTTTGTCATTGATTGTATAGGGCCAAATAAAGCGTGACTGAAACTTGTCACACAATCCTGGAGTACGAATGGGCGTCTAAAGCAACACTTCATCCCCCGGACTGAAAGAGACGTCGCGATGAGAGCTGTCGTAGCGTTGCTTGCGGTCTTGCTGATTGGCTTCTGTATTAAGGCGAGCCCGTTGCCGACATTCTTCGAGCCTTGTGATGAACTGCTCTGATACGGTTGCCGAGGCATCGGTTGGTACATTTAGCAAAGAAACGTTGATGGTGAATGTCGGTGAACGGCCGTTCACGAGGTAGAAAGGTGAGTAGCCAGTAGTTCTTTGAACAGCGGTGTTATGGGCAAACGTCACAAAAGGCAAAATGGTATCCCAGCTGTCGTGGTTTGGTGCGATGTACATCGACAGCATGTCTGTTAGTGTCCGATAAAGTCTCTCTGTCAGCCCATTAGTTTGGGGGTGGTAGGCTGACGTCATCTTATGTACTGGACTACAGGTTGTGAGCAGGGTTTCGATTATGGTGGACAGGAACATTTTGCCGCGATCACTCAGGAGGACGCGAGGTGCACCGTGACGCAATACAATGGCGTTGAGAAAGAAGTCTGCGACGTATGAAGCAGAACTTGTGCGTAGTGCAGCAGTCTCTGCATACCGTGTCAGGTGATCGACAGCAGTCACAATCCAATGATTACCTGCTGGCGTGATGGGGAGAGGTCCTAGTAGGTCTATGCCAACGATGGCGAAAGGTGTCTCGGGACACGGGATGGGTTGCAGAAGGCCAGCAGGAGACCAAGTAGGTAGCTTCCGCCGTTGACACAGATGGCAAGATGCAACGTACTTGGCCACAAAAGTAGAGATGCCAGGCCAGAAGAAACGTTTCTTGATGCGGCTTTGTGTTTTGTGAAATACCAAGTGGCCTGCACATGGGTCGTCGTGAAAGGCTTCGAAAACTTGGTGACGTAGAGAACGTGGAAGTACTGGAACCCAGTGGTGTCCATCAGTAGTGTACACATAACGATGGAGCACATTGTTATCAAGCTTAAACTGCCGTAGTTGTCGGCGCAATCTAGCATTAGGAGTAGGTGATATACTATTTAGGCGTTGAATAATGCTATTGCAATATGGATCGTAACGCTGGCGTGTGGCGAACTCGGTGTAGCGATTTGAAGCCGGCGTGTCGATAACCGCAAGGTGTGATAATGTGAGGGGTGACAAAGTGTTTTGTCCACCAGACGAGCAATCACCTGACGTACTCGATGGTGACAGTGGAAGGGGGCAGCGAGAGAGAGCATCTGCATCTCGGTGTCTTTTGCCAGACTTATAGATGACGTCAAAATCGTACTCTTGTAGGCGGAGCACCCAACGACCGAGGCGACCACACAAGTTTTTCAGTGACGATAGCCAGCACAAGGCATGATGGTCTTATAATAACTGTGAAGTGGCGTCCGTAAAGATATGGTCAAAATTTTTGTATGGCCCAGACGACAGCAAGGCACTCCTGCTCAATTATGGAGTAGTTTTGCTCGGCAGCCGTAAGAGCACGACTAGCATACGCAACAACTCTTTCCCGTGAAGTGGCATCCCGCTGTAGAAGAACTGCACCAATGCCTTGGCCACTCGCGTCGGTGTGGAGACATGTAGGTGCGTTCTCGTTGAAATGACACAGAACAGGGTCTGATGTTAAAGCATGCTTGAGGGCTTGAAAGGTACGCTCGCAGTCGTAGTTCCAAGCGAAAGTTGATCCGGATGTCAGCAGCTTATGCAGTGGCGACCCGATGTCAGCAAAATGGCTAATGAAGCGGCGGAAGTAGGACGCCAGGTCAAGGAAACTTCGTAGGTGTTTCTGATTTTCTGGCCAAGGGAAGCGTATCACGGCAGCAAGCTTGTCAGCATCCGGGCGAACGTCATCTTTGCTGACAAGGTGGCCCAACACCTTGATGTTCTTGTTGGCGAAGTGGCATTTCTTGGTGTTTAGCTGAAATCCAGCATTAAAAATTTTCGTCAGCATCTTGATCGTCTAAACGATCAAGATGCTGACGAAAAGAAGAGGAGAAAATGACGATGTCATATAGATAACAGAGACATGTTTTCCATTTTAGGCCGCGTAGAACTGTGTCAATCATGCGTTCAAACGTGGCAGGAGCATTACATAAACCGAATGGCATCACCTTGAATTCATACAGCCCGTCTGGTGTTGCAAAGACAGTTTTTTCTTTGTCCGCTTCGTGCATAGGTATTTGCCAATAACCAGACCGTAGATCGAGGCTGGAGAAAAATTCAGTGCTTTGCAGAGAGTCAGGTGCGTCGTCGACTCGTGGGATCGGGTATACGTCTTTGCGCGTGATCTTATTAAGTGCTCGATAATCGATGCAGAATCGCACCGAACCATCCTTCTTTTGGACTAGCACTACAGGTGATGACCACGGGCTGGACGAAGGCCGGATAACATCTCGTTTGAGCATATCAGCAACGTTGTTCTCGATTATTTTCCGCCCTGCGGATTACACTCAATATGGGCGGCGGCGTACAATTGTATTGCCTTCCGTTTCAATTCGATGTACGGCGACGGAAGTGCGACCCAAAAGCTTGGCATTGACATCAAATGAAGCACTGTGTTTTTGAAGGATACCCAAAAGTTCTTGCTTTTGCACTGACGTGAGATCGGGATTTATTGTGGCTGTTAAAGCAGCCGTTGTAGCATCGTCATCATTACTTGTAGAGAAAGATGGCGCATCTGCGTGAAGGGGCACCAAAGAAAGTGGTTCGGTATCTGTGAAGCAAACCACACTGGTGTCCTGGAGCAGTGCAACAGGCAAAGAAGTAGGGTTAACCGCCGTAACTAATGCTCTGCCATCATGAAAGCGCACCAGACTAGGAGCGATGATAAGCCCACCAGAGATGTAGCGTCCACACGGTGCCAGGAACACATCACCAGTACTGATCTTATCTGATGTCAGGGTCAGAATATGCTCATTACCTGGAGGAATAAAACAGTCATCAGCGGTGACGAAGCGCTGGCTATGAGCATCTTTATCGGACGAAAGCGCAGTATCTGACATGCGAATGACCCTCTGACGGCAAGATATCACGGCTGAAGTTGAGGAGAGAAAGTCCCACCCTAAAATGAGCGCATTAGTACACGATAACAGAACGAAGAACTGTATATGATGAAAGATGCCCTCAATAAAAACTCGTGCTGTGCAAACACCAGAAGGCTGAACCAAAACCGCATTAGCACAGCGAAGGGGAGGGCCATCATACGGTGTCTTCGCTTTGCGCAAACGGGAACACAAGTCCACACTAATAACTGAGAGCGATGCACCTGTGTCCACCAAGGCTTCTGTCCATATACCCCCAACACACACTGAAAGTACATTTGAGGGGCGTTCCGGAGGAGTTCGATGCAGTCTGCCAAATGCAGCTTTCCCTCATGAAGCTGCATTGTTTAGTTTTCCGGGCGATGATCAGACGCCGTGGTAGCCGGACGAAGTGGTGACGAGGAACGGCGCACAGGTGACGGGGAGCGACGGCGCGAGGAGCGGAAGGTACTGGCTGCATCGAAGTGCTGTGGAGAGGGTGAGTGGCGTTTGTAAAGTTGGTATGGGTGACGACGTTGTGGAGAGGGGCAAACTCATCCCTCTCGTAGTCACCATAGCCACGCCTTTCGTGTTGTTGACGTCGACGACAGAACTGTGAGTTGTGGCCGCGTATTCCGCAATAATAGCAAATAGGTCGAGATGGACGCCAGGCTTGAAACGAAGGAGGCGTTGCTCTTTGGGCAAGGACGTTCAGTGAAGGCTGCATAGTTGACCCATACTGCGGTGATTGCTGAGGAGGTGACGCTGCAACCACCTGAGCGTATGTCGGCTTTGGAGTGGTATGCGAGCTCGGGACTTGCTCACACGTCATGGACGCTAGTTCCTCCCTCACAATGTTGCGCAGGCTGCCTGTAGAAGGCGTCATGTGGAGCTCATAAGATGACGAGGTGGCTTGGAGTTGCAGCTCCTCGCGGATCGTAGACCGTATCAACGCACGGAGCTCACCGTCATGCGTTGGCCTGATATCTGCTGTTTCAGGTTGCAAACGTATAAGTTCAAGGTCATCGAGTCGCTGACACGTACTGATAATATCGGCGACCGTGGTCGGGTTCCTTGCCGCCAGAGCGTTAAATGCGACGGCGCCTATGCCCTTCAGCAAATGGCGAACGCGGTCATGCTCCGCCATCGAGCTGTCAACGCGACGGCATAGGGCGACGACATCTTCAATATACGATGTATAGGACTCGCCGGAGTGCTGGACACGTTCAGCAAGCTTCCGTTTGGCGATGTCTGCACGTACAGAAGGGTTGGCAAATATCTGACGGAGCTGCTGCTTAAAGGTAGGCCAGTCTGGGAAATTCAGTTGATGGTTGAGAAACCATGTCTTAGCGACACCCGTCAGGTAGAAAGGTACACGGGACAGCTTCACAGAATCATGCCAATAGTTAAGCGCACTCACACAGTCGTACTCATCCAACCAGTCTTCAACGTCTTCACCGCGAAGGCCGGAAAACATCGGGGGATCTTTTTGAGGGGCGGTGACAGTCCAAGAAGGCATGCCCAGGGGTGCCGGCGGGGTGGATGAAGCCGTGTTGTTGTGCTCGTCTTGCGACATGACCGAAGGCTGACTGCGCAGACGGCGACCCGACCGGAGCTCCAGGGATGGTTTGTAGTCGAAGATTACAAAAAAGCGCTGCACGGAGAGGACCAGGGAATCGGAAAACACTCTCCACCATTTGTAAGGCAACGTTTTGGCTGCAAGACACCTCTTTTACTTGTCGAGCCTCTGCCCCACAACACAGGTCAGACTGGTGATGATGAGTATGTACATATGGTAAGATGACGCGTATGAATAATGCTCACAATATATATATATATATATATATATATATATATATATATATATATATATATATATATATATATATATATATATATATATACGGCGCATGGGCGGCAACGACCGAAACCAGCCGGGAGTGTCCATATAATTGCTATCGCAATAAAACTTTTGCGAGGCGAAGACCATTCGCGGCCAAAGAGCACCATGTGTTTTATGTGTTTTAAGCAACGACCAACGACAACCGTGACAGGGTGCATTACACGTAATTGTACCGAGGCCCAAAGTAACGCGCTGCTATGCTATGGCAGTAATACGAGATGAGTTATTAACTACGAGCGACCATTATATATCTGCAAGTGAGAGACGGGAGAATAGTACGAATACCTTCTGCGTACAACAAAGTAGGCGGCAGATACTCAGAAGTGTGGGAGCTTGGGCTAGTTGGTATGACATGACGATAGTTATAGCGCGAAAACAAAACGACGACACAGAGACAAGAAGGAGTTTCGTGTCCTTCTTGTCGTCTTGTTTTCGCGCTATAACTATCGTCAGGCAGATACTCCCTTTGACGCAAGAGCCAATGCGGTATGCACGTCAGCGACCGCCGCGCGTCATGGTTATTCCTCCGATGCATATGACTCCCTTCGTCAAGAGGAATCGCTCTTTCGTTGGGAAGTGCTTGCTATGGAAGCTTGCATTTCGTTTCTGGCCCTCCGCGCAAAGGAGCGATATTAAAAGCGGCGCATATTGCGATCCCGCAAAAGCTGGATGTGCCTCTCCGACTCCCAAAAATGCGCCGCGAGAAACCGCGAGCGTGCGTTGTGCATGCTTAAATCAGAACTGTATTTTCACAACTTTGTGCTGGGTTTTGCACGAAATTATTATTTTCCCGAATGGGTGCGCGTATTTTGGGCGCTATTGTAAGTATGTTGCTCGGTATTGCGCGAGGCAAAAGTAGGAACCGACTCGTGATAACCACTCCAACTGCTCAGTTACGGTCGTTTCACAACCACTATTTTACGCACCGTGCTGTGAGTTCCTTTAAAGATTTATCTTGACTGAAACTTTTCAGCAGCAGCTGAACGAAGGTGTTCTTTATGAGCACATATTCGCAAAGCCGAGAATGCAATTGCTTTATCCTCTGAACTACACAACGCTCACATAATAATAATATAGTAACATAATAATAACATAACATAATAATAATAATAATAATAATAATAATAATAATAATAATAATAATAATAATAATAATAATAATAATAATAATAATAATAATAATAATATAATGATAATTTACCGTGACCTGGAACAAGCATGAGATCTCAGTGCAGGCGCACGCAAAAATAAAACACTATAAATAACAATACAATACAGACACTTTTCAGAAAAATCAAATAAAAAGTATGAAACCGCACAGACAAAAAGAAAACAGCACAAAATGGGTAGAAAGGCAAGAATAATGTAAATGGTGGTGAAAAACAAAGGCGGATATACACAACTATCTAGAAACCTTCCTGAGCGACGCAAAAGGGAAGAATCTTCCCATTTTGAGAAACTATGTTAGGACAGAATAGAGCTGAGGTAAGAACAATGAAAGTGGACTGCGGAAAACATCAATCATGGAAATTAATATTATGGAGACTGTCTTTTAAGAAAAGTAGAGTGTTGAAAGAAGCTGGCAAGTACATGAAATGGTCGATTCTCTCTGGTTAACTTAGGCGGAATGCGGAAATTCACACAACGGAGAAATAAAGGGCAAGATATCGTACATTGAACTACTTTTTAAATGAATAACAGGTCAGTGTTATTTCGTCGGCAGTGAAGTTATGACAATGATAAAATATGCTGGCAGTGTTAGAACAAGATCCAGAGTAATTTCTAGCGAAGCAGTGATTGAAATGTTTATGATTTTTTTCTGGACTCGCTCAATAGCGTCACTGCCAGATTTAGCGATGCAATTCACAGATGCACCTTGAAGTTGAGAAAGACATGCTGCAGTGTACAATTTGTCGGATGCAGTAAGAGAACTGAATCCTTGGGAGATTCTGCCAACACAGCCGAGAGAACGAAGGCCACAAATGGCAGCACGTTGTGTGAACAAAAAAATTTAGCATGTTATCAAAAAGAACCGACTCATTCATAAATCTTACATAATACAGGACATTGACAGACGATGGACGTTTTGCGAGATATGCTGATGCAATTCGTCTTTGAGGCATTCAGACAAAAGTTGTTGTCTAAAAAGAAAGCCAATCTGAATGCATAAAGCGTCGGTCATTAGTTCAATGAATTTTCCTAACTATCTTTTAAATACTTTGATGTCATCGGTATGCATACAAGAGAAAAGAAGAATAACGTATTTAAAAAGAAGCATCGTTAACGTAAACTACAAATAAGAGTGGGCCTTGAGGGACTCCACTAGTGACTGTGTGCGAGGAAGACATTTGGTAATTTACGGCAACATACCAGGATCTATTAAGCAAACAACTGTGCAGGAGATTCGCAAGACGAGAGAACATCAAAGTTTGCAAGTTTAATCGCAAACAGTGAGTAGCTGACTGCGTCAAAAACCTTGCTCAGGTCGCAGTAGAAAACGTCGATCTGTTCTATCCGAGAAATAGGTGGGGAGATTGGCGTCATGAAACTAGCCAGATTTGTGGTAGTTGATCATCCAGGGAGAAAGCCGTGTTGATTATGACAGAACATGGAAACAGAAAACAGACAGAAAATGAAAAAAAAATCTAGTTGTGTTCCTTAAAAATGTGAGCCCCACCGCGGTGGTCTAGTGGCTAAGGTACTCGGCTGCTGACCCGCAGATCGCGGGACCGAATCTCGGCGGCGGCGGCTGCAATTTCGATGGAGGCGGAAATGCTGTAGGCCCGTGTGTTAGATTTGGGTGCACATTAAAGAACTCCAGGTGGTCAAAATGTCTGGAGCCCACCACTACAGCGTCTCTCAAAATCATACGGTGGTTTCGAAACGTTAAACCTTATATCATCATCATCATCATCATCATCATCATCATCATCATCACCATCATCATCATCATCATCATCATCATCACAATATGCTGTGAAGAGCTGCAGCTGAAAGATTTTTGATGTGGCACACAGTAGATAAATCAGAGGACAATCAGAAACATGACTTTTGCAGCCCAACTTAAATACTGGAAATACATGCGCAGTTTTCCGCATGCTGGGAAATGTAGAAGCATTAAGGCAGCTGTTAAACATTGTAGTCAGTAATGGGGAAAGTATACTACCGTAAGCATTTAGTATAGCGGAAAAGATGTCATCTGAGTCACAAGATATTAATGATTTTCAGCGTCTAATACATGAGCAGATTAGCTTTTCACTCAGCGATAGACCACTAGATGTGCTAACTGCCTTGGGCTGTTGTCCTGACTCCTAGAGTCTGAGGCCTTATAAACGACGAAAAATGCGGGGCGAAACAGTCAGCGATGGCATGCACTTCGACACCATCCGAAAGCAGTACCGTGAAGGACTCCCCACTTTAACGTTTGCGTACATACTTCCAAAACTCAGCTGGCCTGCCAGAAATATTTCTTTCTAATAATGCTATGTATGAACTGTGGTCCCGTTTCTATAGGCTTTTAGAGAGAGCTTGGAAAAAGCTGAACTTATGCTACCACTTGCTGAATGGAGAACAATCAGCCTTCTTGTGCGCGCGATCTTTATGCTTCAGGGGAAAACCAGCGGGGATATTTGCGATGTTTCGATGCATGTTGCGGAACAATCTTACGCATGCTGTTTGGTACTAGCTCCTTAAACTGTTCAACTTCATCGCGAACCTTTCGTTTGTCACTAACCTGCGACCAATCAACGGCTGACAAGTAATGATAAAATCCCGTGTGGTCAGCTCCCTTGAAAGCAAATCTTTGAGATTGGTTAAAGTGAGTACTGTAGCTCGTTGTTTGTGCACAGACAGATAATTAAGCATCAAGTGGTGGGTGAAATTTGTCAGGTCGAACAAGAGAGATGTCGGAACGTGGTACTAGAACGGGTTGATCATTTCACAGATAGGGTTCTAAGGCGTTGTCGCTGCAATTGACGACTACGTTATGTTTCAATATAGGAAATTCAACGCCAGAAAATCCAAGAGCAGACTGCACCTTTTTTAATGAAGTGATTATAATGAGAAAAGGTGAGCGTGCTCCAGTCAATTCCAGGCACGTTAATGTCACCAAGAACAATAACTTTGTTCCCACTGTGAGACGATGTCACATGTTCAATGGAAGACATGACATCATGAAACAAGGCAGGAAAAATGCTGGGCGGTAGATAAAAACATCCATTCAACATTTTTTCCAGGCGCTCAAGGCTGATTTCTAACCATATCGATTCTTGGAAAGCTTCAGATCTTTCCGTGTGACAGATTTCAGTGAACTGTCACTGGCAATTAGCACGCCACCACCTTTCTGTTTGGTTGCCCTGGAATCTCGGTCACTGCATTAAGTGGTAAGTTTCGGGTGAAAAATTCAGATGAGGGAATTTTGCGACCCAAACAGGTTTCAAAATTTCTATAATAGGAAAAGAAGCCAAAGGAACGTTAGCGAAAAACTCGTTTGTCTCTGTGCGCAGACCACCAGCATTCTAGTAGAGAATGTCTACGTTACACGGTACTGGCGACACGGCATTAGTTCAGCTGGATGAAGCATGTCGTCCCGAAGAACCCCACAAAAAAGCTTGAAGAGGGTCACAGCGAAGGATCATTCAAGCGCTGTAGTGTTTTCTCGTCAACCTCGATGTAGAAAGAAGAAAATGCCAGATCACACGTACAGAGGGAATCAATGATATGCGAAGCACGAATGGCAAAGTTGATATGTTATGTCGTACATGACTTCCATGTCATGATTATCATGTTTGCATCTGGCATTCGAGTTCACGGTCCATTCAAGTCACCTAATACCAGATTTAGTATATGCGAAGCTAGCGAAAGGGCCATGAGTGCGCATAAGTGTGGCACGCAGACATGTTTTACATGACACGCATGTCATGATTATGATATTTGGACGTGCAATTTAACTTCATCGTCCATTCGCGTCACGCAATACAAAATTTGGTATGTGTGAAGCTAGAAAAACTACCGCAAGCGCATCATGAGCATAGCATGTAGTCATGTTTTACATAGCACGTATGCTACGATTACCATGTTTGGACGCGTCATTTACCTCCGCATTCTATTCAAGTCACTTAATACCAAATTTGGTATATGTGAAGCTAGCGAAACGGCCGCAAGCGTGCTATGGGCGTAGCTTGTAGTCACGTTTTACATAACACACATATCATGATTATCATGTTTGGACGTGCCACTTACCTTCGTCGTCCGTTCGCGTCACGCAATACGAAATTTGGTGTATGTAAAACTAGCGAAACGGCCACGAGCGCATCATGAGGGTGGCATGCATCATGTATACACGACGGGCGTGGTTATCATGTGTGCACCAGTCGTATACCTTTGTTATCCGTTTAAGTCACGTAAGACCAAATTTGGTATATGTGAAGCTAACGAAACGACCGCGAGCGCACCATGAGCATCGCGTGTAGTCATGAGTCTCATGACTTACATGACATCCTTGTCACGATTTCCAAGTTAGGGCATGTCACTTATGTTCGCCATGCAGTCATGTCATACCATACATGACTTCCTTGTCATGATTATCATCTTTGGATGTGTCGTTTACCTTGGTCATCTATTCATGTCACGTGATACCAAATTCAGTATATTTGGAGCTACTTCGTCATTCATTGACGTCACGTAAGACGAAATTTGGTGGAGCTAGCGAGACGGCCTCGAGCGCATCAGGAACGGCTCAATATACCCCAACGTAACGTTGACGCGCGCGCACGCTGGGCACAGTGACGCTACGTTAGCAAAACGCGAGCCCTCTATACTATAGTCTGACGCCAGGCGGTCGAATCGCATTGGTGCCTTCACTGTGGCATGTTGTCACTTTCTCATACGGCACGCATCTGATGATTATCATGTTTGAACTAGTCACATAACTTCATCATCTACTGACGTCACGTAACCCCACATTTGGCATATGTTAAGCTAGCGAAACGACCACGAGCGCATCATGAGTTTGGCATGTAGTCATGTTGTTACATGACACACACCTCATGTTTATCATGTTTGCACCAGTCTCATACCATCGTCATTCATTGACGTACTGTAATACAAAATTTGGTATATGTGACGCTAGCGAAACGGTCGCGAGCGCATCATGAGCATGGCATGTAATCATGTTGTTACATGACACGCATGTCACGATTTTCGTGTTAGGGTCTGTCGCTTGCGTTCGCCATGCAATCATGCCGTACCATACCAGTTTTGCAACATGTCATGTTAACGAAACTACCGCAAGAACAGCAGGACTATGAAATGTTAATCATGACATACATGTCGTGATTTTCATGTTATGTTTAGTCAAATATGCTCTTCATACAGTCATGTTGTTCCATACCAGTTTTGGTATCGATACCATTATCGAAACGGCCAGGAGAGCTAATAGTCGTAGGCGGCTAGATAGATAGATAGATACGCTCAAGTCACCGAAGTTCGCTAAGAAATGCTTCGCATTTAAACCTCTCAGTGGTAAGCATCGGCCGTGTTTGTAGTCACCCTGTGGCATATGCAAACTCACTCTTCAGAGGGATTATGCAAATGGTCCATATCTCTTCTGGTCCTCGAATTCGTATGCTTCCACCATAAATAGTAAGCTTTTTAGGTTTTTCAGTGATTCAGTAAAGCACCCTAGGAAAAGTTTCACTAACGGCAGGTAGCATGGTATACGAGATAAGCTCGTTGTTCCGGTTCTTTGCCTGTTGTATATACACTTGTACGCGGCCTAGGTCAGGTGCTACGCAGAGATTCTTGCTTTAACGGAAATTGGCGTCCATAAATGCTGTAGTGGTGAGCAGGAAAGCCGAAGTATAACATCATTTCACACAACACACCTTTGTTTGGTTGGTTGGTTGGTTGGTTACAGTGACATTCAATTGGTAGCCTTCGGCCGTGTAATTTAGGTGCATGCTCCTAGGCATGTGTTGCTGCACTGGTGCCTGAAATCAACAGCTGTTCTTCGTTATCTACGCAGTGTATGTTGTGCTCGCGACAAACCATCTATGTTCACCCAGCCATCCACGCAATCCGGCACTGAGTGTCACGGAGAGCAGCGGGCCAGTGTGCTAGGACCTGTCGACAACCTGAAAACGAGCACTTTACGGTGCAATAGTTCCTTGCGCGAAATGCGTCGCAGAGGACACGGACAAGTGAGCCCGGGTTTTAGTGAGAAATCGAGGCGTTGTTGAAGCGGAGAACAAAAATGAAGGCCCCTGACGAATGCCTTACTTCCCTGAACCATGGCAGCAAGCTTCGCGCCCCCTCTTTGTTGAGTCACATCACGAAATTTATTTTCAGTGACTTGTGTGGAATGCTGCTTCTCAAGTCGACCGCCGTAGCAACCGCCCTTGCTCTCTCGTTCGTGTGAACCCTTTCATCTGTGCACCGTCACCGAAATTCATCGTTTGTTAAACCAGCAACATTGATTGATTGATTTGTGGGGCTTAACGTCTCAAAACCACTATTTGATTATGAGAGACGCCGTAGTGGAGGGCTCCGGAAATTTTGACCACCTGGGGTTCTTTAACGTGCACCCAAATCTGAGTACACGGGCCTACAACATTTCCGCCTCCATCGGAAATGCAGCCGCCACAGCCGGGATAAACCAGCAACATTTGCTGCGACACAGAAGTACGGCGTGTCATGGGGCTCCTCTACGTGGGAGTAACATTCGATGAAAAGGTAAAAAAAAGTAATAATATTATTCAAACAAAAAAGGTACCGCACACGATTGTCACTCCAGTGGAAGCATCGTCGAGAGCAACAAAAGGAAAACAGTTGCACTTCGACTTTACAGTGAACATGGCCAGTTCAAGCAACGACTTTTACTTTACTAAAGCATGGTGCTTCTTAAGGAGCTCGGCAATTTTTTCCCAAAGAATGCTCTTCTTATGCTTCTTGCGGAAATCCTTAATCTTGACGTCCCAAAGAAGAGGTAGTTTCACAACTTCTGCAATGAGCAACTCGTTGAAAGCAGCGCGAGATATTAGTGAGCCGGGGAGAGGACGGATGTCGTCTGCTACTCAGTCGGAGCGAGTTCTGTGAAGCGAATTCCCCGCAGCGCGCGCGTTCACTCCTCGACTCGGTCCCTGGCATTACGTGTCAAATGGCATCACTATTTGCTCTGCTGCTTTTGCCGTGAGCGAATATTTTTAACTCTGGCGAATTTCACTAGAGCGAACAGTAGTCGCGGTAGAAACCTGTTTTGGCCTCGCGCGGCGGCTGCCGCTCCGCTCTTGGAGCAAAATCGCTCGCATATGGAACAGGCTTAAACACGAGGCGAAGCTTCGCTTTAAGAGCACGATTCATTTTCATGCGAAATGCAAATCATACTCATGTGAAATAGCACAAGCAGTTTCCTTCAGCCTAGTGCATCTTCCTTTACACTGCACGCGCAAAATGTGTCTCAAGCATATACCGTCGCAGATCGCGAAGTACGAGGGCTTCATTGCAACGATCACAGAAGGACGATGTTCTCTCAAAGACACAGAGGGTTGACTCGGACAAAAGAATGGCTCCTTTTTCTGTTTCTCGTGATGCGCCTCTCGTGCGAATCAGTCGTCGTCTTCCCCGATGCCATCGCATAGCTGGGCACAAATAAGGACGCGGCATTAACCTTCCACCAGAGAGAGCATTATCTCGATCCTCACCAAGTCGATGTGCAATTAGCTGGTTGGTATCCACATCTATTCGAAAGATACGGCTTCATGCGCACCACGTGCACAGTCTCAGACAGATACGTCTTGAGCAAAATGAACCGTCAGGTGACGTTGCTGAGGCAGCGCAGTGTTTTGTACGGTCCAAAGTATCGACGTACAAGTTTTTCCGACAGACCTCGCCATCGCACAGGTGACCAAACCCAGACTCTTTTCCCAATCGATGACGGAGATTGTACCCAGGAGCGTCGCTTTCTTGTTGGCTGGTTATTCTGACCCGGACAAGTTGCCTCGCTTCCTCGGCACGCTCAGTGAAGTCTGGGGCATCTGTCTCCGAATCATTGGAATCATGGGGCAGCATAGCATCGGGCATTGTAGTCACTTCTCGGCCATAGATCAGTCCGAACGGAATCTCGTTGTTTCCTAGCGGGCTGTATTAGACGCGAAAGTGATATATGGTACAACTTTGTCTCAATTAATGTGATTCACGTCGACGTGCATGCAAAGCATGTCTGATTAGTCCTGTTGAGGCGTTCAATGAGCCCATTCATTAGTGGGTGATAAGCTGTCGTCTTTCTATGCGCAGTGCTGTTGAGTAAGCGCCGTGTGCAGAAGCTCAGCTGTGAACGCAGTTCCTTTATCTGTTATGACGACCGCGGAAGCACCGTGTTTCAGGACATTCTTCTCAATGAAAAATTGTGCCGCTTCAGCTGCAGTGTTGCTCGGAATCGCCTTGGTTTCCGTGTATCTTGTAAGGCAGTCAGTCGCGACTATGATTCACTTGTCATTATCCGATATTGTAAATGGGCCTAAGAGGTCCATGCCAATCTGTGCCAACGAGGTTTCGGGTACTGGAATAGGAAGTAACAGCAGGTTTATCCGGAGGAGCCTTCTTTTGTTGACAGTCAATACAAGTTCTAACGTAATGCTTCATTTCCACTGGAAGTCTTGGCCAGTAGTAGCTTTCTCTTACTCATAAGAATGTTCACCAACAAGTGAGGTGACCCGAGGTGGCTTTTTCATGGCAGGCTTCCAATATGTCCTTGCGGAGACTTTCGAGAAGCACCAGAAGGTAATCATTTCCTGTTGAAGAAAAATTATTCTTGTGCAGTATTCCGTTGCATAATCTGAATGATGACAAACTTCTCGAAAATGCTCTTGGTGCATTTGTGGCTCTTCTTTTCAACACTTAAATCAATGAATTGAGCTCCCAATTGTCTTACTGTTGTCGAGAGACGGCATGCAGTCACATGGACAACTCCTTAAATGTCGACACCTTCTTCGTCTTCTGTGATCGCTGATTCAATCAGCGAGTGATCTTGAGAGGTAGTCCGCATGTAAATGCTGCCTTCCCGATTTGTAGACTATTGTAATGTTGTACTCTTGAAGTGTAAGCTCCACCGTGCCAAACGTCCAGAAGGATGTTCCATGTTGGTCGTCTACAACGACCGCCAGGCATTCCTTTTCCATGGTTGAGTAATTGGACTCGGCGCGTGACAAGGTGCGGCTGGCGCAGGCAACCACTCACTCTGCACCGTCTTGACTCTGGACCAAAACAGCACCTAGGCCTACATTACTGGCGTCTGTGTGTACGGCTATTGGTGCATCCTCATTAAATAGAGCGAGCATCGGCGGCGTTTGTAGAAGCTGCCGTAACTCGTTGAATGTCGCTTCTTGCTCCTCACCTCATATAAACGCAACATCTTTCCTCGTTAGGTGGGTGTGCGGAGAGGCGACGTGCACGAAGTCTGCTATGAATCGCCGGTAGTATGTATACATGCGCAGAGATCCAGGAAACATCGGACTACCTTCTTATTCATGGGCGTTGCTAACTTTGTGACCGCAGCATTTTTGTCCGTGTCAGGTATAACACCCTCGTGACTGACCACATGTCCCAGGAACTGAAGCTCTTCAGACTTAAGTGGCATTTTTCCGGTTTCAATGTGAGTCTTGCCGACCATATGGCTTGGAAAACCAACAACAGTCGTTTTAGGTGGTGCTCGAGCGTGGCGGATAAAAAAACAATCACGATGTCGAGGTACACAAGACACGTTTTCCGCTTGAGACCGGACAGAATAGTATCCATAAGTCTTGATTGATATGTGGGGTTTAACGTCCCAAAACCACTATATGATTATGAGAGACACTATCCATAAGTCTTTGAAACGCGACATGGGGCCGAAAATGAGCCGCAAGGGCGGACTTTGAATTCGTAAAGCCCATCAGGCGTCACAAAAGTGGTCTTCTCACAGTCACGCTCATCAACATCTATTTGCCAGTATCCACTTTTAAGATCTACAGATGAAAAGTAATGTCCATGTCATAGCCCAGAAAGTCATCGATCCGAGGCAATGGATATACATGTTTCTTAGTAACATGGTTGACCTAACAATAATCGATCCAAAAACGCAGGGTACCATCTTTCTTTTTTGTCAAACACCACAGGTGACGCCCCAAGGCTCTTTCATGGTTATATTACATCATCCTCCAGCATCTTCCTAACCTGCTCCTGTATTGCCTCACGTTCTTTCTAAGCAACACGGTATGGCTCCTGTCGGATGGGTCTAGCTGTTTCTTGCGTGATGATGCGGTGTTTTGTGAGCGTCATCCGACGAACTCGTGATTTTGAGGAGAAGCAGTCTCTAAACTGGTCTAAGCACTTCATAAGATGACATCTTTCAATCGACGTTAAACTTGGTCCGATGTCAACAGTAGGAATATGAGGTGGTGTAGGAGTCATTGCTCCCTCTTGCATAGCAAGACCGTCGTAACATTTGTTGAACTCCTCGAGATATGCGACAGCAGTGCCTTTACCGATGCGTCGCCGTTCATTCGTGAAGTTTGCCAGTAGCGCCTCTGCATGCCCATCGACTAAAGTGACGATACCATGAGCCATGGTGACACCTTGACGGAAGAGAAGCGCAATTGCATGCTCAGCTAAATGCTTCGTCGTAATACTGCGCACCGCAGCCCCCCCCCCCTTTCAATCGACGTTAAACTTGGTCCGATGTCAACAGTAAGAATATGAGGTGGTGTAGGAGTCATTGCTCCCTCTTGCATAGCAAGACCGTCGTAACTGTTGTTGAACTCCTCGAGATATGCGACAGCAGTGCCTTTACCGATGCGTCGCCATTCATTCGTGAAGTTTGCCAGTTGCGCCTCTGCATGCCCATCGACTAAAGTGACGATACCATGAGCCATGGTGACACCTTGATGGAAGAGAAGCGCAATTGCATGCTCAGCTAAGTGCTTCGTCGTAATACTGCGCACCGCAGCCCCCCCCTCCCCCGGAGATCGCTGCTTTCAGTTTCCCCAGGCTCAACCGGTTGAATGGTAAAAAAGCCCAGCTTCAGCGAAGTATTGGTGAAGGAGGGAGAGGACTAAACAGTCGACGTCACAGGTGCAAGTAACCTCCAGATGCGGGACACTCTAGCTGAAAAGTCACAGCACGTGATAATCACCGGGGACTCGAATTTAAATCGATGCGCAGAAGCAATCAATCATAAAGTAAGAGGTGACAAGAGGGTTTTAGTAGGGACGTTCCCAGGACGTAAGCTGAAAGCGGTCATGCGGCAAGGGAGCGCAAAAATCAACTAAAGCTTATGGACGAAGACTCGTGATCATGGCGGCCGGTTTAACCGATGTCTTGAATGAAGATTCGGCAGGACTAGCGACCACACTGGCGGAAAATGTCGATGACATGCGAGCCCTTTTCCCTGGGGTACAGTTAGTGATATGCACGATACCAGAGGTACCGGTGCATGACGGCCACCTGCAAAGAGCGGTTATCGACGCGAACACAGAGATATGGCAGATGAATGAGTCGAGAGAAAGGCTTTGAGGTAGTGGAAATAAACAGAGAGGTGCATAGGTGGGATGGTTTTCAACGAGACAGAATTCACTTCGATTGGAGGCAAAGTAATGAGGTGGGTTGGCGACTTGCAGGACACGCAGTAGCTTTTTTGGGGGACACGCGGGCTCTTCGGGGTCCAGGATATAGCTAGTAACGAGAAGAACAACCAGGGAGACTCTTTGACAGGTGGCATAAGCAGACACGATTCCAAAGTGGCACCAATATTCAAGACACGTAGAGTTCGGGGGAGAAATCGATGTAGGCACGTGGGCCGAGCCAATTCAGATGTAGGATATATTAAAGAGCAGAGAGGCAGGAACAGGATGAAATGGGGAGATATAGAAGAACAGCTAAGGGAGAAGAATCTGATGGTATATTGGTTTGTAAAAACACATCTCGGAGACATGGAACAACCACCTAGCAAACCACCTAGTACCATGGGAATATTGTAATAGAGCAGATGACAGCAGAAAAGGGAGTGGTATTGGGGCATTAATTCATAAAGGTACAGACAGGCAAAGGGTAAAGCAAGAGTGTAGGAAACATTTATGGCTAAAAGGGAAAATGGCAAAGCAAATGACACTCATGGGTTTCGTATACTTGTGGACAGGGGCAAAAGCCAGAGTGAAAGGCTGCCGTCGACGATATATATCACGCAATGATGTCACATAGGATGTATGATCGACTAATGATGATGAACATAGATAAATATGGGTTCAGAAGCTTAGGTAGTGATCACAAACGTATCAAGCTGAGTTTTGGAAGAGAAACGAAAATGGAGAGGAGGCATTATGAGCAGCCATACGATATTTATTCATAAAGGCAAATAGAAATAGCAACTAAAGAGCTTGAGAAAATAATCCCCAAGGATACTAAAACAGAGTGGACGTACACGAATCTAACTCAATTGCTTTAGTTAGAGCTTGATAAGGTACGACTCAAAGCAACAGGGGAAAGGAAACACAAACCCCAGAGCTGGTGGAATGAGGAAGTTAAGACAGCCATAGTAAGACGTCAGGAAGCCTCCAGGGAACACAGGTATGCTAAACAGAAGGGGCGAACCGGAAGATGATGTAAAAAAAAATGATAACTTTTTGAGTTGGAAAAAAGGGAAGCGTCCAATCTTAACAGTGAAAATATTAGAAGAAAGGGGGCCGAATGGATGGCGGAAGTAAACAAAACGAATAGAAAGGAAGCTGCGAAGTTTTGAAGCCATCCCAATTCTCTGAGTAATAAGACAAGCATGGAATAGAGGTTTATAACTACAGTTCAAGGGGTTTTACTAGAAGGGGATGAGTAAATGGAACATATAAAAACAATGATGACAGAAAAAGTTTAAACACCAACAAAGCGCTGCATGCACCATACCAGATAAGGATGGAGCAATTAGTGCAGTGGCTCCACTGGGACAAAGAGAGCGGAAAAGGGCAGAGAAAAGGGTTCCTAATAGCACATCAACAGGCCGTGACGGCATCCCAATTATCCTAATAAAGAAACTAGGACCAAACTGTTGCCAAACATTAGGAGAGGCAGAGAACAAAGCAATAATAGAGGGTGAAGCCCCCGATGGGTGGTAACTAAGCAGGATGAGCATGATCTATAAAGGAAAAGGGGACGAAGCTGATATAAACAACTACCGTCCTATAACAGTGACATCAGTAGTTTACAGGCTGGTGAAAGACTATAGACATGGGTGGATAGTGAGGGGGTGCTGAGAGAATTACAAAATAGGTTCTGTAAACGAAGGAGGTTTGAGGACAATCTGTTTTCATTGATACAGTGTATTGAAATAGCGGAAAACGAACACAGGCCCCTGTGGTTGGCATTTCAAGATATCAAGGGAGCTTACGATAGTATGATTCAAGAAGACTTGTGGGGAATACTGGACACACTAGATGTGCAAGATAGAGTAACTAATCTTCTAAAGGATATCTGGAAAAGTAACAAAGTAGTCATAAAATGGGAAGAACAGGCATCCGAACCTATAGAAATAGAACGCGGGCTTCGACAGGGATGATCACCTTTACAGTTGGCACAAAGTGGCGCTGAAGTGCGATTCTCGGAAGTGTGGTCGTTTGCACTGCTTTTGGCACATGTTCCCTTGCCTCTACATGTGTGGAATTTAGGCCCAAAGAGATGAGAGGAAAGAATAAACGTGGGAGAAAAAAAACGAAGATGTGGAGAGAGAAAAAGATAGGAAAAAGCGATTGCCAATTTTCCCCTGGGTGGGTCAGTCCAGGGGTGCCGTCTACGTGAAGCCAGGACCAAAGGGGTGTGTTGCCTCTGCCGGGGGGGCCTTAATAATCCAAACACCCAGCATCGAACCCCACTGAAACGCCTGCAGACGCCGCTGCGGGGTAATCAGATGTAGGAGGTGGAGGACAAGCATAAAAGGGAGGCGGAAAGGGGGGGGGGGGTGCGGACACTGGCTGTTTCTTATTTTGGGAGGAGGGGACCGCCCCTATATCGCCCACTCCTTCTGGACACGCCACTGTTCTTCCTTGGCTAGTGTCGATTTTGTTTCACTGCGTTCCTTCCTCGCCAGGCGGGATTTTGTTCAATTATTTTGGCAAAGTGTTGGAGAGCACATTTGTGGCAGAACAAACCTGAAGCGGGCTGAACAGTAGGTGAAGCCATTCGGGCTGTTATTTAAACGCATGCGGGAGCACTGCGTAGAATATTGGAAGCGGCTGAAAACCCGGAATGGGCGTCCATTGCAGAAAGGCATTGCAGGGTGTAATAAAAGATGTGCGAATAACGCAGCGTTGCTCTGGCGAGGCAACGCCAAGCTCTGGTTCGCGTTGTCATCATCCCTACTTTGGAAGTGCATCCGAATAAAAAAAAATCGAGAACACACTTCTTTCGGAGTGCCAACGTTTCGAAACTGTTCTCACTCTTTCACGGTTCCCGATGGGGGGAGAGCTTCCCGTTCGCTCGGAAAGCACCTTCGAGTCAGGAAGAAATTCATTGTTATCCATTCAAGGATCTGTTGGAACGAGGAGTCATCATTGAAGCACAACACAGAAACAAAGGTTCACAGCCACCCGCGAGAAGCTAAACAGTAGCGAACAAAAGAAAAAACGGGGGGAAAGCGGTTCGGGCTGGCTCGAGTGATGGCAATAACGATAGAGCCCAAGGAATTTCATTCGTCGTTCTTTACGCCCGTGTTCGGGGCGGTCGACAGGCGTTTTTTCGTGGCGCTGACGTAAGCACGCCTTTGTCTCTCGGCTATTCTCGCCTGTAACGACGCGCCGCCTTTGAAAAACGGCCCAGACCCACAAGCGCGCTAAAATACTCTGTCAGATACGACGCCAGCGAACAGTGGAGCCGGTCAGTACATAAAATGAAATGGCGCGAATGTTTCGCTCATGTTTCCGGCAATGTGACTGGCCAGTTTTTCACATGCGCACTCGCTAAATTGCCTACGGCTGCTCGACTGGATCAAGTTGTACTATCGATATACACACGATAACGCATGACATGTGCACCAGCGCAAGTTACGAGAACACTACGCACTTCCTAAGCGTCGTGTACAGCGCAACAAAGTTAGGCAGAAGAAAACTTTGCACGAGCGAAAGATGTTTCAGCTCCACTAACCTGAAACGTGGGGAGCATGTGGAGAGATGATGAGGCGGGTGCCTAGCTCAAAATCAGGCATCTAGCTAAGGAGGTCCCAATAACGTGGATGGGGACAGTGTGTCGGAATGCCGCTTACCTTCTTTCTATTGTGGAAAAACTTGCTTCTGCTTTATATTGGTAGCAAGCGCAGCATCTATTACACAGAACACAAACCACAAGCGCTAGACTTCAACTAAACGTTTATTGCAAACGTCAGAGTTTATAAATGGGGTGAAATAGAAAAAATAATAAAAAGCAGACCGACAAAATCACGCGAGCAAGCCCCGCACATTACTTATCCGTTATTATCTATCACTCCATCCAAAAAAAAAAACAAAGTTCTTTCCGCGTGAGCAAGATAGAAGGTGCACTAACACACTCAAAATCATCACGTGTCATTCCGCTGCTTCTACGATCAAACGGGTTAATAAATCTCTGTCCCGGTATAACACGCAAGTGTTATCGAAATACAGCACACAACCGCACTCCTTACAGTGGATCGCCAAGTGACCATCGGTACCCTTTTGCACTTCATTATGGTACTCCTTTAATAACACGTGATGATTTTGAGTGTGTTAGAGCACCTTCTACCTCGCCCACGCAGAAAGAACTTGTTTTTTTTTTGGATGGAGTGATAGATAATAAGGGATATGTAATGTACGGGTCTTGCACGTGTGATTTTTGTTGGTCTGCTTTTCATTATTTTTTTTCCATTTCGCCCCCTTAATAAACTCAGACGTTTGCAAAAAAAAAAAAAGCGTGCAGTTGAAGTTAAGCGTTTGTGCTGTGTGTTCTGTGTAACAGTTGCTGCGCTTCTTACTAGGATGGATTTCTACCAACTGGCCCGATACAATTTTTTATTGTGTTTCTGCTCCACTAACGTCTTAGGTTAAATAGCCGACGACGCTGCTTTCATGTTTAGGGGCGGAGCTCTTTACGCCACGGGACGTACGGCCCGTGTTTGTAGTGGTAGCCATTTCTCGTTTAGTCCCTAGAATGTCCGCTGGATGGCGGTACTTCTATATGATGAATACATTATGAAAAGATGCGAGATGGCGGTACTCGGAGTGTTTACAGGCCTACGGACGAACGGACGTACGAATGAACGCACGGACGGTAGCAAGAACGAACGGACGGACGCTTAGCCCCAGTCATCATCATTCATTCCGTGGATATGCTGTTATTTTTTTAGTGTACTGGTTGTGCGAAGAGTAATATACCGAATTTTCGTGGTGAATACCCGTTTATTATGATCGACAATGGCTACACCAGACACCGAGACTACATAGGACGTTGACAAGCCGAAAACCCGATGTGTTTCACAGCTACCAAGGTGTGTGCCTACGTTTCGGCAAGCTTCAGCAAGTCCGAATGGCATCTTCGAAGGAGGCACGTGTCAAAACGTCGGCTTCCGCTTGTGTTCACGAGATTTTCATCCCACCAAGATATCTCCACACAGGGCGTCGGCACAAAGTGGAAATTTCAGGGCTCGGTTTTCTTTGCTAAAACTGCTGCTTGGGCGAGTTGGTTCATGATTAAGATAGCACAAAAGGTGAGCAGTGGATAGGAGCTTTTCTTCACTTCTTTTTATATATTTCTCTTCCTTCGATGAAGAAGGCCTTATGTTCGAAGGAATAAATCAGCTGTGAGTTCAGCGCTGTGCATGTGAGTGTTCTATCTTAAGTGGCCTTTTTGCGCTGATAAATCTATCACACTCGTTTTCAACACGACAGTGTTTTATGCCAGGCTCCACCAAAGCTCCGCTGACGTATTCCCGTCACGGATAAGACGCTGTAAATTACATACTAACAGATAGCAGCGCAACAAGCCAGAAGAAAAAAAAACACAGAATATCTACGGAGTAAATGATGATGACTGGGCGAAGCGTCCGTCAGCCCGTCCGTGCTTCCGTCCGTCCATTCATTCTTGCCTCCGTCCATCCGCGCGTCCATCTAGTGAACACTCCAAGTACCGCCATCTCGCATCTCAGGTGCACATACCCGCTCCGCGCGTCCATCCATCCGTCTGTCCGTCTGCTAGTCTGTCTGTCCGTCCGTCCATGCGTCCATATAGTGAACACTCGAAGTAGCGCCCTCTCCCATCTTGCATCCTGGTGGCTACGTACGACAATGACGGAGGATGGCCAGACTTACGCCTTAAGGAGCTTCGCTCCTAAAAAAGGTCCGTCGCGGGGTGTCCTACCAGCGACCTCTCGCTACTCACCGCACGACGCTAGCCACTATGCAGCAAAACGTATGTTGCTGAGCTTGTTAACGGTGAACTATGTATACACACCATGTACCGTTGGCGATCATCAGAGCTCATCACCTTCGGCGCGTTTTCGAGGGGCACGAGTTGGGAGAGCGCGTTCTAAAGGTCGTCGCCTCGTGCCAGCCCACACAAGTCTCCCCATGCATGCCGTTGTGGTAAAAAAAACGCTGCCCTGGAGAGTGTGCGTCATGCTTTGATGTAGAAAAATCGGTGTGCGGGGCCGATTCAGTATTTCAGGGTGCGCGGGAATCGTCATGATGGTGATAGCGGTAAAACTATAAGCTCGCCTATGCGCGGGCTCGTGCGCGTACCACGTGAAAAAGCTCCCGAGCCACGGGGACAGCTCGGCTAACCCCAGAGAGCAGAGCGCAAGGACAAGCTCGGGCCACGCCCCGGCTGCTCGTTCTGACCCTCCGTGTCCGGGCCTCGTCTCGGCGTTGAAGTCCTCGGGTGCCTCCTGGACTGGGCATCGCCCCACCTCGCCCCCACGTTAGTCTGAAGCAACGTTCGTCACGGTCAGCTGCTGTTCTGGTCTCGGAGCGAGACGCTGTCCCAGGTCTGTTCGCGGCAGTCGGCGGTACGCTGTTCTCGGTGGTGTACAGGCAAGCCCAGGCGTTGACCACCGTACTGGGATGCCCCTGGCGGTTATCTTCTAGACCGGGCCCCGCCTCAATACGAACTCCGCAAGCACAAGGCACACCGCCTCCTGACTACCAGAGAGCTCAAGGTCAAGCGCAACGTTTACGCCCCAAGAGTAGAGTGTGAGTGGACGAACAAGAACATTAACTCCCTTTCGCGTAGGACCGTGAACGCGTGTATATATGTGTGAGTTTATGTTGTGTGTATCCATTTGTCCGTCTTCATGTATATAAAGGTCTCTCGTTGTCCTCGAACGTCCTCTGTCCTCATCTGGCTAACCTGAGCCCACAGTTGCCCACACCGTGGTCCAAGTGCGCAGATGTTCTCTGGTGTGATTACTCGCTCGCGCGCGCGCTTATCTCGGAATTCAGGCACTTACCCCAGTATTCAGAAACGCTACTTGACTTAAACTTGACTTGAAACCGCTTCAATGCAGCGCGCTTAAAACTCGTCTGTGCGTTTGTGCTGCCTCGGCACCGGGCCTAAAGAGAGAGCGTTCGCAACGCGTTTGTGCTGCATTGCAGTCGGTCGTGTTGTGACTCGTGTCCATAGGCGCCATGTTGTCGCTGAGAAAGGTAGCCGGGCAGCACTCCCACGCCAGTAACCCCAGTTCTCTAGCAACCAGCGTCCAGCGGCGGGGAGCGACAAAAGGATTAGAAGACGGTTCGTGAACCAATGTCCCTACAAGCAATTCCTTCGGGACGGCGTCTTTAGCGAGACGGCGAAGCAGACCGACCGCACAGGTCGTATCTACGCGATTGAAGTATCCACTCCTTGGCTGCCCTTTCTGGGAAAGGCGGAAGAAGCAACCCAACCGCCGAATTGTTCTCGGAAGGAATTACATTTCCTCCCTCCTCAGAGCATTGCGTCAAGAGGTGCGATAACTATTCGGCGGACCATGTGTTACTGACTGATGACCTGTGGGCGGTGTTTTGTGTGTGTGATTGGCGTTCCATCCAAGGAGGAGGAGCCCGGAAGGGTTTATAACAACGCTGCAAGGTGCTGGACGTTGCTCTAAACCATGTAACGGTTCAACCTCCACGCTCGTGGTTTGTGAAACTTCTAACTTTTATATGCTGTAAATAAGTGTAAATAGTGCCATAAGCCTGTTTGTTTTTCGTATCCTCAACTTATCAACGTTCGTTTCCACCATCCGAATTTGCGCCACGCTACCACAAAAGACAGGGTATACTCTGGTCCGCAACAACTGGTGATTAGCGCTGGGATTCGGAGCGACTACTGGTGAACAGCGCTGGGATTCGCAACAGTGACAAGTCAAGATCAAGTCAAGCAGCGTTTCTTAATGCGGGGGTTAGTATCTCTTGTGCTTCCACCGCAAGTTTGCTTTGCAGTAAAAGTGGTTAAACGAAGCCTGAAGGTCGCTTCGCTCGCTGCGGCGGCTGCGCTTACGAAAGCAGCCCGCGTTGCTTCCAGAAAAAGAAATAATAATTGAGACAGTTGTTCGCACTCGTCCTGTGTATACTTGTGTGTTCGTTTGGTGCGTCCTTCTTTCTGTTTGAGCAGCGTCCTATAAATGTCGAGCTGTAACGATGATGATGATGTGTGGGGTTTAACGTCTCAAAACCACCATATGATTATGAGAAACGCCGTAGTGGAGGGCTCCAGAAATTTCGACCACCTGGGGTTCTTTAACGTGCACCCAAATCTGAGCACACGGGCCTACAACATTTCCGCCTCCATCGGAAATGCTGTCGAGCTGTAACGGCTGTTTGTCCACGCTTGCCCTGTGTAGGCTCATTAGATGCGTGCTTTCTGCTTGAGGTGCGCGCTGCCAGTGTCGAGCTGCTTGCCGTTCTTCAAGTGACATTGCAATGTGTTGCTGTATCATTCATTCCTTCCCTCTTGTGGCAGAAAAATGCACAATAAATTCTGAACTGCCTCTGCGAGAAAACGTTTCACTTTCGTGTTATACCGATTGCTAAAAAAAGGAATGAGCCACATTTTTTTCCTTGTTAAATGCAATATTGATGAGAAAGGTGCTCGCAAACACTCCCAGGTTTAAATGCACATATGTACCCCATAGTGTGGCTGGACGTATGACTACAACCGTAGCTCAGTTGGTAAACGTTACTGGGAGCTCGCAAGTTGCTTCCCTGCCAGCGGCAAGTTATCCACTTCTCTTTCCTTACACTCGCATTACAACTAATAACGTCGATATCTTTCCTTGGCAGCCTTTTCAGTTCCAATAATGACTTTAAGTAGTCCGCCATGATGGAGCTGTGACTCGGCTGCTGACCCGAAAACGGCGAGTTCGATTCCGGCTTTCGGTGGAGGAGAAATGCCATATATGCCAGAGTAACGCACGTGCGATGCCGGTGCGCGCACCAAATATTTGAACTGCCGTACACTCTAAGTCAGGTGCTGGATAACGAACGGCACATAGGCCGGCGCGCTCCTGCGTACTGACTAAAATCTTGTCTGTAGCGAGCCCAGCCATAAAAAATACCCGTGACATCCGCGCGGCACAGAAGTCACGCATACAGCCGGTAAGAAAAAGGAAAAGAAAAGAATAAATGGGGAGAGCCGCTGTCTCTGTCGCGCCAGCCTGGCGCCTGGAGCCGGCATCAACTCACGCAGAACCGTTCAGCCACAAGCGTGAGCGCGGAAAAAAAGAAAGAAACGCCCTCCCGCCCCCTGCCATCGCCACGCTAGCTGGGCGCCCCGCAGTCGCCTGCATGCCATGGCATTTGTACGTCACCGTTTTGTCCCGCTGACTTGTGATGGTCGTTTTCCTACAAGATGGTCTGAGACGGAAACATTTTCCACTGCAATATGGCACACTTTATTCAAGATATTGTTACGTGATTTCGGCTGACTGAAGCAGGGCATAGTGGGACATACCCAAAAAAGGTGCCTGAGACTGAGAGTAAAGAAGTGGACGTTGTTGGTGAGCTGCGTTGTGGCTGCGGACTGACTACTGTTATTTTCCGCGTAACATTTTGGTAGAGGTGGTGGGTGCTCTTTTGACAACGGAGCTACGCAGTGGACGCCTCCATACCATGGCTCCGGGTGGAGATACGACTTCGCCACCTACCTCGGCAACGACAGCAACCCGGTGCATCGCCCTAACGCAACCCCGTGATTCCGGTACCTTTACTGGAGAGGACAACGCGAATGTGGACAAGTGGCTTAGTACGAGCGCGTCAGCAAGCAATATGGCTGGGACTCAACCGTTATGCTTGCGAAATGTCATTTTCTATCTTGACAAGACCCCTCGCATCTGGTTTGAGACCCACGAGCACGAAATCACAAGCTGGGAAATGTTTAAACAACAGCTTCGCGACCTCTTTGGCAACCCGTTTGGTCAACAGCTTGATGCCCGAAAGCCATTGGCCGTACGTACACAGATGTCCACTGAGCTCTACTTGACTTATATTCAAGACGTCTTAGCGTTGTGTCAAAGGGCCGATCCCAACATGACTGAGGCCGACAAGATTTCGCACGTTTTAAAAGGAATCGCCAACGATGCGTTCAGCCCGCTTGTATTTACGAACGTAACGACCATCGACGCCGTGAACAAAGAGTGCCGCCGTGTCGAGCAGGCGAAGAGTCGACGCATTTTGCACCAGTTCCAGCGCCTACACAACACCGCTGCAACGTCGTCTTGTGAAGCCACTCCTTGTCATCGGTCTACAACCGAAGACGTGACGCGCATCGTCCTACGGGAACTCGAGGCCGCTTACCCCGACTGCCAACAAACCGACGTTGCCCGACGCCTCAACGCCAGCTGTCTCCTTGTTCCAGGCTGTTGTCCGCCAGGAATTAGCTAACCAGGGTATCCTGTCCACTGCACCCACCCTGGATAATACTGATCCCTCGATAGCTTCTGTGGACATGAGACTTCGCCGTCCGTACTATATTCGAACTAGAAACCCGTCTGAATGGCGAACAGCTGATGATAAGCCAATCTGCTTCCGCTGGGGTCGTGCAGGACACATCGCTCGTTACTACCGCAGCCAATGGCCATCTATGTCTTCTGGCTCATACCCCGCTTACAGTAACTCCTTCCGTCCACCAAACCACCGTTATCCGACCCGCACTGAGTCTACAGCATATACTGCCCCTGAGGACTACGGCCACCCTGTCCCGTCGTCGCCACCGCCACAAAGCCACCCTTCTCGTACAAATACGCGTCGCCGCTCTCCCTCACCATCGTTTAAACCGCCGCATGTCCCCGGAAAACTAGGCTGCGCAGCTTCTGGAGGTGAAGCTGCCCTGTCGACCTTACCCAAAAATCCTCTGTTGCCCTTACGTTTGAACCGGGACACCCTTGAAGTATATGTTGAAGGCACACCTGTTGAAGCTTTGATTGATACGGGCGCTAACGTCTCAATTATGAGTTCGAATTTTCGTCGTCGCATGAAGAAGGTCCTCACGCCCCCTTTGACCAGTGTCGTCCAAGTTGCAGATGGCGCAACGGTCACTGTCGTCGGTATGTGCACAGCTCAACTTACCGTAGCCGGGCATCAAGTGGTCGTCCTTTTTATCATGCTTGCAACATGTCCCCACGACCTCATACTAGGCCTCGATTTTCTTGCCGCCAATTCTACTATGATTGATTGCTCCATTGGTGTGCTCCACCTTGAACTGCCACAAATCAGTGACGCCCCGTACCAACCTACATGCCGATTACAATGCAGCGACTTTGTTCACCTGCCCTCCAAAACTGTGACGTACATCAATTTTCTGTGCTCGCCAGCTGTGCCTGACGGTGACTATTACGCTACGCCTCTCTCCGACGTACTCCTTGCGCACAATGTTGCAGTGCCCTACACAGTTCTCAGCATCACAGATAACAGAACTTGTCTACCTGTTGTGAATTTCGGCTACATGAATCATATGCTTTCACAAACGCATTTCTGAGGCCCACCTGTGTCCGTTGCTCGATTCACAAATTGAAGTGCTTGCCTTAGACACCCTTGTTTCACCGCAGCGCACACCACTCGCAACACATTCGGGCAGCCGTCAAATTGTAGACATGATTGCCACTGATCTACCGCCTCCGCAAGTTGAAGCCCTACAGCATCTTCTTGAGGCCTACCAGGATATTTTAGATTTTGGCGACTGACCTCTAGGGCAGACGTCCTTTGTCCAGCATGGCATACACACAGGTGATGCCAACCCTGTTCACCGCAGTCCCTACAGAGTGTCTGCTTTTGAGCAGAGCATCATTCAGAAGGAGGTGAACAAGATGCTAGCGAAATACATTATTGAACCATGCTCCAGTCCCTGGGCATCCCCGGTGGTATTAGTTAAAAAGAAGGACGGATCGTGGCAATTTTGTGTGGACTATCACCACCTTATCAACATCACCAAGAAAGACGCATACCCTATGCCGCGAATTGACGACGCCCTCGATTACCTCCATGGTGCCGCCTAATTTGCTTCCATCGATCTTCGTTCTGGTTATTGGCAGATTGCCGTGGACCCCATGGACCGAGAGAAGACGGCTTTTGTAACACCCGATGACCTCTACCAATTCAAAGTCATGCCTTTCGGTCTATGCAATGCCCTCGCCACCTTTGAACGAATGATGGACTCCCTGCTCCATGGATTCGAGTGGTCTGCGTGTCTTTGTAATCTGCATGACGTGATTGTGTTTGCTCCCACTTTTGAAACGCACCTTGAGAGACTGTTTAAAATTATTGATGTATTCCGTCTCGCCGGCCTTCAGCTGAATTCATCCAAGTGCCGGTTTGGTCGCCGCCGCATTACAATACTTGGACATATTGTTGACGCTTACGGCGTACAGCCTGACCCAGAAAAAGTTCGAGCTGTGAAGGACTTTCCTGTGCCAAAAACCGCCAAACATGTCCGCAGCTTTGTGGGGTTCTGCTCCTATTTTCGGCGTTTCATCAAGAACTTCGCGGAAATTGCTCGGCCCCTAACAGATTTACTCAAACCAGATGAAACGTTTACCTGGGGTTCCTCGCAAGCAGCAGCATTCTCCAACCTGACCACTTTGCTCACTTCCTCTCCTGTTCTTGCTCACTTCGACCCTACGGCACCGACCGAAGTCCGCTAAGATGCCAGTGGTTACGGAATAGGCGCTGCGTTGGCTCAGCGACAACGTGGGCAGCATCGCGTGACAGCTTATGCCAGCAGGCGGCTGTCGACCTCGGAGCGTAATTATTCCATCACAGAGCGCGAATGCCTAGAGCTGGAGTGGGCAGTCACGAAATTTTGCCCTTACTTATACGGCCGACCAGTTATAGTTCTCACCGACCACCACGCTCTTTGCTGGCTCGCCTCTCTCAAAGATCCCACAGGTCATCTCGCCCGTTGGGCACTCCGCCTCCAAGAGTATCTTTACACAGTAGTATATAAATCAGGAAAACTGCACAAAGATGTGGATTGTCTGTCACGCTACAGACAATCCACATCTTTCTGTCAATCAGTGCTCGTAGGATCGCCGACTGCGATCCTACGAGCACTGATTCTGCGGGTTGCTTCCTTTCCATCTTCCAGCTGCTTCATCTCGGGAACGAGCAGCGTCGCTATCCGGATATCAGCCGCCTAATACAACAGCTCGAATCTTCACCGCAAGATTCTTCTGTTCGCATGTTTACCTTAAAGGACCACACCTTATATCGGCGTAATTTATCGCCCAATGGCCACTACCTACTTCTGGTCATACCAAAGCACCTGCGCTCCACAGTGCTACGCGAGCTCCATGACGCGCCAACCGCGAGTCACCTTGGTGTCTCTCGCACATATGACCGTGTGCGCCGCCGCTTCTACTGGCCTGACCTTTCACGCTATGTACGTCGTTATGTCAACGCTTGCGAAATTTGCCAGCGTCGCGAAAAGCCGTCAGGACTCCCTTCCGGGTGTTTTCAGACCATCGACATCCCATCGGACCCATTCTTTCGTGTTGGTTTGGACTTTCTCGGTCCCTTCCCAACATCCAGCTCCGGAAACATGTGGGTCGCGGTTGCTACAGATTACACGACCCGCTATGCAGTTACGCGAGCCATGCCAACAAGCTGCGCTACAGACGTCGCTGATTTTTTACTACGCGATCTCATTTTAGTGCATGGAGCCCATCGTCAACTGCTGACAGACCGAGACCGTGCGTTACTTTCGAAAGTGGTTGACGGTATCCTGCGTTCCTGCTTTACCCAACATAAGCTCACGGCATCGCACCATCCCCAGACAAACGGGCTTACAGGACGTTTAAATCGCACCCTGACAGACATGCTATCGAAATACGTTAGGCCGACCACCGTGATTGGGACCTTGCACTACCCTACGTGACGTTTGCATACAATTACTCCCGGCATGACACTGCTGGGTACTCGCCATTTTACCTTCTGTTTGGACGCGAACCAACATTGCCGTTGGATACCTTCCTGCCAGCCGCTGCGCAGTAGACTTCTGAATATGCACGCGACGCTATTACCCGAGCTGACCACGCTCGTCAGCTTGCCCGCAGCAGATTAATGGCGTCCCAAGACTCACAGAAGCAACGTTACGACGAGGGGCATCGCGACGAACACTTTCCGACAGGTTCCCTCGTTTTTCTTTGGTCCACTACGCGACATCCAGGCCTTTCAGAGAAGCTTCTCTCTCATTTCACGGGCCCATACCGCGTGCTTAGACGAGTGACCGACACTGCATATGAAATTTTCTTTGATTATATTATACATCTCTCTGCATTTGGGCATACACTGGGATGTGCAGTCCCATTATTGCTCTTTTGACTTCCATAAAAAAGTACAAACAACTTTCCGTTCATCAGTTGTCGAAGTATGACATGGTGTCATGCACTACATAAAAGAGTACTAGTGCATGCCTGACAGCTTTCTGAAACACTGGCCTATGTATGCTGATGCTCATGTTCCACCAAACAGGTTGAACTGATGATTTTAGGAAAGCATGGCAAAAAAGAAACAAACCGAAGGCCGTGAGACAGAAAAAGGTCAAAATTGAAAATCCATTGGTCGATCTTTGATTAGTGGCTGCGTAATTTGATGATGAACATCAAGTACAAAAGTGAGAAGTCCGGTGCAGACGTCAACAGGAGAGCCTCGCCGCGGTGATCTAGTGGCTAAGGTACTCGGCTACTGACCCGCACGTCACGGGTTCGAATCCCGGCTGCGGCGGCTGCATTTCCGATGAAGGCGGAAATGCTGTAGGCCCATGTGCTCAGATTTGGGTGCACGTTAAAGAACCCCAGGTGGTCGAAATTTCCGAAGCCCTCCACTACGGCGTCTCTAATAATCAAATGGTGGGGAGTTAGTTTATTCAGTTTATTGAGCGTAACTGGGTGGGGAGTTACATATAAGGAGAGGTAGACAAAAAAAGGTCCCTTAGTGTAAACAATGCAATGGGACCTCTTGTTATAAATAAACAAAGCAAAAATAAAAACAGGAGCAGGATCGCGTAAAAAAGCGTGAATATGCGTACAAAATAATAAAATAGGCATAATGGTATGCAATAACGTAGAAAATATTTGACAGTACAAAAAAGTGAATTAAAAAGTGAAGCTAATACAGTGCAAACGAAGCAATCGCTAGGAATAAACACTAACAAATATTTAATAAGAAAAAATAAATCTATATGAATGGATAAAAAACATTGAAATATATGACAAAAAAAAGGCAACGACAGTAACTACACATAAGTCAGAAGTTTGAAGAAGGATTCATATGAAGGCGAACTGAACGTTTAAAGGCAATTAATGAGGGAGAGGTTTTAGTCTCTAAAGGCAGAGTGTTTCATACCTTGATGGCAGAGAAGCTTACTGTTTTTAGTCCGTAATTAGTGCGCGCCTTGAGCAATAAGATATTGTTTTGAAAGGAGAAACGTGTATTACTTGAGGAAACGGTAATTTTATTGCCTACAATACATAAGAGATCCGGATTATGTAGCAGGCGGTAGGCAATTACAGCTAAGTTAAAGACGATCAGTTCTGCAATAGGAGGAATATTTAGTGAAGAAAATAGTGGAGCTGAATGGGCATGATAATCACTGTGCGTTATTATGCAGATAGCTTGTTTTTGAATATGCTGTAATGGGCTTACATAAGTTTTATACGTGAGTTCCCAAGATTCAATACAGTAGTTGAAATGACTAGGGAGGAAGGCAAAATAGAGAGCAGATAGTGTAGGAAGTGCAAAAAATTGGCGGGCCCTGAGCAAAACACGAATACCATAGGCGGTCTTTCTTTTTATTAACTCAATATGATAGTTGAAGTTAAAAAACAATCAAGTTCTACACTGAGAAATGGGCATTTTTCAGAAGGAAATATTTCATGGTTATTCACATACACTGGGAGTGCGTTATCTCGCTTTTGTGACCTAGAGCTGTAAATAACAAAGTTTGCCTTACAGGGATTGATAACAATCTTGTTGTTAAGACACCAATTAATGAGGCCCTGAAGATCGCTGTTTAGCCGGGAGGTTAGGGCAGGAATGGAGTCGTGAGCACTAAATATGGCGGTGTCGTCTGCGTAAAGCAAGGATTCTGTGCGAGGAGATAAACAGTCTGTCAGGTCATTTATGTAAACGAGAAACAAAAGAGGACCTAATATTGATCCTTGTGGGACCCCTATATTGGTAGTTTTGGAGCCTGAGAGTACGCCTGAAATGGAAACAACTTGCGTACGATTCAGTAAGTAACTCGAAATGAAATCTCGTGGTGGACCAGTTATACCATAGGAAGAGAACTTCTTTAAAAGATTAGCATGATCGATAGAATCAAAGGCTTGACTGAAGTCAATGAAAACTGATCCAAGGAATTTTCCGTCATCAATTGCGTTTCTGATATTTTCAGTAAGAGCAACTAGTGCTAGATTGGTGGAAAGCCCTTGACGAAACCCGAATTGATGGGGCGACAAGAGCTGAAATTTTTCGAGGTATTTTGTAAGGCGGACGGAACATAAATTTTCAACAACCTTACTGGAAAAAGGAATAATAGCGATGGGCCTATAATTGTTTAGGAGTGACTTATCACCTTTCTTGTGAACAGGCACTATCTTGCTTTTTTTTTTAGTTCGGAAGGAAATATAGAGTGCTTAAAGATAAAGTTAACGATATGAGCGAAAATAGGGGCAATGACGTCAACAATGTCCTTCATGTATCTGGCAGATATGTTTTCAAGTCCAGCGCTATTTTTGTTTTCAGACTTGGAATAGTGTTCCGAACGTCAGCAGGGCAGGTTGGAAAAAGATAAACAGGATTGCAATGGACGCCGTTTGTCGTTCAGACAAGATTCGCCGGATTTTGCGCTGATACTGCAAAAGTACTGGCTGAAAGCATTGGCAATAGTATCGGAAGTTTGAAAGGACTTTCCGTTATTACATATTTCAGTGATACAAGATGAAGCTTTAGTTTTATTAAAAAAGGAGTCAAGCATACGCCACTGCTTTCACGTATTCTTACCAGCTTGTATTATTAAATTTTCATGGTAATTTCGTTTCGCTTTTTTAAACATGAGGTTTAATATATTGCTGTACTCTGCAACGTACCCTCAAAGCCATATTATCAGGTTTTTTTCTTAGATTTTCTGCATAGATTGTCTTTTTTTCGTAAACAGGCGAGAAGTCCCGGTGTTAACCAAGCGTTCTGGGGTGATGTGTGCTTTCTTCGGCACAAAACAGTTTAGGTCGAAGAATTTATTGCATCAGATATAAGGGTAGAAAATTCTCTATAAGCTGTCTCAGGGTCAGTGCAAGAGGTAACACGGGACCAGTTTATTGCGTCTATTGAATCAGTAAACTTTTTCTTGTCAAAGATTGACTCGGAGAAACAAGTATTTGTAGGAGTAGCGATGCGATGAAAGCGAAGTGCTACAGGAAAGTGGTCCGTAATAGTGGCACGGATGATAAAAGCCTCACGAGGGGTCAGAAGATACGTTAAGGCATGATCAATTAAAGTACCAGAAGTGTTACCCACAAGCGAGTGGGTTCGTTTAAAAACGGAGTCGAGGCCATACCCAAGAAAGGTGTTTTTGTAATGACTAGAGCTTGACTCATCCAAAATATTGATGTCACCCATGATGTCTATATTTTTGTTTTCTTTCGTGAGTGAATGAAGCAAGGCGTCAAGAGCAGGGCAAAAGTTAGCAATGGAAGAGCTGGGTGAGCGGTATATGCAACCGAATACTATTTTGCGTGAGCTGCAATTGAAATCAGGACTATCACATTCTATCCAAACTGCTTCACAATCGGGTACATCAAGAAACAAGCCTGTTCTACGTTTGCAGCTAACATTGTTAAATAGCCCCGCCGCGGTGGTCTAGTGGCTAAGGTACTCGGCTGCTGACCCACAGGTCGCGGGTTCGAATCCCGGCTGCGGCGGCTGCATTTCCGATGGAGGCGGAAATGTTGTAGGCCCGTGTACTCAGATTTGGGTGCACGTTAAAGAACCCCAGGTGGTCAAAATTTCCGGAGCCCTCCACTACGGCGTCTCTCATAATCACATAGTGGTTTTGGGACGTCAAACCCCACAAATCAACATTGTTAAATATGAATATCGCGGAGCCTCCGTGGCACGAGGATGCACGGTGGTTGTACTCTGCGTTGTAGTTAGGAAAGCAAAACAATTTTTATCAGAGTCGGTAAGCCAAGTCTCTGAAACACAGATTATCGGAAGCGGAAAGCGTAAACTGCAAAAAAGGGCATGAAAATCATCGAAATTGTTGCGGAGGCTGCGCACATTGAAATAAATTATCGAATTATAGGTTTGAGATGATAAAGAATGAAGGTTATCAGTATCAATGTAAGGCATGGTAACGTCAGGATATGAGATTAGCTTAGTTCGAGAATACGCTTAGGTCAGCTTCGTCTCGAATTCGGAACACGCGGCTGTCCGTTGTTTTGCGGGCCTTGACCTGACAATCATCCGTCCACAATAATAGCCATTTTTTTTTCTTTTTTCAGGCAAAGGGCCATCACGAAAATTTTTTTTCCAGTTGGGTCAGGTGATGATTTACATATACGGGCCGCACATCATTTCCTGAAAAACCGAGATCGCTTGTCTGCAGCCGTGTTTTCCGTGCATCGCTTACGAATTGAGCTTCCTTTGATCGGGAACAAAAGCGTGCTATTAGATTTTTTGTATTCGAGTTCGAAGGTACGCGATGAACTATGTCAACGTCAGAGTCAGAAAGAGGGCATTAAATTTTGTTACTGATGCTCTTAAGAATTGCTAAGCAACTTTCACCCTGAGTGAATGGAACTCCTTTGATTTCTACGTTATTCTTACGGGAATATTGTTCCATCTCAGCAATTCTTTTTTCTAATTCAGAGTTTCGAGCATTCAATTTCTTGTTGTCAGCTAGCAAATGATTCTGTTCTGCTTTGAGCTTTTCTACTGTTTCACTGAGGAAATTCATACCAATTTTCATTTCGTCGATTTATTTTTTCAACTGGTCAGGGTCAGCATCCATCCGCGATTTAACGCGAGAAACAACATCCTCAATAACCAAACCAGTTTTCCTGCAGCACATTTTCTAATACTTCTAAACGTTTTGCAAGTTCAGCGCACGTAGGCATCACGAAGTTGTACAATACTCTAGAAGCAGCAGCAGTAGCGGTATAAAACAAAATAATGTAGAAAGAAGGTGGGAGTGGCCCCTGTAGGCAGAAAGCATTTTAGTAGGCCATTCGTAGCCGCACCTGTTGCTGCTAAACTGGCTGGCAGGGAGAACCTGCAGGGCCTTTTATTCAGGAGCCGATGATCTGCGCAGGTTATAAGGATGTGCTGCCCAGATCCACCGGAAATCCTGACGCAGACGCAGCCTTTGCGGATCCAAGATCAAGGGCACGGTGGTAGAAACCAAACAGCTGTCTTGATCGGTTTGCTGAATCAACCTTGCCTGTCAAGTCCCTGGTCACACGTCCCAAGCTGCAATGGGAGGCAGAGTACTGCTGCCACCACCTACCTACCAGTAATATATAGACCAGCTGGCTTCTAGCCTTGTGCTTAGCAGAGAGGTGTTCAAGTCTTTTGAGAGGTCAATTCCCCGGGTTATCCGAGAAATTTCACCTTTTCACGGGTTCTCTGTGGAGCTTCTCCGAGGCTCTGGAGCTTGAAAGTTCGCATATTATTAAGGTGAAGGTAACGCAAAACACGTCCTACACAACCACACGTGCGACCATCACGGTGGTTTTTGGACGTTAAACCCCACATATTAATCAAGCAATCGAAGTCAGCAGTAGAGCGTACGTAACCGAAATTTGCTCACTCTTTTGAATATTAAGTACAGTTTTCATATTTCAGCATAAATTTGTAACAGTGAACCACGACCAAGACAACCAGTGTACTGCTGTGAAGATAATGTACCAGCTATAGAACTCCCCATTTTCGAAAGAGCAACTGCTCGCAGTAAGAATAAATATTTTGAGGTTCGTTATTCACCATTTCTTGACCCCAACTGCACGCCGACGTTCGCGAAAGAGATGTGCAGAAGCATTATTTATTGGGAGGGAGATCGACATGTCCGTCGCTAATTTGTGTGCGTCATACTTGACATTGGAGCGCGTTTCGGCACTCATTTGAACAGCGATGTGGTGCTGAATAAAGGTAAGGGTAGCCACTCCCCATATTAGGATCAGTTAAAGACCGAAAATAAGTAAAAATCGCTGTATATAGCGAAATAACGCGCATAAATTCTAATTGCAGAAATAAGTAATCGTCGAAATGTTGAAAAGGCGCTGCTGCCCCAGCCTGCAGCTCGCGCCAGTTCACTCGTACGAAATGCAAATGTTAGAGTAGGCACGCTGCAATACCCATGCAACGCTTACGTGCGAAAGCGCACTGTCTTCAAACAGCTGATAATAGGCTGCTGTCACCGACACACGTGTACCTCCGGACACACATCAGCGAAATTTCTCACAGCACACGCACTTGCGAGAAACATACGCAGGTCTTGGCAGTCTAACACAGCCTCGTCCACGAATTTCGGTGAGCGTAACACCCGCAGTTCACGGGGAAGCACTAAAACGACACACAAACACACGTTAATGGTTCTTGCGGAACGGCGCACATGAACCGAAGTCAGAACCAAAAGCGCTCACCGTGGTTGTCTCGAGTTCATGAAGCCCTGCAAACTATTCGCTGATAAAATGCATGCACACGGCACAAAAACAGTTCAAGGTTCCGAAGACGGTTTGCAAAAACCCACTTGGTAGATATATACCCCACAAATAGACTCGCCACCTTGAGGTGGCGCTGTGGTGCAATGGATAAGACATCTGCTTCACGTGCATATATAGGTGATCTCGCAAATATAGGTGATTGTGATACTAATGGTTTTCTAATTACCTGTAGTCATAATATCCGCCGCATTCTCGGCGAGAAACCGCTCTGAAAAGCGTAAAATAATTCTTTTTTCCGCCACCGCATCAAGGCCGGGCCGCCTACTGAAAGTCACGCCTAGCCGCAGGCCGTATCCTACGAGGAAAATTTTGACCTAAAATCCTGGCTAAGCTTTGTGCCGGCTATTCTGAAGGCCACTTCAAATCGGGCCGGTTTCTCTGCAACACTGCTACGCAGCCGCTTAGAACCGGTGATAATTTGAGTTGATTTCCTGCCTGCGGGCGTGTAGTCTAGCCAGGATTGGAGTGTAGCGCTCGATCGACTATAGAGACCCTGTCATAATCAAATCGTAGTTTTTGGACGTTAAACCCGAGACGTTAATATTATCAATCGAAAGTAAGTGTAGCCGTCACATTCTTACCCTGTGACCTCACAGCACAAAAACTCTGTCCATCCGTTGAGCACAATTCCATTATAATGAAACCACGCAGCACTTGGCATGCGACCTAATGTGGTCGATTACACGCGTTACAAACCCGCGTATAACCAACCTTCTTATAATGGCGCCCACGGATGGCTCCCCCTATCCTCCTATTATATATATATTTTTTCTTTTTCCAAAGGATACGAGAGTGCAAGAAGGAATCTTGTCTCCGCGACATCTCCCCCGGGGTTCAACAAGCCTCTGCTTTTTCCCGCCCTAATTACGACGCCAAAGAGGGCCGTTAAATATCGGCTCAGTCGTTGCCCGTTGTGTCGGTGGTCTGATCGGGGACGCCTTTGTGTAATCGGTGTGGTGTGTGTTCGGCCCTGCCCTGAGAAGCTCACTCACTGCTGCCTTTTCTCTCACACCTGAATTTATCGGGTCATTCGCTCCTGCCGCGTACTCGCCATTTTTTTTTCGGCAAGGTTGGATTGTTGGCCTGGTTGGTAGAAGTTAAGCGCGGCACTGAAACGGGACAGAAAGAACAAAAGCACACACAACGCTGATAGCCGGATCAGTGAATACAGGCATGAAAATAGCAGCCACTCAGGCATGCTGGTGGTATCATGAATTTCTCAATAACGACAACGACGGATTCCGCACGTTGTGCTCGTTTGCCTACCTTTGATGGATGCACAGATGAAACAACGTTCGCAGAGAACCGGGACGACGTCATCCAGAAAACGTCACTTCTTGAGTGTCCGCTAATTTATTCTATGTATTCATTGATACAATTAATCGTTACTGAGAGTTTTCGTTGTGTGCGCCCGTCCCGTCCTAGTGGTTTCACTTGATAAACCGTTCTGAGGCGGAAATGTTGTAGGCCCGTGTGCTCAGATTTGGGTGCACGTTAAAGAACCCCAGCTGGTCAAAATTTCCGGAGCCCTCCACTACGGCGTCTCTCATAATCATATGGTGGTTTTGGGACGTTAAACACCACAAATCAATCAATTGATAAACCGTTCTCGCAATATTTTTCTTTCGATATGCCGCGATACAGGCAAGAAGAAACCTCCTTGCATCACATCCGATTAAACGTCACAAACACTAACTACTTTAGGGGTGAGAATAAACTGTCCGACTTACCAGTGTGCGTTCCATGTGACGTCCCAGAAGATCTGAATAACTTCCTTGTCAATACTGCAGGCTGTACACGCCAAAGAGACAATCCCTGAAGGCGGCCTTACATTTTCAACGGGAACAGTGTTTAGAGTTGCCATACATTCTGGATCCATGCAAAGCAGCACCTGCACGTTACGTGACACGAAAACGCTTTTGACTTTCTTGCGGGCCGGAATGACCCTTGGTAAACGATGCATAGTCTGTACGCGTGGGCAGCTGGATGTGTCCAGCACTGCATGTATCTTCACCCAGCGTTTGGAGTCCTTCTTTTGTGCTTAGCGATACACTGACTTCTATTTATATTGTTACAAATTTGTACTCACAAACGTCTCAACGTCATCTGCACGCGTACTTTAAGCATTCGACCTGTTTCCCTTAATGACCAGCGCGGTTACATACCTACGCGCTACGTGACCGGCCCATGTATTTTTGATTTCAACAACGATATATCCTCAACACCCGTTTGTTACCTGATCCACTCTTCACTCTAGGTTACACTTTCCCTGTGCTCTCTGCGTTGTCCTCCATTTATGTTGAACCTGATGTAGCAACACAGACGCACACTAGACGCCAACGAGGGAATGCCCTTTATTTAGTTAAGGTTCCCGTTACAGCGACAACCACTACAGCGGCAACCGCTCTGCATTTTACGCGTTGTTTGCGGCAGCGCTGTGCTCGCTGCAGTTGACGAATAAATTTGAAATGTGCTAACTCAGAGAGCTCAGGGAACTCAAGGGCACGGATTTCGGCGGCGGCGGAGAATGTGTCCAGGGTCGCCAGCTTTACTTTACGACAGATTGTCTACTCTTAAAAGGCCACAGCGACAAAAAAAAAAAAAGACCTTGGATACTTCGTTACTTGTTCGCAATTGTTCTGGCACTGCCATCTGCAGCTGATGTACGCTAAAATCAATCGCAACTATAAAAGAGCATTTAGTGTTCATTCACGCGGCCAGCTGCGGCTCCCTCAATGAAATCGCGTTTTTTTTTATTTACTGAGTGTATCAGAAGCAACTGCATGCGCCCAAAGCGCGTCCCGGTAGTCATGCCTTTCACATTAATAATAGAACTCAACATAGGTAAGGCAGCACTGTGACGGAGCTGGCTTTCTAGCCGCTATCCACCTCACGCGCTATTGCTCTGAGCTGCACAGGTGGCGCCACCCTAGGCGAAGGTTGGCGAAAAGTGGATGCGCGCGGCTCGTAGAAGCCTTGCGCAAAGCGCAGGCATTTTGCTGTTTTTGCAGCCATTTTTCATAATGGTTTCATATTTTCGCTGCAGACTTTGTCATGTCGACTATTCTATTTTATTTTCACACTGGAACAGCTCAGCAGTGCTATTTTATTTGTTTGAAAAAGACAGGCTCATTTTTATCACTTTGCGCGCACACGATGCACTGCATGCGTCTAAGCTGCTGTTGGTGCGGTTTGTTAACGCAGACGCAATAAAAAAAAAGAACATTTGCGTGCGGTGAGACCAGCCAGTCTTGTTTTTGCAGTGACGCTAGCTGCAGACGGCACAACGCATTATCTGTTAAGGGGGCCGAATACGATGAACGCTTTGAAAAGCTTGCCAAGAGACGTATTTGGTTGCCTCGATTGATTGATATGTGGGGTTTAACGTCCCAAAACCACCATATGATTATGAGAGGACGCCGTAGTGGAGGGCTCCGGAAATTTCGACCACCTGGGACTCTTTAACGTGCACCCAAATCTGAGCACACGGGCCTACAACATTTCCGACTCCATCGGAAATGCACCCGCCGCGGCCGGGATTGTATCCCGAGACCTGCGGGTCAGCAGCCGAGTACCTTAGCCACTCTACCACCGCGGCGGGGCATAGTATTTGGTTGCCCCGACATTGAGGAACAAGTACGGCACCTTCGTCAGGTTGAGGATGTGAGTGCCGACATGCCAGCAATGGAGTTCGGAATCGAAATTTAAACCTACCGGGATGCATCGGGTGCTAGTTCAATGCAAGAAATTGCAGACAGTGCAATCAAACTTTGTTTTCTCCAAATCTAACGCAGAAGCAGAGCGAGTGTTTTCTGTCGCGGCTCTTACAAAAAGTGACTTGTGGAATTGAATGTACGAATTCCTTGCAATGATCATGATCCATTTCCGACTATGTCTGAAAGGTGTTACAAGCTGTGCTTCAGTCACTGCGAAATACGAGGCACTTTGCTCACTTTGCATTAACAGTACCGCAGAGAATGCTGGAAAAATTGAACTCTATTATGTACACTTGACTGTTCTAGTCTTAATGCCTCCTCCAGGAAGTCACCTGACCCTTTCATTACTTTATTTTGTGGTGTCGTAAACATTGCTGTGGTGTATGCATTGTATATTTAAGCGTTATAGTCATGCTTGGTTAATTTTCTGGCTGCCAAATAAAATAACGACTATACCTGTTGGCTACCGCTCTGGCTACTCTGTTTAATTTTGTGGCTCTTTTTCTCTTCGAGGGTCTGGTAATCCTGTGTCCACGACAGACAGCAGAGCGCGCGAGATTCCGGCGTGCGTATGTTTTCTTTTTTTTTTTTTGCGTACCACCAAGAATCACCGCCAGGATCATCTGGCTGAAATGAAGGAAGCATTGTTTTTTTTTTCTGTTAGTGCATTTATTTTGGTCCAATTCACGAATAAAAACATGGCAACTGCTGCATTGTTCCGATGGGTATTTGTAAGGAGGTATCAATTCATTTATGGCAGTATGCTTTTTCTTTCATTACAGTCTGCTTTGTCTTGGTGCTAAATACCTCAGTTTGAAAAATATAGAGGCATTCTAAACCCTCTTTTTTCTGGAGACTTGTATGGGGAAAAACTGGACTAATTATCGTCGTTGAATCGTATTGCTCTCCAATCCTGACTCATAATTTTACTGTTATATCATGTACGGATATTGATGAGGTGGTAAACCGTAGCGCAGTTACACTCTAGATGCTACAACGACGTCATGCTATCTTCGTAAACAAAGTCTCGAGGTGTCCCGCGGAAAATGTGCAGTGGTAGCGTAAACGCGGAAACCGACGTCTGCTTACATCATATCGATTAACGGAGAACATATCGTTGAGCAGAATCCACAGGTCCTAGGGGGTAATAATAAACAAAAACCTGTCTTGGACTCCACACGTGAACAATGTGAAGAAGCGGCTGATTACAGCATCTCCATGTTCAAATTACTTGCAGGAAAAAATGGTGAGTGCCCGTACCACCTATGCAACAACTGTACAGAGTGCTGTTTATAGAATTCTTTCGGTACAGCTTACCTGCAATATATAACCGCCGGCAAGACGAACCTGCGCACAATTCAGAGTATTCAAGCCCAAGCACTTAAGATATGCCTTGGATTAACGGCTGAAACCTTTGCCATCGCTCAAGATCACTCAATCAGGACGCATATTATTACCGAGACAATGCGCATGCACATCAGGCATTATGCACGGACCCCTTCCCACCACCTGGCGAGCCTCGCTGCTGAAAGGCTCCGCACGACGTACGGTGCCACTGCCTGCAAGCACCGCTCATCGTTTAGTAAGGCGTACGCACCTGTATCAAAGCCACTGCTGCCTCCTTGGAGCTTGAGCCAGCCGCGAGTTCACTTAATGATCCCAGGAATGCGAGAAATCGACTTACCGGCAGATGCCTCTGAAACACTGAGTCTACTCCTAGTGGAACAAAACTACAGTAAGCACGTGCACATTTACACGGATGGCTCGACTACACCACATAGTTCAGGTGGCGCAGTGGGTAACTCGGCGCTTCAGACTTCACATGCGACGACGCCCACGATTGGCAGAACTCAAGGCTTTGCGTAGTGAACTCATCAATTCTGAAAAAAGACCAAGTAAATGAGCTTTGTTTTCTGACTCAAAACCAGCATTACAGTGCTTGAGGTCAGTTCTCCGACGCGGATGCCATGACCAGTTTGACCTACCAAACGAGAAAGTTCACAATCTCTTAATACAGAGAGGCCACGACATCGTCTTTCAACGGTTACCTGGGCATTGTGGTATAAGCGGAAATGATTCTGCTGCTCGCAGGTCACATGAAGAAGCAAACAAAGTTCCTGATTTCCGCCTTCAAGAACGGACGCCGCGAGGCAGATTCGTCAACTGGCCCCGCAGACCTCACACTGACTGAGTGGAACACACCAAGCATACGACGTACAAGACTACGCGAGCTTGACCCTACAACTACACCTCCGGCCTTACATCGACGTGAAGCTTGGCTTCTCTATCGCATTTGGCTGGGACCACGTTAATCGGTATGACTGACAATCCGGCATGCGATGTTTGCGGCACCGATGAAAATATCGAACACTCGCTGTGCCGCTGTCCTCGATTTGCCTCAAACAGACAAGTACTTGCCAACGCAATGCGGCGACTGGATGATCGGTCTCTTTCTATGCAGGTGCTGGAGAGTCCACATCCCTGGACAGCCCACAAGGCAGTGAAAGCACTATTGTCATTCTTGAGAAAGACGCGTTTGTGTGAACGCCTCTGACATGAGGTGGAGTTCTACACGCTGCAGTGAAATTACTGTCAGTCTCTCCTTTTTTTCTTTTCCTTCTCTTCTCTCTTTCTCATCTTTCTTGTCCCCTTCCATAATTCTCCAGCGTAGGGTAGCCAACCGGATGTCTTTCTGGTTAACCTTCCTGCCTTCTCCCTTTTGTTGCTTCCTTCCTTGAACCCATAGTTTTCATCGCTCCTCGCAAAAGTTGGCCCACGAAGATAGCACTGCGCGGTAAAACCAGAACAAACGAAATTTACTGGAGACGAAAAAACAACAAAACAGCAGCATTTCTCAGCAGGTGAGGATTTGGTCGCTGTGATGGAGCCCTTGGGACAGCTGTCAACGATGCTGATGGAGTCCCTACTGTAGAAACGCAAGCAAATGCAAAGTACCAATTACTTTCAATTCTGTTTGCGTTACATTTATCAGCTCAATAAACGTTTTCTTGAGCACAAATTCTGTAACAAATATATATATATAAGCCGCGCTGCTGACATAAGTGCATGTGGTTTCGGGCTTACCACTCACTGATCGACTGAAGTTTTGGATCATCCCAAGTCACACATTCCAGCCCAAAATGTGACCACTAGGCGATACTGTTGAAAAAAGAATTTGAGCTGGAAGGTAACTGTGTAAGCTTGATTTCAGTGAAGTGTCTTCGTTCAGAAAACTTTTGTGGTAGCGTGACCACCCTTCAAAGGTTCTGGCAAAAAGGAGAAGTTAGATGCGATAATTCCTATTTTCCCTTGAAACTGGGTAGAGCGACAGTAATTGTGTTTAAAAACACTCTACTGTCATTGTTGTTTCACGTGAGGTCAAAAGCAAAACGAGATATCCAATTTTCCGGCATATGTATGGCAAAGAAGCAAGGACGAGTGAGACATTTTTTTTTAATAGCAGCATTCTTGCAGCCACAAATGCTTCTTATACAGGTCTTATACAAGTCGACTAAGTGTATGCTAATATATTTAAGCAAGCAAGCGTTTATTGAGAAACATGCTCGCAAAGTTTATATATTGCAAAATTAAGCATAAATTTTATCGCGATAAAAATATATCAGGGAGTTAATTGTAGACTTCAACGTCTTCTTTTACGATGTGAACACTTCTGTCGTAAATTTAGTTTCAAGTGAAAAAATAATTCTTGATGGCCGCAAGCAATCTTGCTGTGAGGCGCTGGCTGAGCGAAGCGTTTTGTGCGGTCTTTAATGAGTTATTACAATCTATTATGGGTAATTTTGTAGGTTCAACTGCTTAGACCTTGTTGGATTATTTTCACTGGTATCGAGTGTTGCAAGTTTTGTCTTAGGCTTTTATAGAGTGTTATACGTCACCGTAAGACACGGCATGATCGAGAAGCGGGGTTCCTATATGAATGACGGTACATATTAAAAAAACAAGACTTCTCGGACATTTTCTTTAACGAGGAGAACCACAGCACAGTGGAACTCATGTGCCTCTTCCCACGGCCAACACGCTGGCAGGTGATTGTGTCGAAGGCCCACTTGAGCAACGGCAAGTCTGCAGAGGCCGCGTAAGAAGGTCACATTCAGGCATGGAACAGAATTTGTTTATCTGAACCAAAGGAATGTAAGTGGGGTTACACTGTAATGTTTCTGCCACACTGTACAATTCAATAAAATAGAATGCAGCTCGCTCAAAAGCTTCACCACCATCGCGCTGTCAAAGGGACCCGACAACTTGTCAAATCATCAACTCTTTCGACATTCCGTATTGGGGTTACACCATTCTTCAACACTGAAGAAATTCAGGGCAGAAAATGGGTGGTGCTGAAAAGGCAGCCTAGTTTAATGTTTATGACTAAGATGTCGAAAATGCGATCAGAGTACAGCATGTCGAAACGAAAAAGACATGGAACAACAAGAAATGAGTTTTTCGAAGCCACGGCTTGCTTTTGTAATTCCTGTAAACCGTTGAGCGCTGTTCCTGTGCTAAAGTGTGGAACACTTGAGAGCAAAGAACCATGTGATCCACGAAGCTATGTGGCATGGAATGAAGCAGAGTCAGCCACGGACAAAAGCTTACGTCCATAATATACTCGTTCGCCTGACTTCCGCAAGTGCCAAGTAAGGCTGTTACGAAGGGAGCTGGTTCGGATGTGCATTCACTCGTGCGAAGTCCCATTGCCATAGATAGTTTGCTTGAAAAGCTGATGAAGTCCTCATCTAAGTCATCTAAGTAAGCACATGTTTCACTCAGGAGAGACATGTGCACTGGAAGTCCTGAATGTGACCACCTCCTCTGTAGACTTGCCGTAACTGCCAGGCGCTCAAATGGGCCGCCGACATAGTCGCTTGCGTTTTGACCACGTGAAGTGGCAAATAAGTTCCAGTGTGCTATTACATTGTGGTCCTCCTCGCGGAAGAAAATGTTCTAGAAGTCCTTTTTTAGAGCGAAAGCTGTTATGAGATCACAACAAGAGACACGCGTGGCGCCGTTTTTTTTTTCGTCCAACGTCGGTGTATAACCACCATATTACACGAAATAAGAAAAAAATACCGAACAAAAAATATTGCAGGCACGTCGTGGCATATTTGGATTCCAAACCGCGTACACTGCGTGCCAGCCCATTATTCTTCCGCTGATCCACGCAGGTGCCGACTCGTTCGCAATCTTGCCTTAGGCGGGCTTGATGTCGGGAAAGGAATCACGTTAATATGAGTAATAAGTGTTTTAGAACAGCAAAGGAACAATCAGGCGTCACACAACGCGAATCGAGTAACGAATGGGTCGTCCAACGCTCCAACACAGTAAAAAGCTACTACACATATTAACTGTGGCACATACCCACTTGTGGCGTAATTCTTCATCGTCGTTAGCCACTGAATGCAACACAAAATTCGCTCAAAATATGTTGCAAGTTTTCAGCGGATACGACGCTACTCTGAAGAATGACGAAGGATAGCATAAAAATTGCCGGCCTACTATAAACAGACACTGTGATTGTTTATGACGTAGTCGGTACCCAGCAAGTGTGCTTCTAGCATTTACCCAAGGAGTGTTTAGAAAAGGCTCTGAAAGGCCGCTTTTTATGCTTGCGCTGTGGCTGTGCTGGGCGTTCCGCGCTGGCCTGGTGATTTTTTTCTTTTTAATATGTGTCGCCATTTATATAGGAACCCGCTTCTCTTCCTTCTCGTGTAGCGCGGTGATGTCCAGCACTCAATAAAGGCCTAGCACAAAGCTTGCCACACCCAAAACCATTATAAATAATCTAACGAGGCCTACAGCAGTATAACACACCGAAATTGTCTATAATGAATTGCAATAACTCAATACCGCGAAAAACGCTTCGCTTTGGCAGCGCCTCACAGCGAAATTGATTGAGGGCATCAGAAATTATTTTTTGCTTTAAACAAAATTTACTACGAATATGTTCACTTCGTAAGAAGATGTTGAAACCTACAATGAACCCTCTGATATATATTTATTCCGATAGAATCGATGCTTAATTTACCATCATATATCCGAAAAAAAAAACATTTATGTTAACTTTGCAACTAATGTTTCTCAATAAACACTTGCTTGCATTGTTTGAAAATATTTTAGCATACACTTGGTCGACTGCTGAAAGATTTATAAGAAATGTTTTGCGGCTCGAAAAATGCCGCTTTTCAAAAAGGAATGTTTCAATTGTCCTGTTTTGTTGCTTCTTGCTATATTTAGGCCGTAAAATCAAATATTTCGTTTTACTTGTGGCGTTACGTGAAATAGCAGTATAGAATGCTTTAAAACACACTCATAGTCGTTCTACCCGCTTTCAAGAGAAAATAAGAATAAACTATTTCCATCTAACTTTCCTTTTTTGCCAGAGCCTTCGGAGGGTGGTCACGTTGCCACAGACTTTTTCTCAACAAAGATACTTCACTGAAATCACGCTTACACTGTTAGCTTTCAACAGTATCACCCAGCGGTCAGAATTTGGGCTCGACGTTCACCTGAAATGAGCCAGTTCTCTTGGCTGTTAGAGCTCCACACGAAATCGCCTAGCCGCAGCCACGAACCAACGCCTCATTTGCGAATCCAGAGGTGGCTTTTTCGACTTGTGCCGGCGCAGAGTGGCGTGCCCAATAATTGTAGCACCCACCACTTCATTCGAACAATTTTGCAGTCCCGTACAAGCTCCAATTAACGAGCTGTTTTACATGCGAAGCAGCTCTTTGGCTAGCCTGTGTAACGCTGTACGTCCGTGTCTCCGTGCCAACGCGCCGCACCGCGCTCCCCTTGCCGCAGGTTTTGGGGCGGTGCCAAATAGGTCACGCCTTCCCTCGCAGTACGCGGTGACGTCACTATATCCATCGCCTGTCACGCGGTAGCCACGTGTCACTTCTGCCTCGCTTCACCCTCTCGACAACTCGCAACGTTCGAGCGCACATCGAGTGAACAATATTTCGGCTTGTTTATCTGCGATGAAGTAGACGCCTGGAAACGAAGCTCCTTCACCAGCTGAAACATGCACCGAAGCGATTTGACCTAACCAGGCCGGCGTTGCGAGGGTCAGCAGAGTCGATCACGTCCGTGGATGGCAAACGTCGCACCTGCAACACCGACAAGGCGTGACAAGTCGAACGCAAGCGTCGGCAAGGAAAAACCAACGACACCGACTCAAGCAGCTTCGAACAACGTCTTCTAATGAAGAACACGTATAAATAAATTGATCACATGAAGTATTTCCCTGTGTATACAAACAGGTAACTATACCTTATTACACTCATTTCTAGCGTTGTAGAGTATGCTTTAAAATCTCACGGTCCAAGTAAAACTGAAAACGCTTCCCCTCACTACTCCTTGTTGACTTTCAATTTCATGATACACATCACAATATATTGAAGCGACGCATGACCACGGAGACGCACGCGAGGTGTTCGGTTGCATCGGTGAACGTGGTACTATCAAATCTTCATGAAATCACCTTCGTGGCAACGAAAAAAACTCCTTAAATGTGTTGTCACAGGGAAACTCTGTAATTGCGTTTGTTCTTCAAAACAACAGCTTGTAGAGCATTCCCGTCACTTCATCATCGACCCTTAATCGTTTATATTATGCAGTCGCAACAAAAAGACCAGCTATCTCAGGATCAATACGTGTAGGGCCATCATTCATGCAATCGGCGATGTACCGCCATATCAGTGTTTGCTGTATAGCTTTGTGCCTACACGTAATTAAAACTGACAGAAAATGATGCCACAAGAAGTATAGGGGATGGTATTAGAAGATGTTGCAATGTGAACGTGAAGAAAAAAAGGGAGGCGAAAAATAATTTGCCGCGCCCTCAGGCACATA
>WOVY01011275.1:0-24569 GCA_013436015.1 Rhipicephalus annulatus
GTCGAAAATGCGATCAGAGTACAGCATGTCGAAACGAAAAAGACATGGAACAACACAAGAAATGAGTTTTTCGAAGCCACGGCTTGCTTTTGTAATTCCTGTAAACCGTTGACGCGCTGTTCCTGTGCTAAAGTGTGGAACACTTGAGAGCAAAGAACCATGTGATCCACGAAGCTATGTGGCATGGAATGAAGCAGAGTCAGCCACGGACAAAAGCTTACGTCCATAATATACTCGTTCGCCTGACTCCGCAAGTGCCAAGTAAGGCTGTTACGAAGGGAGCTGGTTCGGATGTGCATTCACCTGCGAAGTCCCATTGCCATAGATAGTTTGCTTGAAAAGCTGATGAAGTCCTCATCTAAGTCATCTAAGTAAGCACATGTTTCACTCAGGAGAGACATGTGCACTGGAAGTCCTGAATGTGACCACCTCCTCTGTAGACTTGCCGTAACTGCCAGGCGCTCAAATGGGCCGCCGACATAGTCGCTTGCGTTTTGACCACGTGAAGTGGCAAATAAGTTCCAGTGTGCTATTACATTGTGGTCCTCCTCGCGGAAGAAAATGTTCTAGAAGTCCTTTTTAGAGCGAAAGCTGTTATGAGATCACACAAGAGACACGCGTGGCGCCGTTTTTTTTTTCGTCCAACGTCGGTGTATAACCACCATATTACACGAAATAAGAAAAAAATACCGAACAAAAAATATTGCAGGCACGTCGTGGCATATTTGGATTCCAAACCGCGTACACTGCGTGCCAGCCCATTATTCTTCCGCTGATCCACGCAGGTGCCGACTCGTTCGCAATCTTGCCTTAGGCGGGCTTGATGTCGGGAAAGGAATCACGTTAATATGAGTAATAAAGTGTTTTAGAACAGCAAAGGAACAATCAGGCGTCACACAACGCGAATCGAGTAACGAATGGGTCGTCCAACGCTCCAACACAGTACAAAAGCTACTACACATATTAACTGTGGCACATACCCACTTGTGGCGTAATTCTTCATCGTCGTTAGCCACTGAATGCAAACACAAAATTCGCTCAAAATATGTTGCAAGTTTTCCAGCGGATCGACGCTACTCTGAAGAATGACGAAGGATAGCATAAAAATTGCCGGCCTACTATAAAACAGACACTGTGATTGTTTATGACGTAGTCGGTACCCAGCAAGTGTGCTTCTAGCATGTTACCCAAGGAGTGTTTAGAAAAGGCTCTGAAAGGCCGCTTTTATGCTTGCGCTGTGGCTGTGCTGGGCGTTCCGCGCTGGCCTGGTGATTTTTTTTTCTTTTTAATATGTGTCGCCATTTATATAGGAACCCCGCTCTCTTCCTTCTCGTGGTAGCGCGGTGATGTCCAGCACTCAATAAAGGCCTAGCACAAAGCTTGCCACACCCAAAACCATTATAAATAATCTAACGAGGCCTACAGCAGTATAACACACCGAAATTGTCTATAATGAATTGCAATAACTCAATACCGCGAAAAACGCTTCGCTTTGGCAGCGCCTCACAGCGAAATTGATTGAGGGCATCAGAAATTATTTTTTGCTTTAAACAAAATTTACTACGAATATGTTTCACTTCGTAAGAAGATGTTGAAACCTACAATGAACCCTCTGATATATATTTATTCCGATAGAATCGATGCTTAATTTACCATCATATATCCGAAAAAAAAAAAACATTATATGTTAACTTTGCAACTAATGTTTCTCAATAAACACTTGCTTGCATTGTTTGAAAATATTTAGCATACACTTGGTCGACTGCTGAAAGATTTATAAGAAATGTTTTGCGGCTCGAAAAATGCCGCTTTTCAAAAAGGAATGTTTCAATTGTCCTGTTTTGTTGCTTCCTTGCTATATTTAGGCCGTAAAATCAAATATTTCGTTTTACTTGTGGCGTTACGTGAAATAGCAGTATAGAATGCTTTAAAACACACTCATAGTCGTTCTACCCGCTTTCAAGAGAAAATAAGAATAAAACTATTTCCATCTAACTTTCCTTTTTTGCCAGAGCCTTCGGAGGGTGGTCACGTTGCCACAGACTTTTTCTCAACAAAGATACTTCACTGAAATCACGCTTACACTGTTAGCTTTCAACAGTATCACCCAGCGGTCAGAATTTGGGCTCGACGTTCACCTGAAATGAGCCAGTTCTCTTGGCTGTTAGAGCTCCACACGAAATCGCCTAGCCGCAGCCACGAACAACGCCTCATTTGCGAATCCAGAGGTGGCTTTTTCGACTTGTGCCGGCGCAGAGTGGCGTGCCCAATAATTGTAGCACCCACCACTTCATTCGAACAATTTTGCAGTCCCGTACAAGCTCCAATTTACGAGCTGTTTTACATGCGAAGCAGCTCTTTGGCTAGCCTGTGTAACGCTGTACGTCCGTGTCTCCGTGCCAACGCGCCGCACCGCGCTCCCCTTGCCGCAGGTTTGGGGCGGTGCCAAATAGGTCACGCCTTCCCTCGCAGTACGCGGTGACGTCACTATATCCATCGCCTGTCACGCGGTAGCCACGTGTCACTTCTGCCTCGCTTCACCCTCTCGACAACTCGCAACGTTCGAGCGCACATCGAGTGAACAATATTTCGGCTTGTTTATCTGCGATGAAGTAGACGCCTGGAAACGAAGCTCCTTCACCAGCTGAAACATGCACCGAAGCGATTTGACCTAACCAGGCCGGCGTTGCGAGGGTCAGCAGAGTCGATCACGTCCGTGGATGGCAACGTCGCACCTGCAACACCGACAAGGCGTGACAAGTCGAACGCAAGCGTCGGCAAAGAAAAACCAACGACACCGACTCAAGCAGCTTCGAACAACGTCTTCTAATGAAGAACACGTATAAATAAATTGATCACATGAAGTATTTCCCTGTGTATACAAACAGGTAACTATACCTTATTACACTCATTTCTAGCGTTGTAGAGTATGCTTTAAAATCTCACGGTCCAAGTAAAACTGAAAACGCTTCCCCTCACTACTCCTTGTTGACTTTCAATTTCATGATACACATCACAATATATTGAAAGCGACGCATGACCACGGAGACGCACGCGAGGTGTTCGGTTGCATCGGTGAACGTGGTACTATCAAATCTTCATGAAATCACCTTCGTGGCAACGAAAAAAACTCCTTAAATGTTGTTGTCACAGGGAAACTCTGTAATTGCGTTTGTTCTTCAAAACAACAGCTTGTAGAGCATTCCCGTCACTTCATCATCGACCCTTAATCGTTTATATTATGCAGTCGCAACAAAAAGACCAGCTATCTCAGGATCAATACGTGTAGGGCCATCATTCATGCAATCGGCGATGTACCGCCATATCAGTGTTTGCTGTATAGCTTTGTGCCTACACGTAATTAAAACTGACAGAAAATGATGCCACAAGAAGTATAGGGGATGGTATTAGAAGATGTTGCAATGTGAACGTGAAGAAAAAAAAGTAGGCGAAAATATAATTTGCCGCGCCCTCAGGCACATAACTTGCCACTTTCAAGTAACGCGTCCGATGCGCTACAGCGGCGGCGGTCATTCCAACGCCCACTTCATGGGGTGCCCTTAAACGTGGGGGTGTTATTCAGCGCCGCAAGTACGACGATTATACAACATTTTTGTTTGCCTCCTGGCGGTAATTTAAAGAGCTGACCAGCTGGCTGCTTTCTTTTCTGTCACTTCTGATTAGCAGAGTTGCCAGATGCCACCGAGCAAACAAGCGAATACTCATCACAAAAAAGGCGGAAACACAACAATAATAATAATAGTGAAATTATCAATTAAATACTAATAAAAAGAAATATCTGGCGTTTAACGACCCAAAACCACGATACGATTATGAGGGACGCCGTAGTGGAGGGCTACTGAAATTTCGACCACCTGGGGTTCTTTAACGTGCACCCAAATATGAAAAAAGTGCATTTTCCCAATTTTGAGAGTATCTTTAGTTATGACAAAAAGTATTACTAAAGTACGAAGGGGAGTTTAAAAATCGTCTAATTGCTTTGCAGAGCCCAAATATGCGCTACTATAAACGAAAGCGCATAGCTAAACATTGTTTCCCGGCTAGTCTCTTCATTCGGTTCAGTGCACACGTTTTCCAGCGCATGGTTAACGTTATTTGTTGATTCCCCCAACATGACATCCATCCTGCACACGCGGGCGTGTCTGTGGAAGTGCCACTGCGAGGGAGCACGAAATCTGCCTCACACATTGAAGGACCTCCCTTGACGAGAAATCCCCGCGCTCAATCATCGACAAGCACGCCACTAGTGAACGACAAACGGGCACTGGTGGGCGTTTGATCACTACAACGTAGCTGCGTATTTGCTCGAAAAATACATATTAGCCCAAGAAAGGACAAGCGACTAGAAATTTTCACAAGAGTCTCGGCGAAGAAAAAATGCTCAAATCCGCTAAATATAAGCGGAACTGGCAACTCTGCTAATTATCATTGAATCTATAGTAAAGAAAATAATAACGAGCCCTTGAAGTTCCCCTCCTTCAAATTACGCATTGTGACGTGTTCATGCTGCGTTTTTGCTTCCCAATAACTTTCAGTGGCAACAAAAGTTCATTAATAGAAAAAAAATCACAGCATATTCTTGGAATGAATGATGATGAGTGGGGCGAAGCGTCCGTCAGTTCGTTCTTGCTTTCGCCTGTCCGTGAGTGCGTCCCTTCTTGCGTCTGTCTGTGCGCTCGTCCATGCGTCCGTCCATCCGTGCGCCTGTCTGTGCATCCATCCGTCCCTGCGCTCGTACATTCGTCCGTCCGTTCATCCGTGCGCCCGTCTGTGCGTCCATCCATTCGTCTATCTAGTGAACACTCCAAGTACCACCATCTCGCATCTTTTCAACATATACTCAAATATAAGAGTACCGCCTTCCAGCGGAGCTTTTAAGGTAGGACTAAACGAGAGAAGGCTACCTCTACTACATCGCGGACGCACGACCCGCGGCATAAGGAGCTGACAACGTCTGGAGCCGATGACGTACCTTTTCTTATTCGCCAGCCTTCTCAGGTCGGCGCCTCCATCTTGTATTGAATAGGGCTGCAGTATGTATAAATAAATAAATAAAAATAAAATAAATGTGAAATCTCAGCCGCCCATAAAGCCAAGGGTTTCTCGCCGCACAAAAGGCGGCCCGGGACAGCAGCAACATCGCTTCCGAAAAACGCACTACACTCCCTCGGAGTGTGCTCCGCGAGAGGGATGGTCCCCGGGGTGAAATAATGGCGCCAACGACACGGTGCTTAAAATAACAGATGCAGCGACGCTTCTCCTCGAGACGAATGGTCAGCGTCGCCGCCACCGTGTATGAGGACGCCTTTTCAAGCACGGTCATTTTTATTTTTTGCTTCTGGAAAGAGGACTCCGGGTTTGTCGATGTTTGCTTCTCGACCATTTTCTGTACGCGATTAAAGGGCGTTTTGGCCCCCATCTGGGTTTTTCCTAGAGCGCATTAGCGTAGAAACACGCTGCTTTAGCAATAGGCGATGACTATTTTTTACCGAAATAAAGTTTCAGCGGCCTCTTTTCTGCACACACACACACACACACACACACACACACACACACACACACACACACACACACACGCACGCACGCACGCACGCACGCACACACACACACACACGCACGCACGCACGCACACACACACACACACACACACACATGGTTGATTCCTTTCTTGTATCGGTATAATACGAAAGTGATGCATAAACTCCAAGGGCCCATAAACAAGAAGTAGGAGCACGTTATTACCTTAATTCTGGTATTTCTGTAGTTTTTGCGGCACCATTCGCGACGCCACCACCACCACCATCTTTTTTTTTTCACTCTCGCCGTCATCAGGCACTCTAGCCACTACAGCTTCCCCCATATCCAGCATTGTTCCCACCATGCCCAGTATTTTCAGTAGGGCTCACGCCACGTCAGGATGAAATGAGCTGCTTTGCCATGCAGCCGCGTGCCCGCCTTGTCTCGCATAAACATCGTGCGTGATAAACTGATCTCACTTGGTTTTCTGCGTCCGCACTAGCTGATGTATCAGCGTGTAGCTGAAAAGCGCGAAAACTTGTCATGCACAAGGCTTCGTGCTGACCATCCAAGTGTTTCATGAAGAAATTTGTGGCCAAGGGCGAGGAAAAAAAACACTCGAAGTCGGCCTGGTTTAGGGGCACTTTGAGTCGATGATATATTCAACTGCTAGAGAACAAGTTGTTCCAAGCAAGCATGCAATAAGGATTCGGCTGTGCTCTAACGGGGTTGATGCTAGCGCAACGGCGCCATGAGGATACGACCACATTTCGGACGACTGTCATCGACGAAAGCGTCGCCGCCAAGCCACAGGCAGTCCCCTAAAAAAAGGAGAGAGCGGCGCTTCCTGCGGCAAAGAGGGTACACGAGTCGAGCAAGCTTACCGACACGCGGGAGCAAGACGGCATCAAAATTCATGAGCGCCGCTTCCTGGCGCCGGGGAAGCAAGGATAACGATAACGGCCCATCGTGGGGACCGCCCGCGCAAAATTTCCTGTCAGCAGAGCATTTGCTTTCTTCGAGAACGCCGATGTACTTGTTTACTTAGGGCTCGCGAATAAAAGCGTTAGGTGGAAAGAAGCATCATGGAGGAGAAGAAGTCAAAAGTATTACGTCGCGCAACCAACTTTGGCGAGCCGACGCGTCTTGAAGTTCAACAGACACCTTTTGCGCCAAGATCACGCAAATGATGATATTTGCCGAGACTTCGGCGCACGACACGCAGTAGCTTTATATCGATTTAAGCTTGTTCGGCGTAGACCAGCACGGAGGAACTTGAAAAAGGACACCACCAGTACAGTGCTACAAACCTGAATAATATGTGCGGTTTAACGTCCCAAAACCACCGTATGATTATTAGAGACGCCGTAGTGGAGGGCTCCGGAAATTTCAACCACCTGTGGTTCTTTAACGTGTACCCAAATCTGAGCACACGGGCCTACAACATTCCCGCCTCCATCGGAAATACAGCCGCCGCAGCCAAGATACAGTGCTACAAACCTAACGCGCACCCTGTGTCGGGCGGCCCGACACAGGATGCGATTACTTTTCCGACTTCAAGCCTGCCTAAGGCAAGTTTGCGAACAAGTCTCAAGCACTGGCGTAATTCAGTGGTAGAATACTGGGATCGCACGCAGCGGACCCGGGTTGGAGCCCCACTGTGTGCTTGGTACTTTTTGGGGCGAAGCGCGGGTCTGTACATCCTCTGAGGCATATAGTTGTAGTGGCAGGTAGCCACCCACTGGCACTTATCCACATGTTACGTAAAACGTAGCATGGCATGGTTATCACTTTCTCGGTGTTAACAAAGCGCTGACTGCAGAAATGTGCTACATACTCTCGTTTAGTCCTTAAATTGTCCGCTGGATGGCGGTACTTTTATATGATGAATATATGATAGAAAGAAGCGAGATGGCGGTACTTGAAGTAATCAGCATACGGACCGACGGACGCACGGACGGACAGACAGACAAACACACTAACGGACGCAAGCACAGACGGGTGCACGTACGGACAAACAAACGCACGGACGGAAGCACGGACGCATTGACGAACGCGTCGCTCCAATCATCATCATTCATTCCGTGGATGTGCTGCCATTTTTTTTTTCGTGCGAAGTGGTTAGGGACACCGGCAGCGGCAGACAACTACGGCGCCAAGCGCGACCCGAGTTGTGATCTCATAACAGCTTTCGCTGTAAAAGAAAAAAAAAATTGGCAGATCCCACATACAGTGGGAACCGCTGATATGCGAAGCATGGACGTATGAGGAAGATTGATCTGTCACTTTAAAATCCATACAACATTACGAGGTGGAGGTAAATTATTCCGTACACGACTCCCACGTCATGATTATCACGTTTAGACGCGTTCTTTACTTTCGTCATCTATTCACGTCACCTGATACCAAATTTGGTATATGCGCAGCCAGCGAAACAGCCGCGAGCACGCGATGAGCGTTGCATGTAGCCATGTTCTGCATGACTATCATGTTTGGACGTGTCGCATACCTTCATCGTCCATTCACGTCCAGTAATACCAAACTTTGTATATGTGAAGCTAGCGGAACGGCGGCCAGCGCACGTAACGTGAACGCGTGCGCATGCTGGGCGCAGCGACGCTACGCTAGCAAAACGCGAGCACTAAGATGCACGACCAGCGTCTGTCGACGAGGCCCGGCGGCAACCGGCGCGAAATGCAACAAGGTGCATTTCGCGTCGACGACGTTACCTAGACAGCAACGCGTCTGCTTAGCTTCGTGACCAAAGGACGCCGGGCGCGCTCAAACGCGCATGCGTCAAAGCAACGCATCGCGGCGTGTGCCTGCGAGTATATGCCACGCAGATCGGCGCCTGGCTTGGCATCGCCGGCGTGACGCGACGAAACGAACGCTGGCGCGCATGCGCACCGGGTCACGTCGAAGTGTTTTGCCGCATTGAGTGTGGCACGTAGTCATGTTCTTGCACGACACGCATCTCATGATTATCATGTTCACACCAGTCACATACCTTCGCCATCCATTTGCGCCATGTAATACCAAATGTAATATATGTGAAGCCAGCGAGGCGGCCGCGAGCGCATCATGAGCATGGCATGTTGTCATGCGCTAACATGACACACGTCTCATGACTATCATAATTGCACCAATCATATAATTTCGCCACCCATTCACGTCCCATAATACCGAATTTGGTGTATGTGAAGCTAGCGAAACAGCCGCGAGCGCAGCATGAGTGTGGCATGTAGTCATGTTTTTACATGACACGGATCTCATGATTATCACGTTTGCACCATTCACATACATTCGTTATCTATTAACGTTCCGTAACACCAAATTTGGTATATGTGAAGCTAGCGAAACGACTGCGAGCGTACCATGAGCGCGGCGCGTTGTTATGACTCATGAGTCATGACTCACATGAGATGCATGCCATAATTTCCCCGTCAGAGTTGTTCACTTGTGTTAGCAATGCAGTCATGCCATACACTGCCAATTTTGCAACATGTCATGTGAACGAATCCACCGCAAGAGCAGCAAGACCATGAAACACAAATCATTACATTCATTACATGCATATCATAATAGTCATGCCATGACTAGTCAATTATACTCGTCATACACTCATGTTATGTCGTACCTAATTTGGTATTGATACCATTAATGAAACGGCCAGGAGAGCTCAAAGCCGTAGGCGGCTAGATAGATAGATACGCTCGAAGTCGCCGTAGTTCGCCAAGAAATGCAGCGAATTAACAAAAAAAAAACGAAAACGGCACAAATTTGATGGAGCGAACACAGCGACACCCAGTTGATGTTTTGACTACGAGTGCGTCGGAAAGAGCGGCATGGTACGACGGGACGCGCACCGCAGCAGGCGTCTCGTCGCTAGATGGCGCGTCGATGCCTTCGGCCACGCGATCCCGTGGTCTGCACTTGCGCTCACGCCTGTACCTACTAACTTCTTTCAACACTCTGCTGGTCACAAAATACAAAGTTTCTGTAACGTTAACTTTCATTATCTTGATGTTTCTCACAGTCCATTGTCATAGTTTTTATCTGATCTTTGCGCTGTCTTAACACGGTTTTTGACAATTTACAGATTCTTCTCTTTTCCGTCTTTCAGGAATCCTTGCACGTAGTCGTGTATATACCTTTTTATTTTTCCCTCCTGTTCTATCATTACAATCTTGCCATTTTATTCTTGACATTTTTTGTCCGCGCGTTTTCACTCTTTTTATTTGATTTCATTTTCCGAAGTCTGAATTGTTCTGTGAACTTTACTGTTTTATTTTTTCGCGCGCCTGCACCAAGACAATATAGTTATTCCTGGGCAAAATAATAAATAAATGATTGATTGATTATTGTTGCTTTTGTTGGCAGTAGTAGTAGTAGTAGTAGTAGTAGTAGTAGTAGTAGTAGTAGTAGTAGTAGTAGTAGTAGAACTAGTAGTAGTAGTAGTAGTAGTAGTAGTAGTAGTAGTAGTAGTAGTAGTAGTAGTAGTAGTAGTAGTAGTGGACATGCTCCAATAACATCGCTTCATTGATATGCGGGGTTTAACGTCCCAAAAACCCCATATGATTATGAGAGACACCGTAGTGGAGGGCTCCAGAAATTTCGACCACCTGGGGTTCTTTAACGTGCACCCAAATCTGAGCATACGGGCCTACATTTTCGCCTCCATCGAAAATGCAGCCGCCGCAGCCGGAATTCGAAATTCGATCCTGTGGGTCAGTACATTAGCCACAAGACCGGGGCTGCAATAACGGAGTCTGCCCAATATATACACCTGCGTCACAACAGAGACGAGGCCAACGAGAGAGGCGCACCGGCCCGGTTCCTTCTGTCCGTCCCAGAGGTTCCCGGGATCAATCCGGCGTGAAATGAGCGGAGACTGCTGCCCGGCTTCATCTTCTCTTCTTCCGCTCGTGTGGAATCGAGAGTTTTCAGCTTCAAAAATCGTTCAGCATCGAAATGCCTAGCCGCTCGATTGCCTTGATGGACGCCCCTGCGAGGAAGCCAACTTTCGGGAAGCCCCCTCCTCCCCCGTAGCAGGTGAACGCGTTCCCCTTTGATAGCTTTACTGCTAGTTATAAAAGGGGATTCAGACGGAATGCAGCCGAGGAAGTCATCAGTGCGATTGATCGAGATAAGGTTGACATTCTTGCTCCAAAGCTTTCACTTCAAAATTGATTTCAGCGATTCTAAACGCCCAAGCGAGTTTAGTGGCCAGGCTAGCGGAAACAGTGTGGGATCTCATTTCTTTGCGAAATGGAGCAGCGCGTTACCACGAAGCTGTGCTTCAAAAGAGAGAAAATGGCGACGCAGACTCGTTAACTATTAGTAAGAGGTTGAAGCAACGTGTAAAATGTGTGGATAATTTAGACTCTCAAAAGACGGCAAGGAATTTTGGAAGTCTTCACCTACGTATGGCCACGGCCATTCTACGAGAAGTGACAGTATGCACAGTTTCGGAAGCTAAGTGGTGAATAAAAGAGGAAGCGAGTGTATCGTTAATAGCACGTGCTGCCCGCTGCATGGGGATTTCATACAAATGTGGCGCACTCGGTGGCGTCTGTCTATAAAAGGTTGCTTTGCTTTCGTTGAGACGGCAACACACACCGCCCGCTTCAGGGACGCTGAAACAGCACGTCCAGCCACCTTCTTGACTTGGTTGAGGCGCCTGCGGTGCACATACGCAGGAAATCTATCTTGTTGAGGAGTATACGACACCTTGAACCATGCAACGACACGAGCAGTTGACGTGATAAGCTCTGAAACCAGATTTTGTCCGGTCTAACGAAGGAAAGAAGTAAAAATTTAAGGGCTCGTTCTGAGGCACAAGATGAATGAAATCAAGGGGGTGTCATCAATAGTAATTGCAATGTGAAGAAAGAAAAGATAACCGGGTCTGCGAGTGGCTCAGCCTCCTGTCGGCGGCAAGTTTGATTGATATGTGGGGTTTAACGTCATAAAACTACCATAGTGGAGGGCTTCGAAAATTTTGGCCACCTGGGGTTCTTGAACGTGCACCCAAATCTGAGCACACGGGCCTACAACATTTTCGCCTCCATAGAAAATGAAGCCACCGCAGCCGGGATTTGATCACATGACCTGCAGGTCAGCAACCGAGTATTTTAGCCGCTAGACTACCGCAGCGGGACAACCGAAATCACTTTCAGAGTACGTTCACTTTCAGTCGCGCATTTCATGAAAATCCACGTCTACAATGGAAGATATCGAATATGAACATGCTCCGATAAGTGAGCAAGACGCCTTCGCGGCTGCAATGTCTCGTAAAAGGCACTGGACTCTAGGATAAGGATGGAATAGCTAGAAGAGGATGGAATAACTAATGCTATGTTGAGAAACACGAGTGAATCAACAATTTATGGCATATTTGGCTGAGGCGCACTGGCACCGTGATGGTGGAAGGGCAGCTACGTTACACACCACTTGAGTTTCACGTCTCGCTGCGGGCCAGACGAACGTGTGAACCACACGATTCGTATCTACGACAACAGCACCGACTGCGAATACACCATTGAGCAGAAAACAGTTTCCAGCGTCTTACTTTTACTGGGAGTAAATGAGCAAACAACAGAAGACCAGACGGTATACGTACTCATTGGCTGTGCAGGTGGTTGTGCTGCATCACTTCTGTGCCAACTCAGGTTTACGGTAATTTTCGCATCTCCTTCAGTGTTCTGTGAGATCCTGGCAGCAAAAGCAGCCTTGTACGAGGTCCGACCATGTAAGCTCATGCACGCTTTCTGTCCCCTCGGGCCATGCTCTGCGGCAGCACTAAATCACGCCAGAGCGCACGGTACGATGGGACTGCACCGTCGACCTCCGCGGTGCCGCGCCGACGTTACGAACGGCGCCACGAATCCCACCGCTGCCACCACTGTTATGAAAGACGGCGACGCCAACACGGTCCCGAAGGCGCCACTGTTTCGGACTTCGCCGGGAAGGTCACCAGCCGTTTGGTAGCGTAGGTTTTTCAGCTCGCGACTGCTTTGCGCAGAGCTGATAGACGAGCGGACGAGACGACGGTGAGTTAAACAAGCTTTATGTACAGCATATATACAGAGGCGTTACAAATTCGGCACTGGGGCCGACAGCTTAGAGACTCGAAGAGCCGAGCTCTCTTCTCTGACACATAGATCTACTGCTCGCGACGCGCCGCAAGGCTTTTTTTATATGCACCGGGTGGATTCTTTGAGTAACCAAATGCCCAACCAGAAGCGCCGCTGGTCATGAGGTCAGAATCCTCCATTGGGGTCGACGCTGGGCCGCGTCATTCTCATCGAATCTGGAGCCGCTGCGCTGCACGTGGCTGCACCCAAAGACGAGTGACGTCGCCACGCATTGCTTCAGACTCGCCAGACAGGAAGGCGCCGATTGCTTCGACGGGCTCGTGGGAAGAGGTGACTCACTGTGCGTGCGCGGCAGAAAGGCACCGCCGCGTGATGACGCCGTTGAGTTGTTCGCGTCAGGCGGGCTCGCGAGCGGGCCTTGACACAGATTGCTTTTTCAGAGGCATGGACGTTCGCTGTGGACTCGCAGGCATAACAACGTGCACTAGTGTCGTCACCGGCCCTGCCGAACATGCGGCAACGCACGCGTAGTGCCCAGGCGCACGTCACCGGTGCCGCCAGCCGAAGATACCATTAGATAAAGGGTGCTTACCAGCGCAAACGACAGGGCAGGAGGGGACAGGAGGAGAGACGGGACAGAGCGCTGATCGGCCAACAATTTATTTCTTGTGAAGGTATTTGCTTTTATACAGTTACATGTCCCACTAGTCATGCGCGAAACACAATGACAATCATCCAATCTGCACCCTTTATGATGTTATACCAACACGCCCAATCCCACTGTCTCCTGATGCCATTAAAAAAAATGGCCCCGGATCTGCATATTGTGACGACGCGAGATTGACGAGCACACAAAGCGCCTGAAACAAATACGATTTATCGATCGCAGGAAACAGACTGCAACGACTTCTTCGTCTTTTTCCCTCGGCCAAAGACACTCGCGCTCCTTCGTTGTCCTCACCTCTGGCACATACGCGCGTCATTATTCCCCCTTTAAAAAAAAACATCGTCCCGATGTTAAACGTTTGAGAAGCAAGGCGAAACCAAAACTGCACAGTTAGTCACTGAAAGTATGGCTTCATCTGAAGCACGTGGACAATTTCTGGTGAATGTCTGCGCCGCTTTGAACACTGCACGCCGTCCGGAACAACCTCGTAGTTGACGTCACTAATGCGTCGCAGAACCTTGTAGGGTCCGAAGTATCTTCGCAACAGCTTTTCGGAAAGCCCACGCTGACGAACAGGTGTCCAGACCCATACTTTGTCGTCCACGTTGTATATGACGGGTCTGTGCCGGAGGTTGTAATACTTGGCATCTTCGTCTTGCTGTTTGGTGATTCGCAACCTGGCAAGTTGTCTGGCTTCTTCTGCTAGCTGGGTAAACTCTTGGGCGTCTGTCTCATTGCCATCATTTTCATGAGGGAGCATTGCGTCTAACGTTGTTGTAACCTCGCGTCCGTAGAGGAGACTAAAAGGTGTCTTCCGAGTGGCCTCTTGACGAGCCGTGTTGTAGGCGAACGTGACGTAGGGCAAAATGATGTCCCAGTTCTTGTGCTCTACATCTACGTACATGCTTATCATGTCAGCCAGGGTCTTGTTGAGGCGTTCGGTGAGCCCGTTGGTCTGGGGATGATACGCCGTTGTCTTCCTGTGAGCTGTACCACTTAGTCGGAAAATGGTGTTCAAAAGCTCGGCCATGAACGCAGTACCTCTGTCGGTGATTACTATTGCGGGGGCACCGTGTCTTAAGACGATGGCTTCGATGAAAAATTGCGCCGCTTCAGCTGCCGTTGCCCGTGGCAGAGCGCCTGTCTCCGCGTATCGGGTCAGGTAATCCGTGGCGACGATTATCCACCTGTTTCCAGTGGCAGACTTTGGGAAGGGGCCCAGAAAATCCATGCCAATTTGTGCAAACGGTGTCGCCGGCACTCGAACAGGCTGCAGCAGGCCAGCTGGTTTGATGGATGGTGGCTTGCGGCGCTGGCAATCTAGACATGCCTGCACGTAAGTTTTGACAAATTCGGCAAGTCTTGGCCAGTAATAGTTCTGCCTTATCCTCGCCAATGTTCTTGCGTAACCCAAGTGACCAGCAGTAGGTTCGTCGTGACAGGCTTGCAGTACCTCACGGCGAAGCGAAGAAGGAACGACGAGCAAGTAGCTGCTGCCGGTGGGCGAAAAGTTCCTCTTATAAAGAACGTCATTTCGCAAGCAGTACGACGGCAGCCCTCTCGCAAATAACTTCGGAACGCTATTCGCTCGCCCTTGTAAGTAATCTATAAGTGGTAGCAGCTCAGCAACGCCACGCTGCTGTTGAGAAAAGGTGGCAGTGTCCACAATTCCGAGAAAGGCCGTGTCGTCATCGTCGTTGTCCGGGCATGCCGTCTCAACCGGAGACCGAGAAAGACAGTCGGCATCGGTGTGTCGTTTTCCCGACTTGTAGGCAACAGTGAAGTCAAATTCTTGGAGCCGAAGACTCCATCGTGCAAGGCGGCCAGACGGATCTTTCAAGTTGACTAACCAACAGAGAGAGTGGTGATCGCTGATAACGGTGAATGGGCGGCCGTACAAATAAGGACGAAACTTCAGGACTGCCCATACCATTGCAAGACATTCTTTTTCTGTCGTAGTGTAATTAGCTTCAGCTCGGGACAGCGTCCTGCTGGCATAGGCGATCACGTTTTCATTGTTGTCCTTCGACTGTACGAGCACTGCTCCAAGACCCACATTACTAGCGTCTGTATGAAGTATTGTCGGTGCGTCTTCATCGAAGTGGGCCAACACGGGGGGTGTTTGCATTCGCTGACGAAGCTCGTGAAATGCCTGCTGTTGGTCTTCGCCCCATCTGAAGGGGGTATCTTCCCGAGTAAGCTGTGTCAATGGCCATGCGATGCGCGAAAAATTAGCAATAAACCGCCGGTAGTAGGCACAGAGACCTAAAAAACGTCGCACTGATTTTTTGTCTGATGGCGTCGGGAAGTTTGCCACGGCGGCAATTTTATCCGGGTCGGGTCGGATCCCTTGGCTGCTCACGACGTGACCGAGGAATCGAAGTTCGTGGAAGCCGAAGTGGCACTTTTCTGGTTTTAGAGTAAGTCCGGCCAAGCGTATTGCTTCAAAAACAGCTTCGAGCCTTCGTAAGTGTTCCTCGAAAGTCGCCGAAAAGACAATCACGTCATCGAGGTACACCAAGCAGGTTTGCCACTTCAGTCCCGACAGAACCGTGTCCATGAGACGCTGGAATGTTGCTGGCGCCGAACACAAACCGAAAGGAAGAACCTGAAATTCATAAAGTCCGTCGGGCGTAACAAAGGCGGTCTTCTCACGATCTCTCTCGTCCACTTCAATTTGCCAGTAGCCGCTTTTTAAGTCCATAGACGAAAAGTAGCGTGCGTTTCGTAGCCTATCCAATGAATCATCAATACGCGGCAGAGGGTAGACGTCCTTCTTTGTGATCTGATTAAGCTTACGGTAGTCGACGCAGAAACGCAAGCTACCATCCTTCTTTTTGACAAGTACTACCGGTGATGCCCAAGGACTGTTAGACGGCCGAATAACACCATCTTCTAGCATCGTTTTCACCTGTTTTTGAATTACCTCACGCTCCTTTGGGGCGACTCGATAAGGATTTTGCCGGATGGGTCTGGCATCGGAATCCGTGATGATGCGGTGTTTCGTCAGTGCTGTTTGACCAACTCTTGATGTGGATGAGAAGCAGCCGTGGAACTTGTTGATCAGCGTGAGAAGGCGGTCTCGCTCAATGGGAGATAACATTGGACCAACGTCTACAGGTGTCGGTGTAGTGATAGTAGACGTTGCTGCTTCCTCCACTAAATGACAATCTTCTGTTTGCGAGAGTTCGTCAAAATAGGCAATAGCCGTGCCTTTAACTATGTGTCGGCGTTCTCTGCTGAAATTTGTCAATAGCAGTTCAGCGCATCCGTCAATAACAGTGATGACAGCCCTGGCAACAGAAATGCCGCTAGTGAATGCGAGCTCTTTGATGTGTTCAGCGACGCCAGTACCATTTCGTAATTTGTCACACTGCACGGATACGAGAGAACAACTTCGTGGCGGCAGTATGACGTCGTCATCGGCAATACGGAAGTGAGGTGGATGGTGTTCCTTATCTGTAGCAGTCTCCGAGCTTACAGTGAACGTTACGCTTCTGTCACGGATGTCAATCACAGCCCCGTATTCGCGCAAGAAATCCATTCCCAATATGAGCTGTTTACAGCACTCGTGGAGAATGACGAGGGTGGCGACAAAGGTGGAACCAGCAATGAAGAGTCGGGCCGTGCACTTTCCAACCGGTGTCATCAACTGACCTCCTGCAGTTCTTATATTGGGTCCCTGCCATGGCATTTTCACCTTCCTGAGTCTTTCGGCTAGCTGTAGGCTTATTATAGAAAAGTGGGAGCCAGTGTCCACAAGTGCCGTCACTTGGTGGCCGTCAATGTGAACGACGAGGTCAGCGCTGATAACGTCGGTTACGTCGGCAGTTGTCTCATTCGTCGAATTAGTCGTTGCTGTCGTCTTCTTCGGTATCGATGGCTTCGAGCTGTCACTTGTCTGCAATGGGGGCTGTTCGGAATTTCGAATATTGGCAACCCCACCCCCCGAGGTCGCTGCGTCTAGTTTCCCCGTCGCGGGCTAGGGGACCTGCCCCTGGTGACGTCGGCAAAACTGCGACGATTAGGTGAACTGGGCCGCGCATGAGATGGAGAACGTGATCTGGGCATTACTGGATTCTGCGGCGGTGTGTTCACATGGGCGTAGTTGTACATGCGTTGATCGTCGTACGCAACGTAATCAGGGTAGCGAGGAAATCTCGAGTACTGAGCGTCGCGATAACGGCAAACTCTGTAGACGTGCCCAGCTTCGCCACAATGAAAGCATACCGGTCGACGGTCAGCGGTACGCCACAAATCGGTTTTCCGACGCTGATAGGTAAGTGGAGACTCACTATTGGGCCACGTTGTGGGGCGACGTTGTGGGGCATGTTGGTTATACGGCATTCGTCTTGTCGGAGGAATCGGTGAGGTTGCGAAAGTGGTCGGTGCTGACTGTGGCTGTGTTTGCAGGGTTGGTGGTGGTCCAGTCATTGGGGTCTGCTGTGCTGAAGGAGCGACGACGGGGCGTCGGACTGCATCAGCATAAGTAAAATGTCGTCGCACACCATTATAGCCGGATGAAGACAGAGCATGGCGGACCTCATCCCGGACAACATCAGCGACAAAAGACAATGCCGGCGTCGGTTCAGTTGCTGGAATTAAACCAAGCTGTCGAAGCTCCTCCCTCAAAATCTCCCGGATGACTTCCCGCAGAGGCCTGTCGTTGTCGCAGAGGCTCGCCGCAGTCGTGACAGGGCTACTCGCTCGAACGTTGACCGGGTTCTGCTGGCGGTACCGTTGCTGTAAGGCCCGTTCAATAGCTGTGGCTTCTTTCGTGAACTCAGCTACTGTTGTTGGCGGATTTCTCACAAGCCCAGCAAACAGTTGCTCCTTCACGCCTCGCATTAGATACCGGAGCTTCCTGTCTTCCGGCATCTCGGGATCCGCCCTGCCGAAAAGACGGGTCATGTCCTCGGCGAACATAGCGACGCTCTCGTTTGGTTCTTGAATTCGAGCTTCCAAGAGACGTTGCGCATTCTCCTTCCTGTCAGGACTGCTGAAGGTGTCAATCAGCTGGTTGCGGAAGTCATCCCACGTAGCCATGCTTCTTTCCCTGTTAATGTACCACGTCTGGGCGTTGTCTTTCAGGTAGAAGTACACATTCGCGAGCTTGTCTTCTGGGGTGGCCCACTGGTTGTACTTCGCGCAGCGTTCGAACTGGTCCAGCCAGTCTTGTGCATCTTCATAGGTCTCACCATGAAAGCAGTCAGGAATCATGGGATTCTGAAGTGTCATGTGCGATGTAGCTGCAGTGGCCATGGTGGTTGAAGGAGGCAAGCGATTGCTGGCTGTTTCTGGAAACGGATTGAGCTCGGGAGCTATGCCTCGCAGACGGCGACTGGAACGGTGGACTGGTGTGTCGACGGGTGGTAGTGATTCCGGGCTTGAATGTCGGGTCCGCGAAGGGGTGCCAAGCATGAAGACGTACCCAGCACCTCCACCAGTGTGACGACGCGAGATTGACGAGCACACAAAGCGCCTCAAACAAATACGATTTATCGATCGCAGGAAACAGACTGCAACGACTTCTTCGTCTTTTTCCCTCGGCCAAAGACACTCGCGCTCCTTCGTTGTCCTCACCTCTGGCACATACGCGCGTCAATATTAATCTGCAAATATCGTCGAAAGACGATAGTCTTGCATGTGGAGAGAGTGAACAAAACATTTTTGATGTTCTGCGCCAGAAAATCGGTGAATGGTATTCTGGAGGCGCTGTGTTAGAGTGCCTCGAGCGTGCAGCGGAGGCTAACGAGCGCATCAAGCCACGTCACACGTAAAACATGAGTGCCATCTGGCAGTTTTCTTGGAAAACGTTGCGCGTTCGAGATGGGCATGCGCGCTCGTCTCAGAGGTGATGAGGTGTAAAACGCAAGGCGACGGGTAGGTGCCACCACCGTGTAGGCTTAGCAAAGCGTTGGAAACACTGGCATTTTCGTGCAAGGGTTGCATGGTCAGCGCAGCGCGATAAACACTACGATCCTCAGAATTACTTATGTATGCCTTTTGTAGTAAAATACGCACATGCAGATCATATACGTGTTGTTATGGTGCCTCAGATATGCGCAATAATTGTTTTTTAGTCGACAATCGCACAAGTATGAACGCTGAAGTTTGAGCAACATTGGCGGGCGCTGCAAATGGGGTCGGCCGTTTGGGGTATCGGCTGGCGCCGTCTAGAGTACCCGGTACCGGCAAGAGTCGACAAACAGACAAATGTCCAGACAGACAGACCAAAGTTTTCGCGTCGGAAGGCCCCAAGAAAGACTATCGTCTTTAAAATTACCCAATAAAAGTGAACGAAGGGGGATATATCCCTAGTCAACGAAAGGAGGCCAACATATCTCTTATTTCAATACACGGAAAGGCTAAAATGTTCGACAACTTTCACCCCATATCGTTGACATCATGCCTATAGGCAATCTTTTGTAACAGCAGGCTTTCCGATTAAATTAATAGAATTATTTGTCCGAAAACAAGCATAGATTCAGACAGCATTTATTTACACAGAATATGTCCCTTCGAATAGAAGATGAAGCGCTTCAGAATGTAACCACTGGAGGGGATAACGTGGTCGCAGCACTGGGGAGGCATTCGATACAATATTTCATAAACTTCTATACTGGAAGAACTTCAAGCATTAAGTTGGACGCTCGAACATTTCGCTATATCAAATCATTTCTTTCTAACTGCACAGAAACGATTCGCATCGAAAACATATGCTCCCAAAAATGTCCAATGCCAAATAAAGGCGCAGTCCTTTCCCCACTCCTCATTATTATAGCAATGAATAGGCTAGCAAAGCAGCTGGAGCGAATCCTTAACCTCGAAATCGCGCTCTATGGAGATAATATCACTCTGTGGGTCAATAAAGGCTCACAGGGGAAAAAAAAGAAGCAAATCTTACAAGAAACAATCAACACGAGTCTTTGAAGATAATGGCATGCCATGTGCCCCAGATAAATCAGAGTTCATCCACGTTATTGAAGTTGAGGTCTTGCCAACCGCCCAGGTCTTCTCGCTGCCAGGCAGGCTGTCGTGAACCTCACCTTCTCGAAGGGCTGCTGTTGGAGGGAACTGGACTGAAGAGCTGAAGAAGAGTACGATAGGTTTATTTACACATTTACAGAAGAGATTTCGAAACAGGAATCGTCTCAGGCAGTCGCCTGCCGCTTTTTATCCTTTCGCAGTTCGTAGACGCCAGGCCTGGGGAAACAGGGCAAGACGTTTTCAACCAATCAGGTCACCACTGTCGAGGGTCATTTTTCCAGCACCACCTCAACACACACACACACACACACACACACACACACACACACACACACACACACACACACACACACACACACACACACGCATATGCATATGTAAACCAATGTCCGTGGTGCGAGTCGAGACCGACGATGCAAGACGTCACACGGTGTCACGAACGAGCGCTCAACAAAGCGCGCGCCTCCGAATCCCAACTACTATGTGAAATTGAGGCGCCGAGCAGACACGACAGAAACCGGCGTAAAGAAGAAAAAGTATCAGAACGACACCTCGCGCGCGCCGCTTCTTCCCCTTGAAGGCTCCGCCACTACGCTGACCAATCTCCTTGCACCTATTGCCGAGCAAACTCCGGAAACATCGAGAAGGAAGGCAAGACTCGTGAGTCTTTCCCTGGTTGCGTCACGGGTCGCGAAGAGTTCGAGAAAAGGCTCGTCCCTATCCCAGCTTTGGCTCTGCGGCGCGCCGACGAAACTTCTGGAACCCCGCGCGAACGTATTCGCAGTGCCCACGGGCTATTAGCCCGGAGAACAAACACTGGCGTCACTGCGGTCGCGGTGAGGTGACGTAAAGGTGAGGACTCGCCTTCTCCGCCACCGTCTGTCTCTGTTCTCTGCGCACGCCGCGTACCAGCTCTTTAGCGATACGTTGGTGATTACTCCTCAATTGCGTGATGCAAATCTCTGAAGATACAAAGTGAAAGTTATCGAGGCTGTAAAAAGATTGCATATTTAGTTTAGAATGGGCACACCCCTGTCCGATCTACAGATTTACTATGAAAATTGTTTTCGCTTCGTACACCAAGAAATAGGCGATATAAGAAAATATGTCAAGTGGTGCTAACGTGAGTACAACTAGGCGTAGACTCAGACTCCGGGATAAGAACATATGTGTGCCAAAGTACCACAAGTAAAATTAGGATGTTTCCGATTCACCAAATACATTGCGTTTCATTGTGAAAGTTCGCCAGCATCTGCAAATAATCTGAATGATTTGAAAGAATTGAGCTTTCTCCAACGGAGACTTTACATGAATCTGACTGTCGTAAGAACAAACATCACATTCGGAAAAATGAATGACATATGTTGTACTGCCACACACGACATGTTTTTTCTCAACAGTCTTCAGGGATTATGTAGTCGTATACCCTGATTTGCGGGAAATTCTGGGTCGATTTACCGCCGCGTCACAAGCAGTAATATTCACTTCACACGGGAGCACCGCTGATAGCCGTGATTCCAACACAAACGCAAGGAAGTCGAAATGAACGTTTTATATGGAGCAGTCAGTGACGTGGCCCAAGTAATATTGAAACAACCTTTGCCTCGATGAGCCAACGACTCTTCTCGTACGGCATGTCCACGTACAAGCAATGACTGATTCTGTTTTCGTCATTTATGTGTGGATTGAGACGAGCAGAAAGCGGACTCAAAAAGCGGAACATTGAACAAAGCGAGCGCATCATTATGTAGCAGCAGCGGTGGACATCGGAGAGTCCATGCCCGAGTTAAGGCTTCAAAAACCTAACAAAACTGTGGCAATGTTTGCTGAACACGTGACGCACCTATGCCGTCGGGCTGATCCCAATATGTCCGAAGAAAAGAAGTTGCGCTACCTTATGCGCGCCGTGAAAGAACAATTGTTCGTCGGAATTGTGCGCAATGCCCCAACTACTGTGGCCGATTTTGTAAAAGAAGCCACTGCCATTGAGTGTGCTCTGCACCAAAGATCGAGGCATTATGATCGCTCGTCCACGGCCACCCGAATCAACGCCGCTTCAGTGACTCTGGACAATCAGGGCTCCCTACGTGACCTGATCAGAGATATTGTCCGAGAAGAAATTCAGGAAGCTTTGGACTCATCCAGTGAATACACCAGTGACCGCCGTTGCCGCAGTCGTTCGTGACGAACTTAGGCACGCTTTTTCAGCAGCTTATCTTGATCGCAAGCAGTGTCAAATGAGTTACGCCGACGCTGTCCGCCGTCCACAACCCGTCCCGCCTATTACGTCGTACTACCAGCCACTTACAGCCGCACCTTCCTCGCAACCTTTTCAGGAGGCTTTGAGACGTCGGTCCATGTCTCCACGTCTTCATGCCACCAGCCACCACTTGCCGCGCTTCACTCGCCACTACAAAAGGACATGGGACGCCCAAAATTTTGCACAACTGACGCTTGGCGCACTGTCGATCGCCGCCCTCTCTGCTTCCACTGTGGTAGTGCCGGCCATATAGCTCGCTATTGTTGGTACCGGGACACATCGGTTCGCCCGTCTCGGCCAGGGTTCGACGGTCGCCGTGCCAACGATGACTACATTGTTCGCCATGACAACCGTGTTTTCGAGGAACTCCAACAACATATTCTCCATAGTGGGCAGCGCACAAAAGGAAACACACAAGAGAAGGAATCAGGACAAGCGCTGGTCTAACAACTGAAAGTTTTATTTGAAAGAAAGCATATATATACATGTGTACACAGAAAATCATGCACTACGCAAGATTACATCCGATCAATGAAACCAATCTCCTGTTCAGATAAAGAAACAGATGGCTGGCTAACGCAAATGCCAACACTCTTCGCCATGTGGTAAGCCTCAGCAATCTCACGTGTCCTTTGATTATGATGGCGGTCGATGATTGCGGTTTGCTCAAATGAAGGAATACAACCGCAATCGCGGCAATGGCTGGCGAGGTGAGACGGAACCCCACCCTTTAAAGAATTTTCATGCTCCCGTAGCCTAATATTAATACATCTACCGGTCTGTCCTATGCAGACACTCCCGCACGAGCAAGGAATTTTATAGACTACACCGGTCGAACATGCGGTATACTTCTTAACGTGCTTGATTGAACAAGTGTTATCAACCGCCCTCGTAATACCCTTTACGCGTCTTTGAATCTTGCCACATAAGCTACCCAATTTATTTCCACCTGAAAAAACAACGTCAACACCATATTGCCCCCCAACTTTCTTTAATCTATGTGAAATGGAATGTACATAGGGAATCACTGCAAAACGCTTTGCTCGCGTTGAGAGGTTGCTGGTTGGTTGGTGGGCTGCGCGTTACTTTTTACTTTCTTTAGCAAACGCTCGGAAGCAGAAACGAGAAAGGCGGTGGGAAAACCCGCTGTCTTAAGCCGATCACACTGATTACGAAAGCTTTCCTCTATGGCATGGAAACAGGATTTTGCGACAGCTGAATGAAGGCATGAAGTGACTATACCATTTTTTACCAGTTTTGAATGAGCAGATTTAAAGTTTAGGAGGGGTTTAGCCGATCTGGGAGCGTATAACCAACAGACATGCGCGTCCTGGAATCGCAATGTTAGGTCAAGGAACTGAAGCTCATTTTTTTCATTGGGGACTTCACACGTAAACTGAAGACCATGCCCCCTTTCCCTAAAAGCCTTGAGAATGTTCACCTTATCATGTAAGCTACTAACACTATCCAAAAAAAAACCAAGTAATCATCCACATACCTAAATATACGTGTACCCCGACCCTCAAAATCTCGTTCTAGATCGCGATCAATTCTACTCAACAATATGTCACTTAGGACCGGGGCAACTCTGGAACCTATGCATACACCTGAGGCCTGAACAAACAAATCCCCTTGCCAAGAAACAAAAGTAGAATCAAGATAAAAACGAAGAAGTTCAAGGAAAACTTTGAACAGAAATACCCACATTTGTCAACAAACCGCGTTTCTTCTTCATTTAGTTCAGTGATAGTTTCCTTAACACATAGTAACAGAAAATTATGCGGCAGTGAGTAGAACAGGTCCTGGACATCGACACTGAAAGCAGACTTTTTTTTCCAAAGGTTCTGATTACCCAAGAATCAACAACCTGTTGTGAATTCCTAACCAAGAATGGATCCACTAAATTTAACGAGCTGAGGTGGGTTTGCAAGTAGCCCGAGACACGTGCTGCCATGAGCCACTCTCCGACACAATTGCCCGAAAGGGTACACGGGTTTATGCGTCTTGGCGGAGAAGA
>WOVY01011276.1:0-80000 GCA_013436015.1 Rhipicephalus annulatus
GAAGATAACTCATGCTTACTATCTCAGCAGTGAGGACTTTCTCAGATGGACGGTTTCCAAACCTGTGCTGAGCCGCAAAGGCGAAGAGGATAAACATGAGGACATCCTCATCCTCAACTATTCAAACTGTAAGTTGAAGCGCCAAAATCGAACACTAATACCATCCTGTTTCTGCCTGCACTTCACTACCGTCAGCATGAAACGCCTTAACAGACAGTCTGTGTCGAGGTCTCTGAAACGCTCGTGCCAAATGAGATCACGGACATAAGAGTGAACGCCAGAAAGAATATACTGGCTGTGGACGCTTTGCACGCAAGTGCGTTGGCGTTCTGCGCCAGTGTAACTGACTTGGACGGGCAACCAGGTGCGCTCCTCATGTTCCCTTGGGATGTGATGTAGTAACCGGCGTGATCTACGACATTGATGTCGCTATTTCCCACTAAGACTTACAACTTCTTGTCAAGTCAACAACTGATACTCCAATTGTTGATGTCACCCGGCTAGGCAAAGTCTCGCTGTGTGAAGATTGCGTTTAAGAGCACATCACTCCCCTCTCATGTGAAGGTGGGGTACTTCAGACATGCTGTGCGGCCTTTCATTCCAAAGCCTCTCCAGTGCCGTAAATGCATGAAACTTGGACATGTGAGCAGCGTCCTGCGAGAATTCGGTGGTATGCCACCGCTGCGCCGAGCACCATGAAGCGGATAAGTGCGTCGCAACTGTCAAGAAATGCTCTAATGGCAATGGATCCCATGAAGCCACATCGAAGGACTGCCCGCGATTCAGAAGGAAATTTCCATTTTGAAGGAGATGGTGCGCGATCACTCATCTCATCGAGAAGCCGCAGCTAAAGTCAGAAGGCGTCGTTCACGTCGACGTCGGTCTTCGAGGACGCCCGCTACCTCCTCGACACGTTTGCGTGATCCCTCATCAGTACCACCTCCTTTGCCTCCCAGACCACATGCCATGGGAAAGGCTGTAAAGGACAAAGCCAGTGAGCATACCCTAACTGCGACAGAGTGGCCTGCACTTCAAAGGGAAGCAGCATCAAGCGAACCGAAGGAGCTTCATGACGGCCAGTCTGCGCTCCCGGTTCGAGATCTTTCCAACCAAGACAGGCAAGTGACTGCAATCGTCCCGGTTCGAGATCTTTCCAACCAAGACAGGCAAGTGGCTGCAATCATGCAATCATTAGTGCCACGATTCGCACGCTACTGAGCAGCATACAATCTCCCGTCTGCTAAGAGTGCACTGCAAAATACTGGATTGCACTGAATACAGTTCTTGCTAACTTCGTATAAGCACAATGGCTCAACAAAATCTCATCTTCCGCACTGAAGTTAAAAGTGCGTCGATTTTTCAGTGGAATGCCAGAGGCATGAAGTCCCGTACCTCGGACTTTCGCCAATTTGTTCGGGCCAATCAATTCCCTATACTTGTCATATGTGAACCATACGTATCAACGCCTTATAGATTGTCCGGTTATGAAGCTTTTTTGTTCAGCCGCTTGCGAATAACGAAGCAAAGTAATTGTTTACATTCGCACAGACTTGACTTATCTTTCGCACCCAATAAGTTCAAATGACGACAATCAGTACGTGTGTCTTCGTGTGAAGAAGAATGCAGTTTCGTTCACGCTTATTGGTGGATATATATCTCCGTCATCGCGATTTGACTGCGACAGATTAAAAGACATCCTAATGAGAACCGATGGGCCTTGGATCATCACCGGTGACTTCAACGCCCATCACATGCTTTGGGGGAGCACTAGGATGAATGCCAGGGGCCGGAACATTGTGACATTCGCTTCCGATTACGACCTTTCCATCATGAACGATGGTGCCCCCACATATCTGCGGGGTCTCACGAATGGCAGTTGCCTCGACCTGACATTGGTGTCACGGTGCTTCTCTCACAAAGTTAAGTGGTTTTGCGATATTGAGACTCATGGGAGTGATCAGATACCCACCTACGTGACGATCGATGGTATCATAAAAAATTTCTCTTCCGGTGTTGCAATTGGCACTGACTAGTCGATGTTTGCATCGCGTGTTGAGAACGCTTGCCAAGAAGGCCTCGCCTGCAGCCTGGAAAATACCATAGCGGAAGCTATGCAAGCGTCCAAATGTAAATTACCATTTTCGTCTAAAGTAACACAGTTTGACATCGAACTGGAAAATTACGAGCTATACGAAGGCGTGCTGAACGACGATACAGACGCACAAGATCAATTTACGATCTGAGGGAAGCAAGGTGGCTCCAGAAAAAGATTTCAACGACGAATTTACAAACTGGAGAGCGAACGCTGGAAAGCATTCTGCGAATCTCTAGACCCTCTTAAACCTCTGTCATATATCTGGAGAACAGTTCGTGGTCTTCGCTCCTCTCCACAACAACGGCACCCTTTTAAAGCTTTGGCACTCCATCATGGAAAAACAGAACTCGAGGTGGCTGAAGAATTTTGCACGAGAGTTGCCGGGAATATTATGAACGAGAGCATCAACGTCGTGATCTTTCCTGAGACGCGATTACCAGAAATGGACATTCCGTTCACCATGGAAGAACTGGAAGGTGCGTTAGTCGCTTCTAAGCGCATGTCATCGCCAGGTCCTGATGGTATTACTTATAGTGCGTTGGGACACCTTGGACAAAAAGCCAGAAAAAGAACTTTTAACATGTTTCAACAACTCCTGGCTCAGCGGCAGTGTTCCTCGAGAATGGAAAATAAGTCGATTAATACCACTTTTGAAATCGGGAAAATCACCATTGGACTTGACAGCGTATCGCCCTATTGCCCTCACAAGCTGCCTCGGAAAAGTGATGGAAAGAATGGTTCTATTTCGTCTCGAGTGGTACTTGGAACGATACACCCAATACCCTTCTTGCATGGCAGGCTTTCATCGGGGCCGCTCCTCCATTGACTGTGTCCTTGACTTATCGACATTTGTTCAACAAGAAAAAAGTCGCAAGCGCATATCAGTAGCACTCTTTCTTGACGTGAAGGGTGCATATGATAATGTAGCTCACGATGCCATCCTCACTTCTCTCGCAGCAATGGGCATTGGTGGACGAATGTTTCAATGGATAAAAGATTATATAACTGGCAGGGGTTTCTTTGTACAAACAGATGATGGTACAACTGCCCAACATTACAACCTACTGCGGAGTACCTCAGGGAGGTGTTTTAAGCCCCACATTGTTCAATGTGGCCCTCATTGGTCTGGTGAAGGTTCTGCCAAAGTCGGTGTGCCTATAGATATACGCCGATGATATTTGCCTCTGGAGTGCTGCAGTTACTCGCCCTCAGGTGCGTGCACGAATATAGCGGGCAGCAACCCTCACAACAGCCTACCTTCAGAAACAAGGCCTAACTATATCAACCTGTGAAGTGCGCGTTGATGGCGTTTACATGCAAACCAATGACGCCATACCCTGTTTACATCAATGGGCAGAGCGTCAAATATGCACGGACGCATCGTTTCCTGGGCATAATAATCGACAGAAGCCTTTCGTGGAGCCCACATTGTGCGTACTTGAAGAAGAGACTGCTATCTATTGTGCATATCATGAAATTCTTGTGCGGTAAAGCATGGGGAACTTCTGTGGCCTCCATGCTACAGCTGTACAGGGCCCTATTTCTGGGTCTATTGCACTACAGCTTGCCGGTACTGACCAACACTTGCAAATCGAATACTCATTCATTGGAGAGTTTGCAGGGTCAGGCACTGCGTATCTGCCTAGGACTGCCCCGATGCGCTTCTACTTATGCCACAATCATGCTTGCCAAAGACCATCTGGTCAGGACATATATAGTTGTGGATTGCCTCAGAGCGCACATTCGACATGCTAGCCGTGTCCCCGACCACCACTTGGCCCTTCTACCTTCCGGAAGACCACGTGCTACGTTTTCAGACGTCATAGCCAAGCACCTAAACAGCATTCCATCAGGATATACGCCAGCTGCGAGAACGGCTTGTCCTTTGTGGTGCCTCGACCAGCCGCAAGTACGTCTAGAAATTCCGGGAATCAAAAAGAAAAGCAGTCACTCCAGAGTAGCATTGAAGCAAGCAACACTGCTATTATTACATGAGTTTGTACTTAGACCGAACGCAGATATACACTGATAGGTCCGTCTCATCCAGCAGCTCATCAGGTGCCGCTGTAATTCCGGCTGCAGAAATGACAATCAAGTTTAAGTTGTCGCATATGACTACATCTACGGCATCAGAGCTTGCTGCTATAAGGGCTGCTTTACAATATCTCGTTCAAGCACGTCCAGGAAAATGGGTCATATTCTGTGATTCGAAGGCAGCGCTTCAGAGTTTGCAGTCTGCCATGCGTAGGAGGAGTCATGACCAACTGGTACAAGAAATAAGACATTGCCATCATGAAGCTCTTGCACGAGGGCATGATATTATATATCAATGGCTGCCTGGACATATCGGTATTACCGGAAATCAATTAGCCGATGATGCAGCCCGCTCAGCCCATGAAGAAACCCGTGTAGTCCCGATTTCCTCTATCAAGGAATGATGCAGCAAGACAACGTTACCTGCTGGCTCGAGATCTCACACGCACGTTCTGGTCGTCTACCAGCTTCCAAAGGTGTCAATTTTATGAACTGGATCCTTCGCTCAAGTTAAAGCTACCATCACAGCTTTCCCGCTCCGATGCGACACTGTTATGCCGCCTTTGGTTGGGTGTTGCATTTACAAAGGTGTACTCCTTTTGCATTGGTATGGCAGACACTCCTACATGCGACTACTGCGGAGCTGAAGAGACCATCGAACACGTCCTGTGCAGTTGTGCTTGCTACGACACGCAGCGATGCCAGCTCCGGATGGTTTTTGAATCGACTTGACCCCGGACCATTTTGTGTGCAGAAGATACTAGGACCTTGGGCATCTGCCTCAGTTGCGCAGAAAGCAACAAAAGCACTGCTACTTTACCTCAAGTCAACAAACCTGAGCGACCGCCTGTAGACTGTGTGTGCTCCCCGAGTGTGCTCGTGATTGTGTGTACCTTCTCATCTTTCTGCAACCTCTTTTCTCCCCTTTATCCCTTCCCCAGTGCAGGGTAGCAAACCGGATGTGCGTCTGGTTAACCTCCCTGCCTTTCCTTGCATCTTTATCTCTCTCTCTACATACATACATACATACATACGTACGTACATACGTACATACATACATACATACGTACATACGTACATACATACATACATACATACATACATACATACATACATACATACATACATACATACATACATACATACATACATACATACATACATACATACATACATACATACATACATACATACATACATACATACATACATACATACATACATACATACATACTGTAACGACGAGAAATAAGAGACAACGCCTTTGCTGCAGGCCGGCTGTTCTTATTCTAACTTTCTTCCTCCTCGTCTTCCTCTCTAGCATGCGAGTCTGTGCCAGAGAGAGTTCCAGTTTCGGTTTCGTCATTACACTCGGCCATGACTGCTAGCATTGTCGTTGGGCCAAACGACAATGTTCTGGTAGGTAAGGCTAGCTGCAGCAGTTGACAGTGCTTCAGGTGGGCGAGGTTGGCTACATCGTCGTGGTCGGTCTCGACCATGGTGCAACGTTTCCTGACAACTCGTAGAATGCAGTTCAGGTGGACGGCCCTGACTGTTCCGGCAAGGTCGCAGAGTAACCTGGAAACGCTGGTGCTTGTCCCACCGTCGCTGGTGGACTGAACTGCAGCGGGATGCTCTGCGAGGCAGCCATGATGACGTTTGGGGCCATTTCTTGAAATGAGATGGGACGCAGCTCATGGTTGGGCATAAATACCACAGCAGAACTCCCAGACGTAGTCGAGCCGGTGGCTTCTGGCGAACTGTCATGTGCAAACATCGTATGCTGGGAGGAAACAGCAGGAGGGCTGGTCCTCGGCAAGTTCTCGATGGCAGTGGCCTCAGCGTAGCTAGGTATCTGGGCTTTCTCGAAGGAAACGTTCCTTGGTAGCCGAGTGTCTGCGTGGCTGAGCATGATCGTGGTCTGGTAGGGTTCAGTTGTGTCTAATACAATAGGATTGAGTGCCTCGATGTCCTCAGACGACGAGCGCGAGGGCCGTATCTCCGGACGAAAGTCTGGTGGCGGTATTTTTCAGGTCGAATACCGATGCAGAGTCCGGGACCTGTAGTGTAGGATTCCAGCCACTCCGGTCAGGGTTAGCAGCAGGGAACTCCTGGCAGCATTCCGTTGACGAGCTGCAACGAACGATTGCAGCCTCGAGGCGGGGCGCTGCCTGGGCTCCATCCTCGGCCTCGGGGAAGATCGAGCTGGACTTGCTGGAGTCACAGGAAATCCGTCCGAAAGCGGCAATCAGGGCTGCACTCCATTCTGCCCAGGACTGCTGCCCGACGCCTTCGTACCTGTGCCATGCTGCGGCAGCATCCCGCAGGCGATCTATGGCCATGTCCCACTTCTGCTCTTCAGTCGTTCCGAGAGCGTTGACGGTTGCCACCCATTCCTCGGCGTCGTCCTGGAAGCCGCGAAATTCCGGGTAGCGCGAAGGAAATCGGCGATGGCGGGACGGCGGGCAGAACTCCGAAATGTGCCCCCGCCAAGCAGTTCACTTGCTCCGATACCTCCGCGAGGAGAACGCCGGAGATTGCGACGGTTCTCGGGCGAGCTTACCTCGAAGTTTTGCGCGGCGGCCGCAGCCAACATGGCATTGAGTGCGCACAATGTTGGCAAGATGGCAGGACATAGCTTGGAGCTCGACGCTATGAGGGCGTTGGTCGTGACGCGGAGTTGCGCGATGGTATGCTGCAGCTCCGCTGCGCTGTCGTGTGATCCGCACGAAGAGCCAAGGCCCGCCTCTGCGGAGGATACAGTGACTGCGGTACTCGAGGTGGTACAATTCCTGACCAAGGACGCGTGGACGGCGTCCCTTGGAAATCCAGCTGTGGTCGGATTCGTGGACATGGGTTCCAGGGCGCTGGAAGCGTCAACGACGTTCCCAGACAAGCGGAACCCGTGTGATGAGTTGTGACCTGGTACTGTGGCGTAGATGAAGCGGTGTTGCGCCGCCGGGTAGGCCTCGACGCCGTACACGGTGGGTGTTTGAAGCGCCGACAGGTTGCCAGGTATGGAGGAGGCATGTACGCCCATCCCTAGGTGAGAGAGGCCCGTGCGCATGGTTGCCGTGACGTGTCGCGCCCCTGGGCAAGTTCCCCGAAACCACAACGGAGGCCTGGACGCCATCCGTCGGTGCTGGGATCGATGCTGGCCGCGACGGACGCCTTGCGGGTTCCATTAGCGAAGAAGCGTGACGGCGTTCCTTATCGTGAACTGGTACCGGGAACGGGTGCTGGAGCCGCCGAGGAGGCCTTGACGCCGTCCTCAAGCGACGCTTACCGCGGCTACACGTCGGCGGGTATCCTGGGTGACGAAGCCGGGACGTAAGACGTCTTCATCCTGTCGACTGCGCCATTGTAACGACGAGAAATAAGAGACAACGCCTTTGCTGCAGGCCGGCTGTTCTTATTCTAACTTTCTTCCTCCTCGTCTTCCTCTCTAGCATGCGAGTCTGTGCCAGAGAGAGTTCCAGTTTCGGTTTTCGTCATTACACTTTCGTCCCCACTGTGGCGGCTGCATTTCCGATGGAGGCGGAAATGTTCTAGGCCCGTGTACTCAGATTTGGGTGCACGCTAAAGAACCCCAGGTGGTCAAAATTTCCGGAGCCCTCCACTACGGCGTCTCTCATAATCAAACAGTGGTTTTGGGAGGTTAAACCCCATAAATCAGTCAATCAATACGTCAAATTCCTTCCGTGTGAACCCAGCTAAGTGACTATTACGTGATGACACTTACTCCGTCCCTTATAAGTTCACCAAAGACGACGCGCAGGTGAAAGGCATCGTAAGGCATCTTCTTGTCTGCCTTTCGAAATAGCCTCGCAAAATTGCGCGCAACGTAATTATGCGGAGAATATGAATATATTTGTAATTGTAGTTCTTCAATACGTAATAAAGAAACAGCGCGGTAGAAAACGAAAACGAAGCAGGCGATGGAACACACCACACGAAGCGCTCACTATGAACAGAACATTTCGGAAAAGATGTATAAAAATGCATACGTAAGATCACCTCGTCGCAAATAGAACACAAACAAATGCAGAAAAAATGCACAATAGAAATCATTCTGCAGATCGCACGCCTTGTAGGAATCGGCTTCATGCGAAGCCGTCAGAGAGCAATTTATGCTCAAGTTTCGGGCTTTGAGCCAAGCGTTACGAGGTGATTGATTGATATGTGGGGTGTAACGTTGATTGATTGATATGTGGAACTTTCGATTGATTGATATGTGGAGTTTTCGATTGATTGATATGTGGCCTTTAATGTCCCAAAATTGCCATATGATTATGAGACACGCCGCAATGGAGGGCTGCGGAAATTTTGACCACCTGAGGCTCTTTCACGTGCACCCAAATCTAAGCACACGGGCCTACAGCATTTTCGCCTCCATCTAAAATGCGGGAACGCATCTCGGAAGCGCGTTCGCCAGGGCGAACCAGAGCCACCTAGTCTAGTTGGCTCTGGGCAAACTCCCACTTTCGGCGCGAGTTCCTCCAGCGGCAATTGGCTTCGGTTGTGATGTCTATGACCATTTGTGGTTTGAGAACAACCACTGTGATTAACGCATTTGTGAAACGCATTTAGCTATCGTGTCATTACACTCTTCCGTGACCGTGATCACCCGAGGCACAATGTGCAGCATGTGAAGCAAACACTGTGGTAAACCCAAGCCAAACGTATGTCTAACCCTATTTAGAAACAGGAACATCTAACTAATATTTGCCAAAGTCTTCAGGGCTACGTCAGGTTGAACCCATTGCTAAACACCTGGGCCGCATGTTTGTTGTCGTTGTTACTGTTGTTGTTGTCACGGGCCCCTCACTAATTGTCAAAGAAACCTACTGTATCATCATCATCATCATCATCATCATCATCATCGTAATCATCATCATCATAATCACCATCATCATCAGCAGCAGCAGCATGACTACGTCCACTGCAGGACAAAGGCTTCTCCGATGTTCCGCCAGTCAACTCGGTCCTGCGCTTCCTGCTGCCAATTTATACCCGCAAACTTCTTAATCTCATCTACCCACTTAACCTTCTGTCTCCCCCTAACCCGCTTGCCTTCTCTGGGAATCCAGTCAGTTACCCTTAACGACCTGCGGTTATCCTGTCTACGCGCTACATGCCCGGCCCATGTCCATTTCATCTTCTTACCTACTGTATACAGAAACACTAAAGAGCATAACGATTTTTAACGTATTAGTAAAGTACAGCCTCACTTTCCCCTAAACATCACTCTTACCACGACACAGCGCTTGGTTAGCGAAAAAAAAAAAACAAAAAAAAAAAACGCGCGAACATATAATGCAGTGGATACGCCATCGTGAGACCCCCGCACCCAACACCGTGACTTCCCAGATTTCAAAGACGTCTATTGGGTCCTATAGAAATACGTAGCCTCTAATCGATAAAAATTAAGTGCATCGTCGTATACGCTCGCCATAGACCCCTAGGCTACGAAGTTTTAGAAAATTTCATAAGGCCAGTGTCGCGAAAACATAAAAAATACATTCTGAAATTACTGACGCCCCGCGAAGAGATTTCGGCGCAAATCTTCAAAACGAAATTTCGACCTTGATTTTCTCAGCTACTGATGAACTAATGATTGTGAAACATATGTCATTAGAGTTCTCAGAGTGCATTTTGTTGATCTAAACCAATTCATTGTTTCCCTGCCCCTTTGAATCGAGTTAAGCGCCAGAACATGATCACCGGTAAGCCAGAGTGACGTCAGAGATTTCGAAGTATTCGCTCGTACACTTGTTGTTGTGGAACAATTAACAGAAGCTTGCCAGGCACAATCATTATTATGCTCTAGAGGAACATTTAGTCAATTTTTAGAAAGAACAAAACTTTAATTAGGCTTGGGTAGCATCCATCGAAATTGAGGACGTATGAGCGAGTTGGCGCTGAATATATATATATATATATATATATATATATATATATATATATATATATATATATATATATATATAGTGTCATGATGAAGAAAGACGCTGGGGTTTCTGGCGCGGGGACAGCGAGCTGGGAAAGGCAGAGGAAGACGAAGTTAGATAAAGAACAGCCGGCCTGCAGCAAAGGCGTTGTCTCTTTGTCTTATTTCTCCACGTTACAATGGCGCAGTCGATGAAGAAGACGTCATACGTCCCGGCTTCGTCATCCAGGACGCCCGCCGACGTGCAGATGCGGTAAGCGTCGCTTGGGGACGGCGTCAAGGCCTCCTCAGCAGCTGTGCACCTGCCGCCACTGCCACCACCGTTCGGGGATGGCGCCAAGGCCTTCTCGGCGGCTCTAGTATACCCATCACCGGTATTTCTTCATGAAAAGGGACACCGTCTACGCGTCCTTCGCCACGGATTGTGCCGTGAGCACAGGTCGACAAGTGAACCCTGCGGCACAAGCCACCTGTCCGTATCCTCGTGGATCATCGGCAGCGTGGTTCTCTCATCGTAAAAACGCTGTTCACGCTTCCTCGATCATGGAGCCGACAGCCCTCCTGCAGCCGGGAGCACCTGTGCCGCCATTCGGGGACGGCGTCCAGGCCTTCTCGATGGCTCCTGGGCAGGCTTGCCCCGGCCCCACCACGACAGTACATGGCCTGTCGTTGACCGGGAATGCCGTTCACGCTTCCCACTGCGACAACGTCCTGCTCAGTGCTTCATCGGCACCTCAGCCGCTCAGGGGTGCTGTTCAAGCTCCCTCGGCCGAGGGTACCACAGCAGTGAGTACGCTGATCGGGGAACACGTCCCCACTGGCTCCGCATGTGGGCCGCCCGAGAGTGCCACCGAGCTTTCGCGCACCATTGCGCGACTCCGCCTCGAGGTCGGCGCCCTGACAGCGTCGAGTTCTGCGATACTCCCTGCTGCTTTGCCGGGACTTCACATTATCGATGAGGCGTTGGCCGCGGCCGCCTCGCAAGACCATTCAACAACTTCCCCCGAGAGCCGCAGCAAGCTCCAGTATACTCTCGCGGCTCTTTCACACCAACTTGGCTGTGTGGCGTCGCTATTTTCGGGAGCTTCGCCTGCCGTGACACCACCACCGGCTGCCTCCGAGCTACCCGAGTTTCGCGGCTTCCAGGACGATGCCGTCGATTGGGTGGCTACCATCAATGCTCTCGGAGCTCGCAAGGGATGGAGCGACAATCAGAAGTGGTGCGTAGCCTTAGACCGCCTTCAAAATCCTGCTGCTGCGTGGCACAGGTACGAAGGCGTGCGGCAGCAGTCCTGGGCGGACTGGAGCGCCAAGCTCATTGCTGCGTTTGGAAGAATTGAGTCTGACCTCACTGCTACCTCTCATTCTACCCTCGCCACTACCGAGCAAGGGGCTATTGAGAAGCACAACGACGAGGCAGCTGCACCCTCTGCCAACCTGCCCTACCTCGGAGATCAACCTCACGAGGCGCCGCGCCCCCCTACAGCTGTGCCGCGTGCCCCCTCCCCGGACAGCTTCTCGGAGTACCCTGCGGCAATCATCGAGACAAGCTGGACGGTGTACTCCTCCGGGCAGATCTCTGACTCCGCGTCGACACCTGACACACAATTACCCTTGACCCAACTTAGGACCGCCTATAAAGCACAGAAGCCAGTGAGCCAGCCTCCAAGCTGGTCAGCCTCAAATGGCTTGGATCCATTGACCTGCTGCGTGACGACGGCGGCTCTTCCACAACCAGCCGGAGACCAAGCACACGTCACAACGGCCAGTTTGACCCATAGTAAGGAGCCGCACCATCCCCTGCCACCTTTGCCGTCATTGGCCGATTGCGTGGACGCTCGTAACCTGCCAAATGCCGTCTTCCCTAACGAGCCACAAGTGCCTACTCCACCTGAGGAGGATGCCATCGAAGTCATTCCGGTGCAGTTCACGGTTACTCCGGATGGCGAGGCAACTGGCCATGTCGACATGAACGCACGTGACGGATTGGCAAAAACCTCCACTTCGACCAGCAGTGCATCAGCGAAGCCGCTAGAGCACGACTTGCGTCGCAAGTCTACGCGCAAAGTCTACACAGCGATGTCGCTGATATCTATCGATATAGCCCATCGTACCTTCCCTCGCTCTGAACAACGCAGGCGTCCCCGCTCAGTGTGGGCCGCAGTACTGCATACTGGTGTCCCTGCAATGTCATCCAAGCAGCGAAGGGGTAGTCATCGCGATGGTCCGCCACCAATGCGATCACTCCGCACCAGCCAGTATCACCTGCTGGGTTTACATTCTCCAGGTGACTACATTAACTTGCCGCGCGGACGCGACCTGCAACGACCACCTCGACACAGCCAGGGTCGTCCACCAGAGTACAGGACAGTTCCACAGGACAGCTCGAGGCGTGCACATGACAGACTACCACGGCACTCCCAGTGCCGCCCTCCAGAGAAAATTGCCCTTTGCGCGCACGCAGTCGTGGCCGAGTGTCATGATGAAGAAAGACGCTGGGGTTTCTGGCGCGGGGACAGCGAGCTGGGAAAGGCAGAGGAAGACGAAGTTAGATAAAGAACAGCCGGCCTGCAGCAAAGGCGTTGTCTCTTTGTCTTATTTCTCCACGTTACAATATATATATATATATATATATATATATATATATATATATATATATATATATATAGTGTGTGTGTGTGTGTGTACATGGTTCCGCGATACATTTTCTTCTGTTTTTTTTTTGCACTTTCTTCTTTTTTCTTCTCATTTATGCACTCAGTAACTTTGTGCCCCATCCTTGCTTCTTTCTTCTTCGTTTCGCTCTCTCTCTCTCCTTTTGCTAGCGTCCCTTGGGGTCATCATCCGATGTGCTGGGAAAAATAACGCCACAATTAATCATTCGCTTCACTTGCTCTCTTTCTAACGACTATAACAAAGTCTGGGTAGATGTGCTTAGCATGAATGTTCCGGTGAATTTCTGTCCGCCTTCCTCCGTAAGGACATTTTGAGACAGTGACGGTGGTACATCGTATAAGAACTAGTTGCGCCATCGCCGATGCATAATAAGACAACACCACGTCAATTAACAAGTTTCACGTTGGCGATAACCAGGCACGCGATGTTTATCATCTGCAGTCACAAAAAAAAAAAAAACGCGCATTGTCCTAACGTAGTACCACTCGTTCGAACAGACCGACGCACTCTCGCAGCCCGAGGTTTGCGCAATACGACTCGTTCCGTCGTATCGCACGAAACTTCGAAAACATGATCCCCAACAAGTGTCCGGCGCGGGCCCGGGTAGGAACTTCCCAATCAGTTTTGTTGACAGCAACTGACGACCCGGGCACAGTGGCCGGCACGCGATCCACTACCTGGCAACGAAGTCAGCGATAACGACCAAGACGAGGGACGTTTGACTGTTTTTTTTTTGTGAGTTGTTTTTAAAGGACGCGCAGCGCCCTCGAACCAAAACGGCGGTACCACGGGTTGCTAGGGCGAGAGAAACGTGAGAGTCGTGAAATGAGAGTGAAGGGGAGAGAGAGAGAGAGTGGGCTAATGGGGCAACGCTTCCGAGCGAAAACGAGGAGTTGACCCGAGGTTGCGTGACCACAAAAATTGACCGCGGCGATCGAGCTGCCGCACACGTGCGTGCGCGAGGACACGGCTCGATTCGGACAACGCCGGACTGTAGCAGTAGCCCGGCGTAGGTGGTCAGACAGAGAGACAGAACAGAAGGACAGGGTTTCCACACCTAATGAGGTGTCCGACAATTAGCTGTAGTTGATCAAGGTGGAGCCCTCGGATGCCTCATCAAAAGAGAAAACTGACGGTCGGGGGCGTCTATACACGAGTGATACGGAAAATCCACCCCGTGATGACGCCACCGTATGAGGTCGTCGTGACGTCACAGATCACCAAGTTTGCGACGTCATCGTGTCGTCACTACGACGTCGCATTAATATGACGCCACATGATGACGGCAACTCTTTGTGTTTGCGATTTCTAAAGCGATTGTGGCTTTGTGTTTTGGCATTTGTTTAGCGTGAAAAAATGCAACGTTGTGAACTTCGTAAGTAATTTTAGTTAGCGAGCCTAAAAAGGTTTAAAGGTGGCTAAGTGGAACAGCTGAACGTTTGCTGAACCTTGACTTGCGGCAAAGCTACTTCAAGCCACACGGAGCCAAACGGAGCCAAAACGAAGCATAGACAAATCCGTACGTAATACCCAACATTCCCATGCTGGTTGAAGCTCCATGCGTTACGGCTTCTGTAGACACTAGAGGAAAATTTCCGCTGTTGTGTATTAGGAAACTATATGAGCCTGATGACGTTGTATGATATATAATTTAAGATGCTACATTGATGTGGTCGACTCATTCAAACACCTAAGCAGCAGCTGGTTCCTCATTAATGCGCCAACAACCCCTCGTATGAAATCAACGAAAATTAAATGTCAACAGCGGCTTGCGTTGCTGCTTAAAAACAAGCACGAGGGCACTTTTACGTCTGCCTCTCGGTAAAGATGATTGAGCGAAAGTATTTAAGAGTCACACAACAGCTCCTTCCGGTCGTCTCGTTCTCGCAATTACGCGTCACGTGGGATCCTCGACACCGAAGGGACCACTGCGAAACCTTCGCTTGGTTGTCACAGCGACTAGTTCTCCTCATCAAATATGCATAATTACACTTATTAAAGCATTTGCTTGCCCAGCAGCACGCAATTTGTGAGAATCCCCGTCATATCCACTTTCTATCTATCACTATACGTTTATGTTTGTGCTGCACGAGGGACGGTGCGAGAAGGCATACTTCGTTCCACGGAACGTTGGGATGACACGAAAGGCAATGTCAATATACAAAAAAAAACACGAAATTTATACTAAGCGACGCAGGGCTTGCAACAGCGAAAGGGGAGGATTTCCAAGACCAATCTGGTTGCTTTCTAGCCTGTTTCTAGGCCTTAGCTAGGTGATGCAAGTTCCAGGTTGCTAGGCCGTAGCTATATGTTTATGTTAATTCTCGGCGTAGAGAGGTTCGAGTTAAACGACCGACAGTCACAGGGACGACACAGTTGTCCAGACTCCAGATGCAGCAACTTGCGCAGAAACCAAGTGTTTGAACCTCTAATAGATCTACGGGCACGTCGTCGTTAGCGTAGGAGGTCCATCGCTTGGGAGTCTCCTCGCAGCCACCATATCCTTTCCCATTTCCTGGTACTCTCCTTGTACGGACTCGGCATCTTCGGGTCGCCGCGGTTGCGTCACAGACACTTGTTGGGATTACTCTTGCCTTCTTGTGTGCTATCGGACCAGTGGGTTAAAACCAATTTACCATACCATATGCATACCACTTAGGATGACGATGGTGCTCTGCGATCTACTCATAAATAACGACTTACTAAACAGCTTCGCACTTAAAACGAGTTTAAAAGGCTGTGTGTTGACTGGCGCCCCCGTACACAGTATTTCAGCCTTGAGAGATTGACAATGTCTCGTAAAATCTCGCGAGACAACCGTCCAGAAACACACACGACCTACCCCAAGCCAACGATCACGTTTCATTATGATGCCACCATGTGACGTCACAGATAGTTTTATAAGTTATGATGCCATCGTGACGTGGCACGATGACACCACTACGCGACGCCACACGATGAGGTGATCTACTGACATCGACCTTCGGTCAAAAGAGGGTGTATCTCGGAGACAATGGAACACGAAGCGAGGCGCAGAAAACTTCAGTAATGGGAATCGACTGCGAACTTCGAAGCGACTTACTGCATATCTCTCCCACCTTGGGTGTCTCTCACACCTTGGGTGATTATGTCTCACAGGAAGGCTGGTCCCTGATTCTGTCACTTATCGCATTACCAGATGTGAAGGAAATTGTAACGGGATGCCAATATTCAAGAGGAATGCCTCGTTAGACGCGAATACTGGCTGCCGTACCGCGTCGGTAGAGTCAGCACGAGGGATGTAAAAAAAAAAACACCCTCTCATAAAGATATTGCCGTATGCCATGACATCACTACGACGTCAGTGTGACGTCACATCATGAGACACCAGATGCTGACGCCATCACATGATCATCCCTTTTCACAATAATTCACCTTAAGCGTAGCCAACCATGCAGAGGCATTTCTCGCTAACCTTCCTGCCTTCTGCCACATAGTATGTTCATGAAAATAAAGTTCCATTGATTGATTTATTGAATATTGTTGTTCATAGTTTCAAATTACTTTTAAAGTTACCGTAATCACTGACTCATGTATGTTGGTTTTTTTTTTATCCATTCAGCTCATATGTGGGGGTCCCTCTGACTCTGTGTTAGTGAAGCCCCCACGGTTCCTGATACATCCGTCTAAGACGACTGCAACGTGAAAGCCATCTTCTTATTTTATTTTTGTTCGTAGTCGATTGCATTGATCCAAGCACTACACATCCACCCCTTCGAAAGCGTTATACACATGGCATCCACTGGTATCGGAGGCATTGGCAGCTTCCTGCACTTCACCTGGCCTGTATGGCCTCCGAGATTGGCTCACATATGACCAATCTACGATGTGAATAGATGACACCATCATGTGATGCCACGTTTTCGTGACGTCGCGATGACGCCACAAGGTTTGGCTACCTGTGACGTCACGGTGACGCTATGGAGACACGTTCCCACACGATGATGGTTTTTGCACCAGTCGTGTAGGCGACGACGCCACCACTGATGGTCACTGTTCCCGTTTGATGGAAGCTTCTGAGGTTTTCGCATTAATTATTTTGTACGCACTGTTTTGTAAAACCGGCGCCGCTGATGAACATTGAAATTTGCAGCTTGAAAACTTGTAACTTACAACATTTTACGATAGAAATTCTCACTATAGTAGACTTCTCTGAGAACTGGCAACACTGCAACACAAACAAACAAAACGAACGAACAAATTATAGTCGTGATGTTTCATTGTAGCTATAGAGTGAACGATAACAAACTAAATAACTATATGACTACGAGCCAAGTTCCACGTTATTCTAAACGCCACATACCGCTGATACACATCGTCCATGCAGGTTTTGCAAAACTAATATGCTGGCGAAAACACACGCACGCACACAAGCATGTACTTTTCAAGTCGTATTAGGGGGCCACTTAGGAGGGCAGTTCGTCTAATCGCAGCTCACCACCAAAATGAGAGAAACTGCCTTCCTAGAGAGAGAGACAGAGAGAGAGAGAGAACTTTTTATTGAAAAGCAGATAATTTAGCCGGCATATATAAACCGCTGACTTGCTACTCTGTGTGGGGAAGGGGATAGGGGGATTGAAAGTACGGATATGGAGAGAGAGAGAAAGAGAGAGAGAGAGAGAGAGAAGCACAGGTAACTACCACGCAAGCGTTCCAAAGGTTGGCTTCCCTCAACAGGCCAATTCATCAAGATTTCTGTCAAGGACGCACCAAAAAAGTAGGAGACCGAGATGGAGGCTGTAGGAAAGGGCCGAACTTTCGGCATGCACCATTAATTAACGGCTGCTGTCCGAATGGGAAAAGCGCTCTTACAAACCACATACGCCTCTGCTACCTTCCTCTCTTGTATGTTTTTTTTCTTACTTTTGTTGTTATCTTGATTTGTTTACCTTTCTGCTAATCAGGATTCTCACGCAAACACGGGGCATGTGCCAGCAGGTAGACCCGGTATTTTCGGGTCTCTTGTATAATGGAGACTAAACAGCGTGTCCATGGAGCTTCCAGTTCAGGTTAGCAAAATTTTTTTTCGGAAGCTGAAAATCGATAGCGCAGCTGGCACGTTAGATAGCCTGTCCAAACTCTCTTCTTCCCGACGTAAGAAGGGTGATTAGAAGTATCGGTGCAAGATTAACTGCACCTCCATTAACTTCGTAAACTCGTTGTCAACCTCTCTTTTGGTTACTTTTCAAACCCCAGGAAGGAACCGTTTTGGGCGCAGGTGCATGCAGTGAAAAGACAGCACTCACCCCTCTCTTGCCGGAATTCACGGTGAATAAAAATGGCGGGAAAAAAACTTAAGACAAGGCAAAGAAAGCTACAAGACAGGAGTCTGAATTCTCGCAGTAGTACAGAGAAAGAGTTAGCGTGCTCTAAGGGTTCACCAAAACTAAAAACAAAAAACGAACATGTTTGTAATTGCCAAAGTTACTGAAGCTCTCTAATGCTTTCCGCAAAGCATAAACACTCCCATTACGACTGCGAAGTTCAGTGCCTATAATGAGAAGAACAACTCTACCCTCCATCTCGTATGTGCAGAAGGATATTCGCGTGCACAGCGCGCGCTTAGAAAAAAAGATGGGAACAGCACGCGCGGGCCCCTCAGTGCTGTTTGGTCACATAAGCTATGCATATACCGGTTGCGTAGAATCATAAATATCGTCTGACGTTTCGCTCGGGCGAGCTCAGTGGCTTCCACCGTGTCCTGGTTCTGATCGCTTTCTCTCGGCTACAGGTGCGAGTGGCCAAAGAATTACGTTCTCTTTCTCGCCTCTCCGTTTAAGGCGCACGGGTGTCTATCAGCAAAGATTCAGCCAATGAGAGAAAGATGCGGGAACAGCCTATACATACGCAACAGAGAAAAGGCATGCTCACTCCGTTGTGCTTTGTTTCGGAGTCTTTGAACAAAGCAATGCGGTAACGAAAAAGGGGGGGGGGGGGGAATGCAGTTTCGACCCACGCGCGGGAGCGATGCAACGATGCGCAAGCGAAACAAGCAATCAGAGCGCAGCAAGTTCTTGAGAGGGGACCTTTCGCGAAGAATGGCAACAGATTCGGCTCCACGCAACTTCCGTGCAGTTTCGTTTTAAACCGACGCCACGCCCAGCATCACCAAAAAACTAAGAAAAGGAAAGCGAAAGAAAGGATCACCTATGGGCGACTGGTTCATTCCGTACATCTCTGCTCGCTCTATACGTGCAAAAAAATAAATATAAATAATCAAAAAGTGTGGGGGGTGGTAGGGGGGTCAACGCGAAGATAGCAGGAACTACCGCTCTCCGCACCCGCTGCGATGCCATAACGAGTTGGTCAGCACTCTGGCTTAACGACCTAAATAAGTAAAAAAAAAGAATGAAAGAAAACGTATCGTTGGTTGTGGCATTCGTCGCGTCGGCGTCTTTTCCCGGAGACGCCGCGGGAGGGCGCCACTGGCGGGACGTCCCATCTGAGAAACGAGGTGGGCCGCGTCGTTCGCACCGCAGTAGTGTGCAGCGGGCCGGAAGCGGCGCGCGCAACAGCCCAGTCGACACTAAATGAGTCACGAGAGTGTTTTATAAACGGATCGGTTATTGCACGTTAATGTTTGACGACCACAACCGTCGACGACAAGCGCGGCGTGCCGCAGATTCACCTCTCACGTGAAGGCAACACGCCGGCGAATAGTTGACAGACGTCCAGCCAACGCTCAAGCAACGTTGCACGCTTTTACGGTGATCGATTCGCTTACTGGTCGCAAGGGCGAGGTCGCAAAGACAACGGGGGTCTATAGCTTTCTTTTTCAGAAAAGGCACTGAAGAGGCTGCACTGACTAAAACAAAGATAGCAACCGGAACGCACACGGCGGTAATTGGCTTTGGCAGGTCCATCTCAGCAAATCCTAAGCGTATTGAACCTGCAAGTGAAAAAAAAAAAACAAAGAGAAAGAGAGAGAGAAACACAGACACATGCAAGGTGTTCAAGGACGGATAATTTAAGGTGGCACAAAGGCTGGGCCGTCCGCAGACAGCTGTGGCGCGTCTTTAATCCTCGTATATATGTACCCGCTTTCCCGACGTCTCGTTCACACTCCCGTTTTCAGACTGCCACCACCGCATAATCCTTGTCCCAGCGTAACTTCCAGCGCGTTCGTATGCAACGAGGCGCGTCGCACGGTGACTTACTGAATGGAGTAGTCACGTGATTACGTAATGATGACATAACGCAACGTACGTGGCGCCCAGCGCCCCTTTGCTTCCTGTCTGTCAGAGAAAACTAAGTCCGCTTGTGGTGAATATGTATAGGGTAGTTAGCGAACGCGCAGTTAACGAACGCGCATTAAAGCGGCTCTAATACGGATAAGTGAGTACACGTTTGCATTCGCTAGCGGCATCCTGATTCGGCAGTTGAAATGTCACCCAAGAAGTGTGGTAGTTTGAACTAGTTGCTATGACATGACGATAGTTATAGCGCGAGAACAGAACGACGACACAAAGACAGGAAGGACACGAAGGACACGAGCGTGTTTCGTGTCATTCACGTCTCTGTGTCGTCGTTCTGTTCTCGCGCTATAACTATCCTAATGTCATCCAAGACCTTTGTTGAGAAGAGTGCAAATAGCTATAGAGCCTATACTAATAGATAAAGGGGTAGGAGGGCAAGCGTCTTAGAGTACTGGTTGGTAATTGTTGGTAAGTTGGTAATTTCATTAGTGTGGGGTGTAGGCTTTCACAAATGGAACGAATTGTTAAAAGTGACCACTGCGAAGAAAGTCATCCAGAAGCATGGAGTGCATGCAAGCTCGTTCACTAACCATCATAACTTTGCCGAACAAACGTCTGTGTTTGCAGCTTCCGTAAACACGAGCGACAGGGTTCCCCCTATATATTTATTGTAGAAAACGTTCATGAACCGAGGTATACTGCGTATATAGAAGTGAAAGACACACGACCTTCTATAGTAACTGAGAGTTCGAACATTCACTCCCCCCCCCCCCCATATGCGCATCACTTAGCGCCGTTGTTTATTCATTTTTCCACACGCGGGCGACACACAAATCATCGCATCGTTAGCGCGGCCTTCGCGCTGGCACCGGAACCAACGATGCACAGACGCCAACGAGCTATACGGTGCGAACATGTGAGCTTTTCTTGGTCCATACACTTTTTTTTTTGCCAGAGAACGAAGGTTCGTGTTGGCGGGTTTCTTCTATTCCTGAACTGTCGCGAAAAAGAGCCACTGTCGCGTTCCAAGGAGACTCGCGGAATGTTTGACACGACGGACATGTCTCCTTTCCCGAAAGGGGCATTCGTCACCCGAAAAGGCTGCGCTATCACAGCAGCGCGTGACTCAGCGGAACGGCTAGACACTAATAATTATTAATAATTATCGCGGGAGTTTCAAAGTTCAAAAACTACTATGTGATTATGAGGGACGACATTGTGGAGGGCTCCGAAAACTTTGAACACCTCGGGTCCTTCAACGGGCCCCTAAATTTGAGCACACGGGCATCTAGCATTTCGGCTTCGTCGAAATGCTTGGACCTTAGGTTGAACGGCGAAGCATGGCCTCGTGATAACACTGCATAATCTTGTTTGGCGCGACGCCGTCGGTACTCAGCACGTGGGGTAGAGAGATGGAAAGAGATAAGAGCAGAAACACGAGTGCGAACGGTTTACACCTTAGGTGTACACTGAAGCGTATCTACAGGCGATGCCTTTATCCAATTTCCTTTCAAAAAGTGCACGAGGGATTGTGCGGCTTTCTGGGCTGTTAAGCTGTGAAGCCAGGTTTGGAAGATTTTTTTTTTCTGCCGCGCTCGTCCTGTCCACAGTTCATTCTTCCCACACAGTTTATTCACTCAACGACTTCATAAAAATCATCAACTCATACAAAGGCTCACTGCAGAGTCCGGGCGATGTTGGTCAGACCGGGGACATCGGTACGAGAGGTGGTCTATAGTTTATCTCCATTTGCAATAATCTTTGCATTCATTTGCAGTGATCTTTGATATCAAGTGCGTTTTTCTGTTAGGTTCTCGGACAGGTATGCGTTTTCTCTCGGACGTGTTAAATTGTTCTCAATAGTAAACCTTTGGTTTCAGCTAGTTGGTCATAAAAGTCGCAAACGACCAGGTGGGAAGGAGGACAAAGAACACTGTAGGCTGATGATGTTGATGTTGATGATGATGATGACGATGGTGATGATGGCTTATATGTATGGCTCACACCCACTATGGGGTCTGGTTGAGGAACGAATAATTAAAAGTGATCACATAAACGGCATATAATGAATTATACAATAGGTAGAAAAAATTAATACTAATTTACAAATTTTCGATCAAAACTGTCATAATTCTACAAAAAAAATTTCTACGGTGGAATATAGATCCCCGTGATAACGATCTAATGAGGAGAATCCCAAAGATACAAGTTAGAAAAAACGGAATCCCATCTAATTTGATTGAAAGCTGCTGTAAAGTGATTATCTTTCCTCACTAAATTAAAGAGGCTACATAATAAAGAATAGTGCTCAACTGTAGGCTGTGGCATCCTTCTTCGTTCTTGTTCACCTTTCACTGTGGCACACAACCACTGAGGGGTTTAGGCCAAGAATTTAGTGGTTTTAAAATTTTTTATGTAACTTTGGAATAAATGATAATATAGAATACGAACATTACAAATTTCATATGAAATACTGGTTCTCCGTCAAATGTATAAAAGAAACTGATGCTCTTTAATTTATTACTTATAGACGGTAAAATAGACATTGTTGACAGTGTTCTTTGTCCTCGCCTGCTTCGCGCCTTCACCATTGCATGAGGTAGGAAGTAAATGCACATTAAAATTCCCTCCGCCCCTTTCCCTCACGCAATTCGCAATTGAACTGCGGTTTCTTCCATGTGGCCATGAACACTTTTTCTCTATTTTTCATTGTACTTTATCGTAAACTTATCCAGAGCTTGCTATCAGTTCAGTGCGATTCCGGCCGAGCTATCAACATTTCTCTACCATAACAAGAAGCCTCCCAGCTTCCACGCTTCTTCTATCACAAACCTCTTAAACACGAAATGCGAGCGAACAATGGAAAGTGGTGCGCGGATCCCCCCCCCCCTCCTCCTCCCGCAACCTCGTTCCTTTATTTGCAAAGACGTGTGTATGGTTTGCCTTCAGGAGGGAAGGGGGGGGGGAGGGCAAGTTTCGTCGCAGCCTCCCCCTCTATAATATGTCTATGTATGGGGCTGACTTCACAGCTCCATACAGAGCCCCTTCCCCGAATCACAGCGTCCCCTACTCTCTATATACCATGATCCTGACGCCTATGTTTGTTTGTACGAAGGACTTTTGAAAACTTCACAACGCCACCACAACTGCAGCGTAACCCCCTGAAACTTTTCACAGCTATAACAGACGACAAGAGACCCAAGAAGACACGAGACAGAGAACCAGGAGAAACAAAACCAGCAGCATGTCTTGTCCCTTCTTGGTTTATTCATACGTTACCTACATACGTTACCATACACAGACTTTAAAATATGGTTGACCATTCGTATACATTTGACCAAAACAACCCTCCACCCCCACCCCCCTGTCCACACTATAACTGTTGAGTGGTAGACAAGAGAGCGTTCAGCCATTTTTCGCGGAACACAGTGGTTCCTCAGATAATTCTAAAGGTCCACACTTGTTGACCCCACCGGAAGCGACGCATATAATCGCCCACGTAAGAACGGGGTAGACCACTATCTCGTTACGGTCGCTTGGGTACCGGTTGCTTATTGGGCGATAGCACTCCAACTAGGGATTTACAGAAAAATAAACGAAAAAAAAAGAAAATACCTCGCAGGCCGAGTGCTCCTGCTGATAGCATCTGCAGAAGTGCGGGTGCCACGCCTCGAATTGACGCGTTCCCCATAATGGCCGTGTCCTGCGGGGAGGGGCGCGCTAACTTTCTCGCCTCGCTTCTATATTTTAATTGCTGGTCGTTGCATGTGCTGAAAACAAAAGTTGCACCTGGAGCAGGTAAGCGAGTGCCAGCTAGGGCGGCTTTTTTCCTTTCCCCGAAAGCTGTTAGTTCATCGTGAGCGGAGGGGAAGTGTTTCTTTTTTGTAGGGATTGCGTCTAGGCTCCTTTTTTGTTTTTTGTTTTTGCTTTTAGGTGCGGCGCTGCTGTCTGCTGGTTTTCGCAGAAGTAGGTGTGCAGCCTTGAGATGAATTGGTACACATGCACTGTAGAGAACAGGTAAGAAATAAGTTAACTTGCAGAAAGGTAAAAAAAAAGGAGAAAGTGCAATGTTGCTGTTCTTGTTGTTTGTTTAAGAACATTATTTTTCGTTAGAAATGGTGGGCGGTGGGCTTCACCGTTTGTTTTCGTTCTTCACATATGTCTGAAATCCAACTGCAGAAGGCAAAGAAGCTGGTATTTTTACCATTCCTGTGACATTTGTATGACAGTATTAATTCTATGGTTTGTCGTGCTTAGCTTGTCTACCACTTTGCTTTCATTCCTTTTCCGTCTTATTTATTTATTTATTTATTTATTTATTTATTTATTTATTTATTTATTGTTCCGATGTGGCAGGTCTTTGCTTTCGGTTAGGGGCGCTTAAGGGCCCACGCTGAAATGTCGCCTTGCGACTTCTTGCAAGTCGTTCATTCCAGACAAAAGCACCGTCGCTCCAGTTAATTAGTTACGCCCTCCTCCCTGCCTTCGCAACACGCACGGTAGCTGATGGACTTTCTCTTCGGAGGCTTCGGCGGTATACTCATGCAGGGCGTGGCTGCCGGCGCCATCATTGCGTGATACTCACACGAGAGACGACCGGAGCGAGTTCGGGGGTGTGCCCCCTATCAAAACGTGGCGCGCTTCTGAAGAAGCCGCTTCGAGTCGAGACGAGGAATTCGCTTTGGCCACGCCGCGCTATAGCTACTTGCGTCCCATCCGCCATAGTTTGTACGGCCGAGCAGGACGAAGGTAAGACCTATACGTGTTGGGCAGCCTGCGCTGCTCAAGAGGTGCAGGTTGACGTTGGCGAGTTGTTCACCTTCTCCCCGCACGACGCCTCTGAGAGGGTGTGTACACATTGTCGCACGCTACATTAATTACGGCAAGCGTTCTCTAACAATGATGATAATGGCGCCCAGCGGTGGCAGAACAAAAGGGTGTGTGAACATCGGCTTGCCGTTCGTGGGCCTCCAGCGATCCCGCGACGAACGTCCCTGGAGTATATCGGAAGGACACGGCGACTCGTGGATGTGTCTTTCGTGTCCTTCTTGTCTCTGTGTCGTCGTTTTGTTCTCGCGCTATAACTATCGTCGTGGATGAAGAGAAGTCAGAAGGATACGCTAGCAGAAGTAAACGACCGTTTGTCGTGAAGAGCAGAACAGCAATTGATGTTGCGCGAAACGACACACCGACACGGCACATAAGGACTCCACATGGTGTCCATGTGCATTCTCGGGTCCGCCCCGAGTAAATCGTGTACGAGCTATATGGAGGGGTGGCATTTTAAGAAATAAATAAGGCTAAAGCATGTGGAAGGGCACACTATAGTCAGGGTATAGTGATCTCGGCGATCACCCGTGTCTGTTGAACCAAGACCTCGTGGACCACGGGAGACCCGTCACAGAGGGCATCATCCCCCAGCTCTCTGGCGCGGAAGGGGCGTAGGATAACGGGAAGGGGAAGAAATGTTGTCGTGGCGCACTAGCATACACGACGCTTGTATAGTGCTTCCCTCTAGTACGGTCTTGGCACAACTTGTGTGCTCAATCAGCGACGCTCTTTTGGTGTCACAGCGCTTTCTCTTATTACGCTCTCATAGTTAACTACTACACCTACCACCTTGCTACCACAAATGTTTTATCATCACAGACGTTAGTCAACTTGATGGTGATGTACCCCAAAGCATCATCATGGGTGCATCCACGTTGAATAGCGCTGTAGCTGTCAAACACCAATACAGTGTGCAAACTGGTTTATATAGGCGTTGATGCGTACAGTATTCAACTGATTGTGTAACGACATAGTTTACTTTCGTGTTATGCGAATTCCTATAACGAAGGTACCAACCATGATTTTTTTTTCTTTTGCATCATTTCGTGTTGACGCAAACGACGATCATATTTCGCGTTAAATAAGACATCTGAAGCTTTCGCTTTAAAATTCAGCCCGTATTGGTAACTTAATCATATTAATTGTGTTATCAGTATCAACAATGCTGGGTTTGAGGCGAAAGACTAGTTAGTAGCAATGACAGCGACGTGAGCACGTGCCAGATGGTCAGCAGAAGAAGAAGACGACGGCCGGCAGATTCGCTCGTTTGTGCCACGGTTTAAAGCTTCTACTTTACTGTCCGATAAACGTTTCGTTGCACGGTCGTGCTCGTAACATTAAGTCTAGGAAGGTGGAAGACATGGACAACACAACAAGCTCGTACGAGACGGCGTCCAGCACGCTGGTTTCAAGAAAGGTCAAGCACAAGAGAAGCGGTACGGCTCGGGACAAAGAGATCGCTGCGGTGATGGAGCTCATCGAGTGCATCGAAAGGGGTGAGTTCGTCCCGGTGGCTTTTGTGAAATGAAAAGAAGAGAAAAGTGAGCCCCGTAACTGTCTCTCAGGGGGGAGGACACCTCAACAGTAGCTCACGAGGGGTGGGGGAAGGAGGGATTAAGAGGATAGAGTTAAATTGTATAATGATAGAGAAAGTAGGGGAAGGAGAGAGCGTGGCGCAGGGCCACCGACATCCGTAAGTAAGTATAAGACACGGTCGCAAGAGTCCGAGTACGGGGCACCAGTCGGCGAGAGCTCTTGTCGGCGGCAGGAGATGACGTAGGGCGAGCCAGTCGGCCAGAGCTGCGCTGTCGTCTGAGATCGCGGGGGCACAACCGGTCGGCGCGAAATTTAGCGAGCGAGTCGCGAGCGCACAGGTGCTTCATTGTTGCTTACTGTAGTGCTACAGTTTGCTGCTACTTGCTGCTTCTGCTAAGCGATGTATGCTGGTGCTGCCTATTCGTGCAGGTGGAGTTCCCAGTGCCAGCTCTACGACAGAGTGTGGAAATATATAGTACAAAACAAAATTGTCGTTGAAGACAGGCAAAATTCGCATGTTCCCTTACGAATTCAGCTAAGGTGGCCCGAATAGGAACAGCCTATTTTCTCTTATCGAAAGACATTTTTTTTTTCAGTCTTAGTGACGATCAGATGCCGTGCTTCGATCATCTGGGCGGACCTCTCCAGAGTCCAGACTACAGCAGCGACGCCCTAATGACGCCGCAATATTCCCAACGTTCCCTACTGCCTGTTAGAGAAGCCGGATAGCATGAGAAAATGCGGGCTTCGAAATGTCTTGACTACACATTTTATCTCTTCAGATGACGATGCGACAAAGAGGGAACGTGGTCAACCAAAGTATCTACACGAGTCCACCGCGGCAGTACCGCCCGCACATCCGACCGCGCATCACCCGCTGCAAGGCTACGCCGGGTACGCTTCTCTGCCAGTACCCCAAGACCCTCACATGTCCGGGAAAGAAGCACCCAAGGCACCCAGCCCAAAATACGAAGGTAAGAAACGTATCGGACTAGAAGGTTTTTTTGATGGCTCGCGCCGCTGAGTCACTCTCTTGGCGTAATCGTGATGAGGGACTCTTATTTTGCTATTTGTCACGGGCACACAGTGGCGCAAATCAAAAAAAAATAACAAAGTCGAATGCACCTCACGGCATGGTTCTTTATTTCTTTTTTTCTTTCTGTTCGTTCTCTCACGTACTCGCAAAGATATTTTAATTGCCTTAAAAGTAGTCACCATTGCTTCGCGACGGCTACCTCTTTCCACCTGATTGTTATTTTGTGATTAATTTTTGCTGTCATTAACGTAAGTGGCTGTGTAAGAAGCTATGGCTTCTCCCCCGTCACACTTTCTCGGAAATCACGCGATGGCGTCGGAGAACGAGATTCTGCAGACGCGCGACGAACCCGCGTGGCGTGTTCCTACAAGAGCTCGGGACGAGCAACAGCAAAAAAAAAAAGTACAGTGAATTCATGATGAATCCATTCCACTTGCAAGGACGCGTTTACATCGGGCAAGGTTCATCTGATGAACGGAACTTCCCATGCATTGTTTCGCACGCTACCGATGGTTCCCTTTAGTAATAAATGGTGTAATTGCTTACTATAGGTGGCCTACGAGCTTATTATTTTATTACAACTTGTATAAAACCAGGCAGCACTGTCTCCACGTATCCTTTTCCTGTTGTAAACAGTGGTCCCAAGCATGGGCGTGAGCAGGGTTCCCCTTCAGGAGGGGGGGAGGGGCGCAGGTTCGTCTTAGCGCCCCTCTCTCCAATTATGTCAATGTGTGGGGCTGATTTTGCACCGCCTCCTTAGATGATAAGAAGGAGCGGCCGCCACCCTGTCCCTCCCCAGTCTTGCTGACGCCTATGGTACCATGATACTTACGCGTTTTTCTTGGCAGATCTTGTGATTTCGCTTGTGATACATTAAATAGATTGTATCTGTACTTGTACCATCCGCATCACTGAAGTGCGAATGACCTACCGCCAGTCGCTTGTTCTCTTTTCCCAATTATACACTAAATTTCTCTTACTTGCGTCCATCTGACCATCCGTCCGTCCGTACCCTAATGATGCTAGCTGTGGCCCTTTACACTCTATCTGTAATCCCGTGATCGCTAAATGAGTGTAAAAATAGAGTAATAAATAAATAATAAAAATAAAATAATTAAAAACATGACATAGTAAGTCAAACGACCACAGTCTTTCACCGAACCCACTTTGGAATGTTCAAAGTGTTTTCAGTTTTTACTATATGTCTACTGGTCGTTACAGAAGCCGGACAGCGCGACAACGGTCACGACTGACCTCGTGAATGTCTAATTACACCTTTCATCCCTTCAGATGAAACTGCGAAGAAGAGCGAACATGTCCAGCGAAGGTTCCCAGACGAGGCCACGGCGGAAAGGCCACCAGGACATCCGCCTGCCCATCCCCCTAAGCAAGGCTCGGGGGCGGCACCGGCTGGCAAGGACGCTTCGCCGCCAGAACCACAACACTGGTACAAGTCCAGGGAGGAGGCACCCAAACCACCCAGCACAAGACCCGAAGCCAAGAAAGGTATCATCGTAGCGAGTTTGGCTTGTTGGTTCATTATTCTGGTGCACTACAGCGCAAAACACACACACACACACCGTGTGTACCGTTGAGTCTATTGTACCGTTGAGTCTCTTTGGAAACCGGTCGAACGACAGTTGCAATTTCTAGTGCCACAGAGCATCACACTAGAAGATCACGCTACAGCATCAACAGGCGTTAATAAAAGTTGAACGCATTGTACGTAACATTCCCAGAAATTTAGGAAATTTGGATGTGGCACCATCTCTCGGTGGCAGGAACGACTGCCTGCCATAAGTGAATGAGAAATGGATGAGAAAAATCATATTTGTGGAAGAAATCTAGTTATGAAAAACGACTCCGGGTTATATGTAGCAGAGACCCATTGGTACAATTTGGTAAAATTGCAGCATTGCACTGCAAAGCGTTTGCGTTCCCAGAACCATTGAGCACGGCCCATAGAAACACATGGACCCCATTGTCCCATGTAAACACTCAGGGAAGCCATGCGCACGGTTTGTAGTGCGGCGCTGTAACTTTGCCTGACTGTTAAAATAAGTCTCTGATGTAAGAAACCGGGAGTCGTGTTTGACAAATAGCTTTTTTCTTGAAATATTTTTTTCGCATATTTCCCATGCAGATACGACAGGCCACCGCTGCAACCGACGACAGATGGCGCTATATGCAGATGTTTCCAAATCATGGTCATGCCATCAAGCAATTCAAGTATGGTTATGAAATATATCAAATGGACACAGTGGCAAGGGGTGTCCCCCTTCGGCTGAACAGAATGAATGTTAAGACCGGCCTGATTCCCTCCCCCTTCCATAATTTACGTTAGTCCAGGCGATTTGTGTGACGTTCTATGGTTCCCAAAAATAAAATCTGGTAGATCACACGCGTTGTGAGGATCAGTGTTATGGAAAGCAGTGGGTGTGCCGCAAACTATGCCATATTTTTGGCTTCGTGTCAAGTGTTACGAGGTGGGTAGAAGTGTTTGTGTAAACCAAAACGTTGGTGTAAACTTAGTAGTTGAGTGAATATCTTAGGCTTGCCGCGCACACCGAGTACAATCGTGAGCAGACACAACACTAACGCTCCATCACTTTGGACTTAGTTTGACGACTGGTGCCTACCGCGAAGCGCTGTCACCGAAACAATACGTCAATGTGCTTGGATAGTACGTCTGCATGCTTGGGTAACATATAGGCAACAGAATCCAAAGCTACGCGGCGCTAGCGTCGTCAATCTAACTGTTTCAGGACACGCTTCGGAGCGTTTGGGTCAAGTTTGCTGACGGCTACGCTGAACGCAAAGGGTAACTAATGGTCCGATACAACGTCGACAAGCACTTTAGAAGAGGGCACGTCACTTTTATCGCAACGAAGTGCACGCTGAGGTGCGATAATGGGCTTATCTGCAGTCAACCGCAATGGCTGACCATAGCTTGCGGAGTCATAGGTGCCGATATGTAATGTCCACTACGCTTATATAAAACCTAGGGAGTACATTTCACTGCGCTAGTTACTGGTTCATTATGTTACTGCGCGACACGAAGTTTTCATTCTTGTTGCGCTGCAACATGATGGCTAAAAATACGGATAGCGAACTTTGCAACCCTAGTTAGCGTTGTCTCGGAATTTAGCCAGCCCATCCAGATAATTTCGTTCATTTACGGTCGCTCAAAAATTGCAGCAATTCGATAGGGGTCAAGCTTCATTTGTTACGGTCGAAAACATAACACTTAATTGGCAGCAATGTCGTGAATGCTATATTTACACGCAGTTATAGTATAAATATAGTCCTACGCACTGGCATGCCGATCATTCGCCGCCAAGCATACCTTCTACCCGCGCAGGCACAAGATGGGCAAGCCGTAGCAAGTACCTATGGCCGACGACTACATTCAAGAGCAACGCCCCGGAAAGAGACAAGCCTACCGTTCCTGCGGAGGCCAAAGATGCCGATTGGAAAAGGTAACATACCGGCGCCACTGTTTTCCACGTTAAGATGATACTTGGGCTGCACACTCTTGGTATTTAGGAGAAAAAAAAAATACATGAACGGTAGTTGTTCCAACGTTGCCTTTAGCGTTACCAGCAGTTTTCGAACAAGAGGCCTCACTCTACGGCAGGCGTTTCGGAAAGTGTTTCGTAAAAGTTGTGACACTACATTCCCACCAGCGGATCCCCACCGATGTATCATTTACCGACTGAAGTCGTTGATCCGCGTTACTGCGTCAGCTACAGCCGTTGTACTTATGCAACGGAATACGCGGACGAATGGCAGGTAGCTTCGTACCACGCATGGGGCGCCGTGCAGCGGTCAGATATGAAACTACACATAGAGAGTAGTGGTGTTCATCTACTACCTACACCCCCGTCACGAATGTGATTGGAATGTATAGGCAATAGACGTGCCTTCTTTTTATCAGTTTGCTGCTGGGGCATTTCAGGAAACGATGATTGCCTTCGATAATATTTGTTAAAATTACAGATTTCAGCAAACGATGATTGCCTTCGATAATATTTGTTAAAATGACAGATTGACAGACATCCCTGGGCAAACGAAAAGCACCACAAATTCTGCAAGAAGGGCGGCAGCGAATAGAGAGAATGGCACTGCTCACCCCCCTCCCCCCATTTCGGTCCACTTCTTGCCATGGCACCGTACAATATCCGGGCTATGAGACATCTGTCGTGCGCTTTCGTGTTCTCTTTCATAGGTATGACGGCTGTACCTATACCCATTTTTTACAAAGTTGGGACTTGAGCGACGCATGCAATCGCAAACCATGCATACGATTGCACGCGAATCATGGTTTGCGTGCAATCGCAAACCAATCGTAGATGCCTTCGTGAAGCTCTGAAGTCGTTTGCTCTTGCTTCGTTGTTTTTCCTGTTACACGTACACAAAATAAATCTCAAATTTCATTTCTCATGTATGGGAGCGGGATTTTATACACGTTCGCTCTTTGGTTACATTACCAGCTTGCGCAGTTGGTCAGAAACCGGCTGTTTGATGACGACAGCTCTCTTCTTGCAAAATGCGCTGAGCCGCAAACTGAGCGGACCGAATAAAGACCGAACACGTGTACAAGGTCCCGTCCTATGCGTCAGTGACTGTGCCATTAGCGCTATTTTACTTTACATCGACTGTTTTCGTTGTGTTCTTCACGTGTTTCGTGAGAGTGGATCGGTTAAGCGTAAACGGCTGTGACAGCGACGCAGCTGCCGGAGCCCCGACAACACCACGGGCAGTCAACCTAGGTGCCCATGACACTAAGGCGTTCGGCAGCCCTAAAACTCTGAACGAGGGAGAACCCAAGTACCCCAAAGCGTCCGGCGGTCCCAAGGCTCCGAGCAGGGAAGAGCACAAGTACCCCAAAGCGTCCGGTACTACTAAGGCTCCAGACAGCGAAGAGCCCACGGACCCCAAAGCGTACCGCACTCCGGCTCAGTACTGGGCAGAGCCCAAGGACCCCAAAGCGCCCCTTAGTACTACTGCTCAAAACAGCGAAGAGCCCACGTATAGCACTCCTAAGGCTCGGAACGAAGCAGAACGCGAGGGCAAGCCACATGACGTTAAGTTAGCCGACCGTCCGAAGGTCGAAAAAGAGGGCGAAGCGAAGAAGGAAAGCCACGACCTTAAGTCACCCAACGTTCCGAAGAGCGATGACAAGAAACCAGTCGAAGAGAAACCGGTGCAGAAGCACGTTGTGTCGTCCCCACGTGTTCAGCCGCACGCAGGCGAGGACCGTGGGGCCCCGGATGCGACGCTGAAGGATCATCCCGCTAAGCGTGAACGGTGAGCCTTTTGCGCATTCGCCTGTATTGGGCAGTCTGTTATTCGACGCGCGTTTAATACAAGGAATATATCTAATAAGAACTTGTTGAGTGAGCCGACAAGTAGACGACACCGTGATTTATGAACTATTGGAAGACGAATACGGGAGAGAAGACAGGAAGCGCCTCAGTTCTGTGTCGTCTTTCTCAGCGGCAAAATCGCGATGTGTTGCGTACAAGGAAACACGTAAGGCGATAGATATGTGCTCGAGATAGTGACACCAAAGTGAAGTGGGAACGTGCAAAATTTCAAACAAGCTCATGAAGGGGTGGGGGTGGGGGGGCTGCCACCTAATTTCAACGGTGAACTTACCTTGCAGTACTAACCTGCTGTACACAAAGAAGACAGCTCCGAGCAAACGTGAAGCTCACTCGATGATGACAAGGTATTCTATATTTACATTTAAAGCCGATTTTCGTAAGGTGCACCTACCATGAGCGTCAGCGGGATTTCATCTTCATGGGAAGGGGTGTGAATCCGTGTTCTATCGCGGCTGGATAACGGGGCAGCGCTGGAGGGTGTCGCGTAGGGGGGGGGGGGGGGGGTTCAAGTAGTGGCGTTGCATGAGGGAGTCAAGTGCCCCTTTTGCACACCTCCTGCTGACGCCCGTGGCACCTAGTGACATCGACAGTACCGTGACGTCAGGCGGCACTGTCAATTCTGCTGACTTCACGCGCCATTACTGCTATTTCCGATGACGTCAGGCACCAATAACATTCAAAAACTTGTAGGGCGCTTGGGCTTCGCCTTTGAGGCGACAGCGTCATGTGATCATGTTCGCATCGTTACTAGCCCACTACGACATACTCATTCCTTTTGCGGGTTTGCGAAGTACCAAATACTTGTCCGTAAGGCAACAGGCTTACCTGCGCATGCAGCTGCACCCGCTGATGCTGTTGTTGATTATGATAACTATGCATGTGTGCTTTTCCTACTGTTGGATCTTAAAACCGACCACTCGTTTCACAATTTACGTGTTTTGACGCCTTGTGTGATTCTACGCTTCTGCCAGTCTTGCTCGGACCCGTTCATCTAGTCCAGAGACTCAGCCCCTCGTCACGACTCCAGTGCATCGATTCAGTCGGCGCCTACTAGGCCTAAGTCCAGAGTCCGCACCTGTTCCGCCTTTTTCCAGCATGGCAGCTCCTACGACATCCACGGTTATCCCGCCATCGCAGACCACTCTTCCCTCGCAGGTAACGCTTGAACATCCTCGCGTTCCTGAAGTTTTCCGTGGGGAAGAGTACGAGGATGTCGAGGGCTGGCTCGAACAGTTCGAACGGGTCGCTGTATCCAACCACTGGAGCGAACAGCACAAACTTGGCCGTGCATATTTCGCACTGGAAGATAGCGCTCGCACGTGGTATGAGAACCGCGAGGCTACATTCCAATCTTGGGAAGACTTCCGTCGAAAGCTCCTCGCTACATTTTTGAACTCGGACCGACGGGATCGCGCACAGCAAGTTATTGAGGCACGTGTGCAAAAACCCAATGAAACAGCCGCCATGTACGCAGAGGGTATGATCCGTCTGTTTCGACGAGCTGACCCTGACATGCCCGAGTCGAAGAAGGTGCGTCACCTAATGCAGGGTGTTAAGGAACAAGTGTTTGCAGGCCTCGTACGAAATCCACCTACAACTGTAGATGAATTCATAAAAGAGGCAACAGTCATCGAGCGCGCACTGCAACAACGACGCCGACACTTTGACCGCCTGCAGAACCACACGGCAGTAAGTGCTGCAGCTCAGAACACTGTCGTATGCGAAAGTTCCCTGCGACAAATGATTAGAGAAATACTGCGTGAGGAACTTCGGGCCCTCTGCGTTCCCCCTGCCCAACCGCCAGTTGCATCTGTTGCCGAAATCGTCCGCCAGGAGTTGAGGCAAGCCATTACACCACCCGCGCCAGATCCTGAGCCACACCCAGCGAGCTACGCTGATGTGGTCCGTCGTCCTCCACCGACATTTGTGGCGACGCCCTTCCAGCCACGACCCACTGCCGTACCTTGGTGGCAACGAGATTCTACGAGACGACCACCAGTTCGCCGAACTGACTTGTGGCGCATGGCCGACCGTCGACCTATTTGCTACCGCTGCGGAGAACCTGGTCACATTGCCCGCTATTGCCGTCACGGCGATTCTGGGTTCGGGAACTTTTCTCGTCCCGCTTCTTTCCGCTCCGAAGATCGTCGTGCCCACGATGCCGATAAACTATCGCCTGCTCAAGCAACCCCACCGCGTCGCTGGCGATCTCCATCACCTGCGCGTCACCGTGACTTCCCTCAGAGCTACGCGGACGTCACCAGAGGCCGTTCGCCAAGCCCGCGCCGGGGAAACTAACTGATGCGACCTCGGGGGGCAAGGTTGCCAATCGTCGACACACTGAAAAGTTCCCCCAATCATCGCAAGAAGGTATGACGACAACGACGATGAATACGACGACGAATAATAATGCTGATGAAGTTGTACGTGCCGATCTGAGCGTTCTCATTGACGGACATCACGTTACAGCACTGGTCGACACTGGCGCCGACTTCTCCATCATGCGACAAGAGCTCGCCGACCGCCTCAGAAAGGTCAAGACTCCGTGGACAGGGCCGCACATAAGGAGTGCTGGTGGTCAGCTGATGACACCCACGGGTAAATGCACCACAAGACTTCGCATCGGAGATTCTAGCTTCGTGGCCACTTTCGTCCTGTTGCCAGACTGCTGTAAAGAGTTAATTTTGGGCATGGATTTTCTTCAAGATCATGGCGCTGTTATCAACATCCCTCAACGTATGGTGACGTTTTGCGCTCATCCTTATGCCGACAACAGCAGTGAAGAACCGCGCGGCCGTTTGCGAATAGCCGACGATGTGACACTCCCACCGAGATCCTGCTGCCTTGTGTCGGTGTCCAGTGGGTGTCCTTGCTATAAAGATGTGATAGCGGAGCACATAGTCACTCTTTTGTTCACGCAAGGCATTTCCATCGCGAGGGGCGTCCTGGCGCTTACTGGTGGACAGGCAGAAGTGCTCCTCACAAACTTCAGCAACGAGCGCCGTCAAATCCAGAAGGGTACCGCAATTGCCTACTACGACGATGTAGACCAAGCCGGGGATTGTTTTACCTTGCAACCAGATGACGCGGCTGTCCCCGCCTCGACAACTTTGTCGGTGGACATCTGCTCTACGCTACCGCCCTCTGATAGGAAGCGCCTGCTTGAACTTATACAACAATTCGAAGACTGCTTTTCGCGTACGTCAAAGGTACAGCAAACACCATTGACCAAGCACCGCATCATTACTGAAGACAACACGCGACCGATTCGGCAGAACCCCTACCGTGTGTCTCCGAAAGAGCGCGAGGAGATTCAGAAGCAAGTACACAAGATGCTCGCGGATGACGTCATACAACCTTCGAAAAGTCCTTGGGCGTCCCCCGTGGTTTTGGTCAAGAAAAAAGACGGCAGCTTGCGCTTCTGTATTGATTATCGCAAGTTGAACCAAGTCACGAAGAAAGACGTCTATCCACTGCCCCGCATAGATGATTCACTCGATCGGCTGCGTCATGCGCGCTATTTCTCTTCAATGGACCTCCGAAGCGGCTACTGGCAGATAGAAGTCGACGAGAGAGATCGTGAAAAAACGGCCTTCGTGACGCCCGATGGTCTATACGAATTTAAGGCGCTTCCTTTTGGTTTGTGCTCGGCGCCAGCCACTTTTCAGCGTCTCATAGACACCGTACTATCAGGCCTGAAGTGGCAAACATGCTTGGTCTATCTGGACGATGTTATTGTATTCTCAGCAACATTCGAGGAACATCTCAGCCGTTTATTCACCGTCCTTCAAGCCATACGTTCGGCCGGCCTTACTTTAAAACCGGAAAAATGTCATTTTGGTTTTAACCAACTCAGCTTCCTAGGCCACGTCGTCAGTCACGAGGGTGTTCGACCTGACCCGGCCAAAATAGACGCCGTAGCGCAATTTCCTGCACCATGCGACAAAAAGGCCGTGAGACGCTTTTTAGGGTTGTGTGCCTATTACCGGCGATTTATTGAGGACTTTTCGTCTATTGCGGCGCCATTGACACGACTCACACGTGAGGACGTCCCCTTCTTTTGGGGTGAACAACAGCAATTGGCGTTCAATGAACTACGACAACGCCTGCAAACACCTCCAGTCCTCGCGCACTTCGACCAGGAAGCCCCTACAGCACTTCACACTGACGCCAGCAATGTAGGTCTGGGTGCCGTTCTGGTGCAGTGGCAAGACGGCTGTGAAAGAGTAATAGCCTACGCCAGCAGAACTCTCTCTCGCACGGAGGAGAACTACTCGACTACCGAGAAGGAGTGTCTCGCCGTGGTGTGGGCGGTCATCAAATTTCGTCCATATTTGTACGGTCGCTCATTCAAGGTTGTTAGCGACCATCACTCTTTGTGCTGGCTCACCAACCTTAAAGATCCATCTGGCCGTTTGGCGCGCTGGAGCCTAAGACTTCAAGAGTTCGACATGACCATCGTCTATAAATCTGGGAAGCGGCACACCGACGCCGACTGTCTCTCACGGTCGCCAGTGGAGACTGTCGCTCGTGATGACGAAAACATCGACGCGGCATTCTTGGGAGTCGTCAACACGGCCACTATTGCACAGGAGCAGCGCAGTGACCCCGAGCTGTTACCACTCATTGAATATTTAGAAGGACGCCGTAAGGACGTGCCGCGGTTATTTGCCAGAGGACTGCCATATTTTTGCTTGCGAAACGATGTTCTCTATAAGAAAAACTTCTCACCAACCGGCAACCCGCTCTTGCTCGTCGTGCCTGCCTCTCTTTGAAAAGAAATAATGGAAGCGTGCCATGATGAAGCAACTTCTGGTCATCTAGGCTACACCCGAACATTGTGCCGACTGCGATGCAAGTACTACTGGCCAAAGTTACCCGCTGATGTTAACCATCACGTGCGAACTTGCACCGACTGCCAAAGACGCAAAGCACCTCCTAGCAAGCCAGCCGGTCTTTTACATCCAGTCCTAGCACCAGCGAAGCCGTTCACCCAGATTGGAATGGATTTCCTGGGCCCCTTTCCAACTTCCACAACAGGTAACAGATGGATAATCGTGGCCACCGATTACCTCTCCCGTTATGCGGAGACTAAAGCTATGCAGCGCGGCACAGCAGCAGAGGCCGCTCAGTTCTTCATCGAAAACATCGTCCTTCGGCATGGCGCTCCGACAGCAGTGATCACAGACAGAGGACCTGCTTTCACCGCAGAACTTTTGGAGTCGGTTCTCAGACTCAGCGGTACAGCTCACCGGAGAACAACTGCTTACCATCCGCAGACAAACGGACTGACAGAGCGCCTCAATAGGACCCTCACAGACATGATCAGCATGTACGTTGACACGGAACATAAAAACTGGGATCAGATATTGCCGTACGTGACCTTTGCCTATAATACCGCTCGACAAGAAACCACTGGAATGACGCCGTTCAGTCTGATCTATGGTCGCGAAGTCACGACAACGTTGGACGCCATGTTGCCGCATGAGTGTGACGACATCCATGTGGACGCCGAAGAGTTCACTCAGCGCGCCGAGGAAGCCAGACAGCTCGCGCGTGTGCGCATCTGTCATCAACAGCATGAAGATGCACAACGGTACGACCCCCGACACAAGTTTATTAGCTACACACCAGGCGACAAGGTCTGGGTCTGGATTCCGATACGTCGACGTGGACTGTCGGAAAAACTTCTAAGACGATACTTTGGCCCATACAGCGTCACGCGACGCTTGAACGACGTGAACTATGAAGTTGTTCCCGACACTGACTGTAGTTCTAAGCGTCGAAATCATTTACCCGAAGTCGTACACGTCGTCCGTATGAAACCGTATTTATCCAGTTGACGCGACCACTTCATACGCCTGGTAGAGCGCCTAGGTTGCGCATCGGGACGATGCCTCTTTCGGAGGGAGGCAAATGTCACGTGCTTTTCGAAAAGAAAGACAATGACAGTTGTGCATGTGCCATGAAGTACAACGAAATGGATGAAAAAGAAGAACTCGTTTGCGCGTTCTATTAAAAGAACCTACCTGCTTCTGGCGTCTCAGTTTCTGCCGCAAGACCTCTGTTTCGACGTCGTGACAATATAGTATGTGCTAATAGCACCTAGTCAATGGTGTACCCAAAGGGCGGCGCACTGGGCCCATGTGCCCCCTCCCCGAATTTTTTTCTCCATGGCCTACTGAGTGAAACAGGAACCTTTTGTCAGGGGTACCTCCGCCTCAAAATCAAGAAGATAACCCCCCCCCAACTACCCAAACAATTTCTGCTTACGCCCCTGCTCCTCACACTACACAACATATAAATAGCGCTTTTCGTATCGATGTAATTTTGAACAAGGGTGTGACTCTGTGATAGAACACCGGCTTCCCAATGCAGGAGTTCTGGGTTTGATTTTCCCTCTAACGGAACATTATTCCTTTTTTTTCTTCAATTGATGCCATACGCCCAAATGACTGCACCATATACCCAAATTCACAGCCATTGGTTGATTCGAATAACGTAAGCATGACCTCCGAGATGGCGTAAGCTACATAGTGACTGTGGCCACCGCTGGAGGCCGCCACATACCCGCTCTCTCGATCACACTGAAAGCAAGTCGCGGGTTCCAAGGAGAAAAAGAAAAATAACAGTGCTCAAGGTCATGACGCGCGCGTGACGTAATATTTTCCCAGTACCATCCCTCCCTGCTTAGCATCAAGCGCGATCGTCGGGGTGAGATGAGAAATGAATGACAGAGTGCAAGCTAACTCCACTCGTGCTTGAGTGATTCTAAAAAAACAAGGGGGTGGTTGATCGGGAGGCAATAAACACCTTTAATGAAGCCATTTGTTGGTTACTGGTAAAAGTGTTGCAGGGTACCTCCGAAAATACCCAAGCACCGTTTAATCCGCATAGCGTTATAACGGTGGTGCCCTCGTCCAGCAAGAAGCATGTTCTTCCACACTCAGAATTTCCAAGTTGTACTGTGCATGGATAACCATGATCCTCGTGGCTTTGTTCGCGGTGACGCTGGCCCTGGCGATGGCTGCATTGGGCTTTGTGGAGCGCGAGCGGAACCGCGATCATCCCGTCCTCAAGGGAAAGTTCGGTGCCGCGCGAGGCAGGCGCATCGTGATCACCGACCAAGGGAACGAGTACCCCGTCTACGCCTTCCTGGGGATACCGTTCGCCAAGCCGCCACTGGGGACGCTGCGTTTCAAGCCACCCGTACCTCTGGACGATGAGGTACGCGTTCGATGACCGGCTATTGTTTAGAGTCCACCCTGCGCCGTTCGCATGCTTTTTCTTTGTCCTGCAGGTCGCGTGATCAAAGGAAGGGAGTGAATAATAAATCAAATGACAATAATGCTCTAAATTATGGCGGAGGTGGTGCAAAGTGCTGCTGATGATAATGGATAATGCTCGAAGTGACGAATGATAAAAGTGCTAAGTTATCATGGTCATGATGATGATAATGCCGGGTCTAACACGCAGGAGGCACTCTGACGTGCTGTGCTCGGAGGCGGCTTAACAGCTGATGTGCCAGTTAATTGTCACGTGGTTATAAAAGGCAGTGGCGAGTTTTGAGATGAGCGGAGCTATACGCGCCACGACGTTGCTACAAGCGCCTCAGTATGTCAACGGCGCCTACCGATGGTTACAAACATGGAATAGGTCTACAACCCTGCTCTCGATCCAAACAAACACGGGACTTTTGCGACTGAGTAAAAGTACAGGGCAGACTTCCCGCCTCCCAATTGGGGGTTCCCTCTCTCTTCCTTGCACACATCTAGGAACGCAGATAGGAAAGGCACCGACAATCGCTCGCCGGCGGTTGTTCCACGACACTGCAACAGTTTTGTGGAATTGCACCGCAGGAGGATGAGGCCATGAAGCCTCAAGACAGGCAAGTGAAGCGTCCACCCTGCCCGCAGCAGGACTTCTACCTGGGCATGCAGAACGTCAGCACCACCAACGCCAGCGAGGACTGTCTGCACCTGAACATCTGGGCGCCTCCCAGTACTTGCGACCCGTGGCCTCAGCCCAATGCGCAAGGCGACTGCAAGCTGCGAACAGTCCTCTTATTTCTCTACGGGGCCGCCTTCCAAAACGGCGCGAACAGCTTCGAGGCACGTGCGGTGTCAAACTTATTTGACAATACTTTACGTGATTTTAGGGAACTTTCACAGATGCGTACAGTGCTCGGCGATTGAAACGAGATTCTCGGAGCGCATGTCTGCTGGTATATTGAGAAGGGGAGGGAGGCCAGTGAAGGCGAAAGCGTTGGTGACGGGGGAAGTGAAGAAAAAAGTGAACACAGCAACTAGCTGTCTCTATGAAAGTAGAACACCCCAACAATGTTTCATGAATAAGTGATAAGGTTGGAATAAATTAATTGAGAAAAAAGTAAAGATTGAAAGATCGCGAACGCGTCCCCGATCAGTGAGCGGTCTTTGGAGAGAGGACATCGCGGACGGGGCAACTGTCAAGCGCGAAATCCACCGAGCGTCTCTGTATAGTGTCTACGTCCAGTAAACAATCGTTCAGCCCATTAATCTTGGGGGCTAGCGGCGGGGAGCTTCTTGCCATGGCTTCAAAATGCGTCCACGTGTCCTGCCGCGCGAGAAGCACCTGGAGCTGGTGGGCGTGATTTGAGCGCTCCGCCGGTGCCACCAAAAACTGCGCAGACTGAATGACTGTATACCGGATGTTGTTACTATGAATCACCAACGCTCTCACCGTCAGCAGCATCGCGCTCATTACGTACAAGCGCCGACTTTCTTGACGATTAACTACACCAGCTCGTCCAAACACTCGCGTCAATCGACTATCACGCTTAAATCGCAGAGCACTGCGTGGGCAGCATTTTATGGTACGCCATTGAACTGTGCACTAACATACGCGAATAAGATAAAGACACGATAAGGTATAATGCACTAACTTGAAGATAATGCACCGTATCACGTGACGTGTCATATGGCTTAACAGGCGGAGGAAAATTGAACAAGAAGCACCAAGAACAACGCTTGATGACACCGTTAGCAAGTATGTGACCAAACTACACACATGATACAGATAAATGTGTATCGTCTAGTAGGAGCTTGATATCTGCTTGAGTTAGCTGTTATGGGGGCATGCCTATACATTGGAACAAATGAGCGCTTTCGATGACGGCAGAAAGTACCCATGGATGGTAAAAAAAGTTGTAACAAGCAGGAAAAATGCGACAGCTCATCTTTTCCTGCTTGTTTGCCTTTTCGCATCCGCACAATTTAACAAGCCCTAGAAAAAAATTAAGCAGTCGCGAACATCGCTATGGTGTAGGCATGGTCTTCATCGGTTCAAAGAAGGCCGTGCACATTTTACTCCTGCTATCCAAACAAATACCTTCCGCAAATTATTTCTTTCTCACATATGCTTTCGTCACCCGGTTTATTTATCTTTATTACGCCATAATAATAATCGTTGGGGTTCAACATCCTAAAACCACGATATGATTGATTATGAGAGACGGCGTAGCGGAGGGCACGAGAAACTTCGCTCACCTGGGGTTCTTTAACGTGCAGCTAAATCTAAGCACATGGACCTCAAGTATTTTATCCTCCATCGAAAATATGGCCGTCGCGGTCGGGATTCGATCCCACGACCAGTGGGACAGCAGCCAAGTGCCTTCTCTAGTAAACCAACGGTGAGCCGTAGGGTTTGTCCTATTCCAGTGGCACATACGGTATTTATGTGCCACAGGAATAGCCCCACTAATATAGCTGCTAAACTGCAAGAGTAGCCAACAACTAGTTGGCCCCGCCATGGTGGTCTAGTGGCTAAGGTACTCGGCTGCTGACCCGCAGGTCGCGGGTTCGAATCCCGGCTGCATTTCCGATGGAGGCGGAAATGTTGTAGGCCCGTGTGCTCAGATTTGGGTGCACGTTAAAGAACCCCAGGTGGTCAAAATTTCCGGAGCCCTCCACTACGGCGTCTCTCATAATCATATGGTGGTTTTGGGACCTTAAACCCCACAAATAAAATCAACAACTAGTTGACATTGCTGGTAAAATTGGACGAGCCTCGTTACGGAAAATGAATGGGCTGCACAGGAGGGCGACGCCTTTACGATGGCGACAACGGCTGAAGGCGACCGTCATTTGCGTGACTTAACTGCGCAGCTCTACGACGGCCAGTACCTGTCCGCTCTGGGCGACCTGGTGGTCGTCGTTCCCAACTACCGTGTCGGAGCGCTGGGATTCCTCAGCGGGCCGTCTGCCGGGGTGCTTCCGGGCAACGCTGGTCTCTACGACCAGCGGCTCGCGCTGTCCTGGACGCTGAACAACATCGAGAACTTCGGCGGCAACGCGTCCCGCCTGGTGCTGGCGGGTCACGACGCCGGCGCGGCGTCCCTGGGCTACCACCTCTTCCGCGGGGACGCCGCCCTCTTTACGCGCAACGTGGCCCGCTACATACTGCAGGGCGGGGGACCCTTCAACAGGTGCGCGCCTTTGGGAATCTATAAGAAGTTGCAACGTGGCCTCTGAAACCGGGTGGCAAGCGGCGTTATCCTCGAACATCGTCCGATCCCCGAAGCCATGATTACGTACTTTTGGAAAAAATAAAGAGTCCCCCCCCTTAGAAAAAATGGCGGCCAGCGAAACTTGGCTTACGCAAACTTGACAGTAAGGTATATAATGAGTTGCAAACGATGCACACTTGAAAAATCAGCGTGACGAAGCCATAAGACGAGTACGGAGTGCGGCGGCTTTCAAAAACTTAAATTTATTCGAAAGAAAAAAAAAACAAATGCAAAAAAACGAACACTATGCGCGCACCTCGCAATCTAACGAACAGAAGGTTAAGAAACATGCTATAACTCCCCACCCTTTTGATGAAGAACGCTTCCGATATACTTTTCGTCATTTCTCTCCGCCGTCCTCGTGCTGAATTTCGTAGCATATGCACAGCTGAAGTACTACTTTTCTTCCCAGTGTTGTTCCTTTTTGTCTCTCTATCCCCGACGGAAACGAAACTGCTCTAATTGGCTGTGGGCGCGGCTTTCGCTTGCCGATTTTTTTACCATGGGAAGTGCTCCGAAATCGTTTTCATTGGCACCGGTAATGCCGCTACAGAGCGCGCACCTGTCTACGATCGCTGTCACCGTTGCGTCGCGCAGGTACAAGGACGACGGCGCGGAAGGCGCCCATCTTCTGGCGACCAACCTGCAGTGCGGCAGCGACTTGTCGGCACCGACAACCCTGCGATGCCTGCAGAACTCCCACGTGGACGCCGTGGCGCGAAGCCCCATCGCGTCCAGGTTCGCGCCGCTTCTCAACCGGACACCTGTTGCTCGCGGGATGTCGAGCAGCGCAGACAAACGCAAGGTGGGTGGGCATATTTTAAAATGGGCAAAATTTGTATTTGTTCATTCATGTGGAACGCGTTTTGTGTCCTCAAGAAATAAAAACTCCCATTTAGTTCGGTATAAGCGACAATTCGTTATGGATGTTTGATATAACAAGGTTGCACAGTTCGTATGAAGCCGCACAGTTCTCGTCGATCACCATCAACCAAATCGATCGAAACTCAGTCTCCCTCACACATTCGCGTAAGATGGCTTGAAAGCAAAATACATTCTTTTTTTCTCAGTCGATGTATTGATCTCGCCCCTCTCTTCCAGGAAGCTTTTCGGACCTAATGTGGTTTTGGGCTGCCTCAAGGGTGGTAGGCATTGCAAGGTCCTGCACCTTTTGTACTGCTTCCGGGATCGGTCCACCAGTGACCAAGCGATGGCATTGTCAAGTAACTTCATGGTGACCTAACATGTTTCGGCTTAATGATGACGCCATAATGCGTTGTCATCGTAAGACGATGCATCATTTTTGTTGACGCCGCTAACGGTCAATCCACCTTTTGCTCACGGTGTCACGGCGCATGCGCCCTTCACTCAACGGAAATATCCGGAAACGCGTTTTGATCTCGGAGGCCTTCATTCCCGCCCTTATCAGGACCTTACCAAAACGGCACAGGATAGCATAGAGAAATGAGAAAGGTGGCCGGTGATGAGGCATTCAGGGCTTTCACCCTAAAGGACTGTCTCGCTTGGAAAAAATTTTCAGATTGTGGTACAAATAAGAAGATCGTTCATCACATTGGTGGCAACGGCAGAGAAATCCGAGCAAAGTGTCCGCCGCCGCTCATGAGCAAAACGAAAGGTGTGTGCGTGCCTTAAACGACTACTAAGGTATTTGTTTTATTAATAAACAAAACTTAATGAAGGGTGCAAGAACCGCAGACGATTTCGGTTTTCGACTTTCTCCGGGAGTACAATTGTCATCGTCTCCACCAAGCATGTGTTGTGCGCATTCATCCCACCGATGGAAGCAGACCAAACGCAGATCAAAATATTCAGTTTTTAAATTTTCTGCACACCTTCCAGAGAAAGCACCGCAAGGTTAGACACTTCAGATGGTACGCTTTTTTATTGCGACACAAAACCGAAAAGCAGTGAAAGACTGCAGACAGTCCCTTTAATGATTGACATAAAAACAGCGCCAATAACAAGGGACAAGAGAAAGAAGGAGACAGACAGCGGCACTGTCTCCTTTTTTCTCTTGTCCCTCGTTATTGGCGCTGTTTTTTATGTGAATCATGTCGTACCAACTCGCCCAAGCAACCACATTATCCCTTTATTGAGTTCGTGTTTTTCTTATATAGGTGGTGGGTCCCCAGGGCAAGCAGTTCCTGCTGGGCCGTGTGGTGAGCGAGGGAGTCTACCCCTGGTACGTCGAGCACATGCGAACGGGATCCAGCGAGCCGCTTCACTTGGCCACCCGTCTCATCGGCCGCAAAGCACTCGAGCAGTGGCAGACTGCCACGGGAGTGACACTGCGGCAGTTTGACGGGGACATGCTGTACCAGCAGGCCGTCGGAGACGTCTTGGTATAACCACACGGCCACGACGGCACTGAGTATTCCAGCGTCTGTATTGACGTGCTTAGTTCGCATGTCTTAATTACAACATTTAGGAGCGAGAAAAACTGACATCTAACGACCGAAATTTCATCATCATCACCTACTATTGGCACCTCCGGTGATGTGAGGGCCCCTGGCCCCATTTTGAATTCCCGAATCGTAAATCATTTAGCGATCATGATTCCCTTATTTACTTATTCAGACCCCTGGTCACTTGATCTACACGACACCGAACAAAACAGGAAGAGGGCTTAGGCTCGACTTATCTGTTTTTAAGAGGGAAAGACCTCCTCCAGGGGAGCGTAGCGAGTGCTCTATACTCTTAACGAGTGGCGTATCGCCATAAAAACGACCGACCACGCGAAGGCCATGCAGTGGTGCTTCGCTGTGTCAAAGATGTATTCTCACGGGGTCGCGACGTAGGCGAACGCAGTAGTCGACATGTTCAGGACTAAACTTTTTTGTTTGGCCACACATGTGCCCGGAAAAAATGAAAAGGCAGAGTACAAGCAGTTTAGTCTGCACGCTGATAGCGGTGAACGTTGCGTCGGCCGTTGGTTATCTGATAATCGGCGGTACGTGTCTTGTATATAGTAACCACTGTACCTTCCAGCGCTATCGCTGGTGCTCGCGTAAGCTCTCGAATAAACGTGATAATACGCGTCCTGCACGTCTTCTTAAGTGCATAAAAATCGCGAAGCTTCTCCAACACTGTGACGCGGTCTGCGCCGAGCGTTGCTAACAGTCTTCTTGTGTGAAACCCGAATGTATCAGTACAAACACTCGCGGCAGTATAGTATTGATCTTACCGGCGCCGTGGTTCAGGAGTCGTCACCTTAACAAAACACGCTCTCGGCCTTGCCAGGAGGTATGTCCCATGTCTGACCTGGCCGAGCTGCTGCAAGCCTTGGAAAACCGCGTGTACGTCTACGTGCTCGGCTACCGGCCCAAGTACTCGAGCTGGCCAGACGTGACCGAGGCTGTCCGCTTCGAGGACATGCATATGGTGTTCGGCATGCCATTCAGGCCCGGTGTGCCTTCGAGCGAGCTTGACAAGCAGTGGTCCCGCACCATGATAAATGTGTGGTCCACTTTCGCGCACACTGGGTAAGACGTGATTCTTCCCTTATCCGCTGTCATACGATGCATGGAAGAGCGCTGTTCCTGGTAAGGTGCTGTTTCAGACAAAAACAAATGAACCATTGTTAACCTCGTGAGCGAATTCGAATTGCTGAGCCTCAAGGGGGTCAAGGCGGTGTCTGTCAACTCTTGCTGAACTTGGTTTCACGACAAAGCGCGTCTGCAGGCCACACAGAGCCACATGAAGCCAAATGAGCGAAGCTTACGCAAGTCCATGTCCTACCTATCACTGTCACGCTCGCTAAGCGTCATGCAAATCTCACAGACACAAGCCCCAGATTTCCCTCTATAGTATATGCTACGGGAAAACTTTGTGGCTCGCTTTTTCTACGGTGACTGCACTTCTATTTCTCAACGTTAATAAATCAGCAGTTACAGTTTGCTTAAAGATGACAGTGCGTTTCACTTTCGTATGACCAGTGACTCCTATCGAAGTGGAATATATGTAAACATAGTTTTTCAAGTCAACATTTTTTTTTGAAGCAAAGCGCCTGCGCTGGACGATTCGCGGTGGCCAGTATACGACCCTCTGCAGCCCTCCTACATGAAGCTGGGTGCGGACGGCGTAAGCATGGAGCGCGACACCAAACGGCCGCGCTGCGACTTCCTGAGAAGCCACCGCAACCCGCACTGACAAGGAGGGCCACTGGGAGGCCACTGCGCAAGCTTCAACAGAGCTTCTCTGTTTAGATGCACAGCGGTTATATCCACGCGCATGTCCGAATACTTTCGCGCGTGTATATCATATATGTACGTTAATTTTCTCGCACGTTCTTTCGGTGAATAAATTTTTATTAGCGCAAACATTTTCATGCAAGGCTCTGTCAACAATTTACTGACGTCAGTTCCGTCACGGTTATCATGCGCATTGAGTCTGATATGATTGATTGAGGCTGCATTTAGCCTGTGGGGTTTAACGTCCCGAAACCACCTTACGATTATGAGAGACGCCGTAGTGGAGGGCTCCGGAAATTTTGACCACCTGGGGTTCCTTAACGGGCACCCAAATATGAGCACACGGGCCTACAACATTTCCGCCTCCTTCGGAAATGCAGCCACCACAGCCGGGATTTCATCCCGCGACCTGCGCGTTGGTAGCCGAGTACCTTAGCCACTTGACCTTCTCGGCGGGGCTGTTCAGGCAAAATCGTCGAGATGTTCGGTTTCGTTTCTGCATATACAAGTGACTAATAAAAAGATGCGATTGTGTTCTAATTTTCTCAGCTAAACTGCTCAAAAAGTTATCCGCCTCAGTGTAACCGTGGCTACAGTGCTCGGCTGGTGACCCAAAGGTCGCAGTTCGATCCTGACCTCGGCGTTCGCACTTCGACAGAGGCGAAATGGCCGCGACCCTTGTACTGTACGTGAGATGTCAGTGCATGTTAAATAACACCAGATGGTCGAAATTTCTGGAGTCCTCCAATGATGGCGTCTCTCATAATCATATTGTGGTTTTGGGGCGTAGAACCCTAGATATTGTGATTATTAAACTGCTAAAAAAAAGCTGGTGCTTCCTTAAAGGGCCACTAAACGAAATCATGCTTCAAAATGTTTGATGGAGAGATTACTGCGCACTTGTGCAATGTAAACCCCTTTAGGCAGTCGAGAGAGGTATGCGTAGCCTGTTTTCGCGACTACGCCGACTTCGACAACGTAATACGACGTCAGATGTTACGTCATCGGCACGCAGCGAATCGCCAAGGAGAGCTTTGTATACGCGTCACTCGTGTCAGAACGGTGTGGCAAAGAAGCGCGGTTCGAGACATGGCGAAGTAAACAAATACGCTACGGCGCATACGCCCGCGATTAAGAAACTTTAACGATACATAGCCTGCACTGACGTCACGCCTCCGCCATGCTGGTGCAGCGGGCCACCGGCAGTGTGCAGTGTGAATGTTGGCTGAACGTTCGACGCGTCGCGATGGTTATCTGCGCTGTTGTTGGTTGTTCCACCGCACTCGTCGGGCGAAATCAACGAACACTCGCTTTTTTTCCGTCTCTCAAAGACCATCGATCATCACTTTGAATGTACGAAAGAGCTACCCGCGAAGCGAGAGGATTGTGGCTGGCCCGGATAACACGCGCCGATCTGGACACTGGTAGGACAGACGTGCTTGTGGCGCCCACGCCGTGAAAGGTCTGCTTGTTACACACGCACATTATTTTGGTGCACGATGTACATACAGTTGCGGCCATTTCTGTGTATAGCGCGCGAGAAAGCCGGTTTTCGCTCTGCGGGTCGAAACCCTGAGGGACTTTCGGGCTCTGGATTGGCGTCACAGGAGCATCCGTGGCCTAGTTGTCCGGCTGAGCACGTCAGAGCCCGATAGTGCCCCAAGGTTTCACCTTGCAGAGCAAAAACAGGTTTCTGGCGTGCTCTACACAGACATGGCCGCGACTGTACAACCAGAACGGGACAATTTATGTCTGAGCTAACTTGCGCTACGTTTGTATAGGCAGACCATCAAAACTGCGGTCAAAACGAGCAACCGCACAAGCTTGATCAGTTGAAGCAGATCAACCCGACAAGTGCATAGGACCTAAATTTTTCGTTGAAAAATAAGCAGCTAGTGATATAAATTTTGTTCACGCGTTTCCGTATTTATATTTGCGCATCGAATTGCCAAGCTTCCAAACTAAACAAACCAACGGCTCCTGTCACATGAGACACAAAAAAGACTCGTTATGTCACTTTGGCATCGAGTGATAGGAAATAGCCTAGTGGATCGTCACACTAAATAAATTGTGCATTGATCAAACGCCATTTCATTCTGAAAAGTAAGACATAAAAACAACCTGCAACTGAGATATAGCAAAGGAGAAGCACCTTGTAATCTTGCAACTGCTTGGCCGACAGACCCTTGACCTTCCCTCTTCCGTTGTAACAATAACAGACCCTTTGTTATTCAAGACTGCAATTTCTCAGCAATGCTTGTAACTATACGCAGTTTCCATTATCTATCTTTGTCTTGTATGTGCTTGAATTCTTACTTATACATTTTTAGTTGACTTATGTTGCCTTCCTGATTTGCGCATCTGACACTTGTTTCTTTATTTTGTCTTTTTTTTCTTGTGTGTTATAAATGTTGTACCCACCCCCTCTGTAATGCCCTACGGGCCCTGAGGGTATTCTAATAAATAAATAAACAGCTTGTAAAATAATTACGCACCTCGGTAAACTTGAACAGCTTCCTTTGATCGAGGGTCAAATAATTATTTAAAAAAACGAGATAATTGGCAATGTAACCATAACAAATGTCCAGAAATATGTTCACATCACTTGAAGTGTCGTTCCCGGTCCCAGCGTGAAGGAGTCGATGCTATCGCACATTTCTAGCTTTTCGGCATAGCGAAGGCACTGCGGCCCTGTAAGATCCGAATAATAAGTCGAGTCTAAAGGCTGCTTACTGAAAAAGAGTCGAGCATCGCACATGAAAAGCACCTCAATTGCCTTAAATCTCGAGGTAACAAACGAGGACCGCTCTACGCTCCACTGAGCGTGACGTCACGTGAAAACCATGTATACTATACATGAGACATGCTCAACGTAGAGGTTTCCGTTATATATTTAGGGAACTCTGGCACTTCATTCGTTTGGCAACCATGGCAATGGTGGATAGTGCTTGGATTTGCTTCATCTTCATGATTGTGGCTTTCCAACGAACCGGGGGCTTTGATTATTGCTGTGTTTTGGCGTTTGTTTTGGATTTTAAAAAATGGATAGTGACAAACTTCGTGAGCCAATTTAAGGCGGCAAAGTGGAACTGCTGAAAGTTTGCAGCAGTTAATCCAGCAACAAAGTAGTTGCAGACCACACAGAACTAAACGAAGCCAGAAAAACGAAGTTTAGACAAATTAGTGCATTACCCATCATTCCACGCTGGCTGAAACAGCATGTATTGCAGCTCTAACAGATATCTGTGCTAGAGTTCTCTCTTGTGCACTTATAGGAAACTATGATGGCAAGGACCTAAAGCATCTGCCGTGTGAAACTGATACTACTCACAGTAACAAATTTCGAAGGCAGTGCCGCATTCACAAGGTGACTACGGCTTAGGGCTGCAACACGTCTGCAACAAAAGTATGATGAATAAGTATTTAGTGAATGTGTGTGTCGGCAACTGCATGCATCATCTGTGCATATACATGATCTATGTAAGGCTGTCATCACCCCTTATCTTCAAGTGGCAATGATATACCCAGATATGTTAGCCTGACACACCACCAGGCTAACTTATCTCGGTATATCACTAATGATCTCCACATATCTATGATACATCTGCTAATAAGAGTCTCAGCAATGATGACACAGGACACAAGTTGGGGATGATAAGCGCTGTACCATAAATTAAAACTCGAATATTTGTACACACGGAAAACACTGCACAAGTGCTTTTTGCTGCTGTTTCTCCACTATTTTTGTCCCGTAGACTTCAGATGCTGCAGTGTAAGATACACCACATCTGAAAGATGTTAATGTCCTCCATCTTTGATCATTGATTCATGGGGTGGTCCACCCACCTACCGCCACCCCACAAATACATGTGTGTTCATTAGGAACGGGAGAAGTGATACTCAGGTGCAGTAAACTGACACAATGTACCCATTTCTTAGCCAGTCTCCATTGAAGCTTTGAGCGAGATGTCTGGTGAATGACAAGAATGGCTTCCTGCAATTATAAGCTCCCAAACCACAATAACACCGAGGTGACAAGACAAAAGAAATCTTTAAAAAAGCTGAGCCGCCTGCTTTTCTCTCTCTATCACCGTCTTCTCCGATTCGTTCTAGCTTTTGAAATAAAGCGGCTCTTTTCACACCCTAATTTCAGTCATCCTCGTCATCGGTCCTGGCGCGTAATACGCGGCCTTTCTTTAAAGCTACGCGCTCTGCAGCTTTGTCAGCAACTTCGGTCGTTACATCTTCGTCGTCAACGTCCAGCTCGTCGCGGTCGTCGTCGAAGTCCGCGCAGTCGAAACTGATGAGTGAGCTCGAGGAGCCGGCCGGCAAAGAGGTGCTCCTCTCACGCCCGCCAGCACAGGCCTTCTTGCCGCCACTGGGCTTCACCCCAACAACGCATTCCGGCATCACCAGCTTGCCGCTTCCGATTCGGCGCGGCGGTGTTTCGGCGGTCGCGTCTTCCATGTCGGCGTCGTCCGAAGAAGAGCGCTTCTGAAACGTGTGCTTACCCCTTGCGGGCGCGTCTCCACCGGAATCGACTTCGATCCCGCCTGATGCGTCGCCCTGCGACTGTTGTTCTCTCCGAAGTCGTCTCTCGCGCAGGTAGTCCAAGGCGGCAGCCTTGTTGCTCGCCTCGGACATGTCTTCGTCGGGCACGCTGTCCAAACTGTAGCACGTCCATCTCTCGGGGTGGACTTTGTAATCCGGAGTGGTGCTGGCCGAAGAACCGAAGCGGTCGACTCCGGACCCGGCAGCACAGCGCGGGCGCTTGCGCGGACCGCACGGCGCCGACGACCAAGGTCTCTTGAAGACGCCGTCCGAAGTAGACGACGGCTTGGTTGCGACTTCATCATCCGGGTCTTCCTTGAGGTACGACTGCCCCGAACAAGCGTCCTCCTTGTGAGAGCGCTCCCAAGCCTGGTGCTTGGCTTCGAGACTGTTCAGCGAGTCGAACACCGAGCTTATTCGACTCGACACGTCATTGGCGCCGCCGGTCTGGAGCTGGAAGCGCGTCGGGAAGGCGTGATCGCTTCGGTTCAGGTTAGTCATGGCGAGTTGTGGTTACGTTGCGGAGGAGAAACGAATTCCTGACGTAATTTCAGTCGCTCTTCGCAGATACGGCCCGCGCCATTGTTGTTTACAACTTGCGCGTAAATCACGTGCTGTTGTTGGTTTATGATGATGATGGTGAATCAATTGGCCGCAGATACCACGGCTTAGCCAACTAAAAATTTTGCTAGATTTGCTGCATTTGTAGCAAAATTTTTAGTCCAAAGTGAAAAAGACATTATAGTTTCAATACACTCTAATGACATTTTTTAAAACATGTTCATGTACAAAACTAAATAGAAAAATGTCATTATCATCATCATCATTTATTCCCACATGAGTCAAATCCAGTCAAATTCATTGTAAGATTCTTCATGGCCGCCATTGAACCACGTTGGCGGGCGTGGAGCACTGCTCCACGCTAAAATGCACGCTAAACATGTCCTTACGTCATACGAAGTCATGACTGTGTCACCCAAGGATTAGGTAAGGAGATGTCACGTTTTCTTCTAAATGCTTACCATGCGATGTCTGTGTGAAGTGCGCACTGGCAGCTGTTATCTGCTGGTAAGAATGCTGTTCGATGTAGATAACTTGAAAACCGCCTCACGGATTGACGGACTCATCGCGAACGTCTAGCGTACGAAACAGTACTCTATTCCGTAGAGCAATCGTGCTTTTGTTCGGAGTGCTAATTATTGCAATATCAGAAAAACTGCGAAGCACGAGTGAAAGAAACGGGCAGCCGTTCTTATGTCCGCCTTGGCTGGTTATCTCAAGGACGCAGTCTTGAACCGAGCCACGGTGGCCGCTTTTCGACGGGTGGCGAAACGAATTAGATCCTTGTACTGAGACATAGGTGCAAGTCTCGGGGGGTCGAAATGTATTTCCTTGCTACATATCTAGGTTTATAACAACTTAAAGCCTAGGACAACCGATAACGAGCGTGTAAACAAACAAGAAAGAGGTCAGTACGCCACACATCCTTCCTGCGTCCGTATTTGTGTGCCCTGTGTCATTAGAATAAACACATATCAAAGTTGTGGCGCGTAAAACCGCCCAAATCAATTATTCTGTCTTTCAGTTCAGACCCCTCTGTGTAAACGTGCTGTGCCCTTTGTGTGGTAGACGTATCAAGAGTCTCTGTGTGTGTTGTGTATGTGTCTGCTTTTGTGTGCGGCTGCAAGTGAAAATTTGAGTGCTTTTAGTTATCCTTTATGGCATTAAAAATGTGTGAATAGGGGCTCTTTATTCACTGTGCCAAATCACCATTTTAATAAGAAGCATTCTATGGGACACTAACCATGGTATCGTAACCAGTTTCTAGGTTACCAGTGAGAAAGATGTATCCGCACTGTCCAGTGGCGAGTGCGGCCGCTGTGCCAACACTTGCCACGTGGGCACAGAGGCTTTTGCTTGCTTTCATGCTGCCCATGATGTTCAAGGGTGGCAACAAGCAACATACGTGAACCGTGCTCTTGCACAGAAAGTGGGTTCCCAGCAAAAAGATGTCACAGTTTTTCTGATGGCATATTCTGTTGGCCGCCCTGGTCCTCTGGCTCGGAGTCGCCAGATTCCGAGGCAGCTCGCAATCAAAGGGCAAGAGGTAGCGTACCAACTGAATACATCGGCAATCTCGGAGCAGCTAGAGCAGCGCGCCTGTAGAGTCACCATGTAGTTAGTGCCAGAAGCTGTCAAGTAAACCTTCCTGGGCTGCATCCACCAATGGCGCCAATCAGTTCATTGGTCATCTCATACATGTCCGGATGCGGCGATTGCCTACTGAGCCTTCTTTATGATTCCGTGGTGAAACTAAAACAACAGAAGCTCATTGCCCTTCAACATTGCGACTGACTGTGCTGGCACTTAAAATTAGCTTTGTTTATCCACATAAGAAGGCAACAGAATCATTTCCAACACTTGTAAATCATATCATGGGGCAGCGCCAATTCCCAGTGGGCATACATTGTCATTACGGCACGAAATTTCAAGCGGAGGGTCAGAAACTTACCTGTACGGCAGAGACCCAATGAGACAGAAAACCACTGTTGCATGTATGCAAAACACTCAAAGGGTTGAAATTGTTTGTGCAATGTTCTTGTTTGTCGAGCATCATTCACTTGTACTATTGTAAGAAGTCACGTTGGTTCGATTGTGTAGCATTATTGTTAGGATAAACTTATTGGTATCTCCTATGTGTTCCATGGAAAGCTGGCTGAGATATCTGTTTTTGAAGCCTAAGTATGCCACCAATATTATTAAATATTACTAAATATATTACTAAATATTACTAAATATGCCACCAATATTATTATTTGCTGGAAATGACCCATGAAAAGAACATAGCTTGAAACGCATGGCTCTTTGACGCCACCATTGAAATGAAGTGGCATATAAATGGCTATCTCTGAAGCAGTTCGCATGAACTTCGGTTACATCAAATACCACCAGCTGCTCTTGTCTGCTTGCGTGTTTTTTAAAACCTGATAACAAGAAAACTGTAGAATTACGAGCTTTGCCATTATTGCTTAGCTAATGTACAGTACCCACAATAATATAAAAAAGTGAAGTTTTGTTGTGCCCTGTCTTTGGGGGCCTTAGTTTATTATGTGCAGTGAATTAATGTTTGGGCACTGAAACCAGTTTGCGAAAAGGGGCAACTTACATGATAAACAACATTCCTCCAGTTATTGCTTTTTTTTAATATTCTGCTTTGTTTCTGTATTTTGCAGTCACTCTTTCAGGCCCTCCAAAATGTACGCACACCTGTTTCTCTTCAGGGATTTACAAGATGCACCATCGACGTATTTTTGCTTGGCTAATGTAAAATGTAACTAAGGTGAGTGCTTCATATTGTGTACAATGCGTAAGAACTAGTCAATTCTGCTTGATAAGTGTTAAATTAAAGATGCTCTTGTTTATGTTATGTATTAGTTGTTTCACACTAAGGGTTAAATTGAGAGTGTGGGGGCATCGGTATGCTGCAGCTGTGTAATTTGTGGAGGCGCGCTGACGCTCTAATCACATTGTGTTGAACCGTGTCTTTTGCCGTGGTGGCACGCAGTGGCTACTTTTTTGGGAGGTGTGCCATTTTCTGAGGACATTGTGTGCACATTTTAGTGCCATTTTTTTGTCACTACATCACACAAGGTGAAGAAATATGCGTGCACTAGGCCTGTAGCCAGGAATTTCGGGGGGGGGGGGGGCGAGGGGGGAACTGGTTAAAAGTCTTAAAAATCGCCCATTTTTATTATTTGTCCTTGGTAAAGCACCCCCCTCCATCTGAATTTTGGAGGAGGAGTGGGGGGAGGGGCTGGGGCTACAGTTTTGGCATGCACATTGTCATTACTCTGGCTTTTCGAAAAAAACAAATTCAGTATGCTGTCAAAAGAAGCTTTTGAAACCCAATGTTTCCTAGAGGCTGCTCAATGGTTAGTTTCTCAAAATGCTTAGTGAAGATTAGACACAGTTCAACACTATGCCCTTGCCCCGCCGCAGTGGTCTAGTGGCTGAGGTACTCGACTGCTGACCCGCAGATTGGGGATTGAATCCCTGCTGCAGCGGCTGCATTTTCGATGGGGGCGAAAGCGCTGTAGGCCCACGTGCTCAGATTTGGGTGCACTTTAAAGAGCCCCAGGTGGTCGAAATTTCTGGAGGCCTCCACTACAGTGTCTCTCATAATCATATGATGGTTTTGGGATGTTAAACTCCACATATCAATCAATCAGTCAACACTATGCCCTTTGAACGCCTGCGCGACTTGCTGCCGCTACCTGACTCAAGCGCTCGCTGCATTTTTATGCCTGAAACCTTCGTGTGGAAGCGACAACAGTTTAATGAGAAAGATATACATGTGATAAACAATGTAGTTTACTCAATCAAAGCAGGCTACTGAGATTCCTGTTCTGATAGAAATTACAATTCTTCATCAACAGGTGGATGATTATAATATGCTTGCATCACCTGTAATACATATTGCGATATATTTTGCAGAAGTATGTTGATCTCTGGAAGCTCAGCAGTGCATTTGTGCTAAAAACAGTTGGGAGTGGTTTAACTGTTATTGTACCGCCATGGACGAGATAGTTTCATTAGTGCTGCCGTTCGCCAGGGCATTTACCATACCTTGGTAAATGGCAGCACAAATCCCACTGAGCAGTGCCCCACCACAGTGGTCTAGTGGCTAAGGTACTTGGCTGCTGACCCGCATGTCGCGGGATCGAATCCCGGCTGCAGCGGCTGCATTTTCGGTGAAGGCGAAAATGCTGTAGGCCCATGTGCTTAGATTTAAGTGCACGGTAAAGAACCAAGGTAGTTGAAATTTCCGGCGCCCTCCACTAGGGTGTCTCTCATAATCATATGGGGGGTTTGAGACGTTAAACCTCGTATATCAATCAATCAATTCACTGAGCAGCGAAAGCATAAATAAGGTCATTTTTTTTTAGCAGAAAAATAATTTTATTCCCTCAAAAATGTTAGATAGCAACATAATATACAGAAAGAGATCCCCAAGCTTCAGGCTTCAGGGGGACCTCCTGTACTAGTTTAAATTAAAAAAATTCAATGAAAGGGGCCCTGCAGGACTTTTTGAGCATGCTCGAAAAAGGCTGTCGATCAGTAGTAGAGGCTCCCGGCAATGCGCAAGCATAATATTATAGCGCAGCACGTGGCCTGGAATTCACAATGCATTATCAAATTCAGCTAAAAATTGCTTTCTCTTCTCTCGACAAACCACAGAAAATAAGATCAGTAAGCCCATCTATCGGCCATTGGCTGATTTGAACATGGCACGCTCGGTTGTTATAGAGGGCGCCGCAAAAGCGTGTCACTTGTCCCCGCGTGCGCGCGTGATCGCACTGAAAAAGCCGCGTATTCGAAGGAAAAAAAAAAGAAATAAAATTCTCAAGGTCTCGAGGTGTGAGTGACGTTTTTTGTTTGCCCCTCCCATCCCGCCCTGCTCGTCTTCCAGCGCTTTTGTCGGGACGAGACAAGAGTGTGATTGCAGCGTGTGACAAATCTTAGTAACTCTGCTCGTACTGGACGGATTCTTAAAATTTTTGCGGCATTCAATTTGTGAGGTAATACGCTGTTACAGTGAATTAATTCCATGGTTACTCAAAAAAGTGTTTCATGGCCCTTTAAAATAGCAACCTGACAACAAGAAAGAATAAGTTTGGAAGAAGCAGTAATACTTGAGAGCAAATGAACTAAGACATATTGAAGTGTATTGGTCAAGAGTCAAGGCATGTCAATTGATGCCTATAATAGAGAAAGTCGCCAAATGCATACCAGTCATATCTGATTTGCCCAAGGAGACTCGCCGTTTCACACCAATCATCTTGATTGTTTGATCACTCCCATGAGCTTCCTGGTAAACTGCCTACATAATTAAAATAAAACTGCAGCAGAAAGAAAACCTACAGGACCAGTATGATCACGCGTAATGAAGAGACCACTGTTGTATAGTACTCGGCGTATAGTATCCCATTCAAACCTCTGGTAACCACGCAGCACACAGGCACTTCTAGCTGCATTATGGTTGTTCTAAATTACGGCCAAGCTCAGCGAGTACATCTAGAAACACTAGTTTCTAGTGTTTCTAAATCTAGTTTCTGGAGTGAGAAATATGTATCTGTTGTCTATAGAGCTTGAAACTACCAGTATGAATATTACCGGGAATGCATCTATGTTTATGAAATCAGCCGTTTGACAAGTCTGTTTCGCTTTGCCGAGAGTAGAGCGAGCCATTTTCAGCTGTCCGCGAAATTCCAGTACAAATCCTGTGTGCTGTGTAGTGCTGTATTTGTCTTGAATGTCCATAGGAACCTCAACTACTAATCTGCAGTAATTTCTGGTTGTTTCCAAAAAAAGTGTCGCAAGAAAGTGTCCTTTCGAAAAACTCTCAAAGTGATCATTTGAGATGAGGACAATTTTGACGATCAAGCTTTTTTTTCTTTTTTTTTTCTGCTTTATTTCCCCCCTCCCTGTGGCATATCTCCTGATTTCAGAAGTCCCTGGGCTGGCATGTATGCCAAACGGTGGGCCCAGTAGTGGTTAAAGGGGCTGACAAATGGTTAGATTGTGTTAGCAGAGATTCACAACATGGAAAAGGTTATGGGCCATAGTGACAGAACTGAGCATGCTCTTTATGATTGAAACAAAAACTATTACAGCTGAGTTGCTGCGGAATGGCGAGAGAAAGAGAGAGAAAAAAATTGGCAGCCAATCCACGAAGTGAATTTTGATGATGGAGCGAAGTTTTCGAAGTGAATTTTGATGATGGAGCGAAGCTCCTCGGACGATTACGAAATGTTTATGAAATCTTTATTAAATGCTTATGAGGGTGTCAGGTGGCTGCCAGTGCGCACCAACAAACTCTGATGACGCCGTGTGTACCTTGCATCGTACTTTACAGCACTCGCGCTTTGCTTGCATAACATGACAGTGCCCAACGTGTTCAATAATGCAAGAAGGGAGACGCTCGCATCGCGTTCCATTCTGACCGACCTCGTCTCAATGGGCACAGGCGTTCGCCCAATACCCTTCAGAATTTACAAAGTGACGGACAGACGCACGTTCATGGCGAAGCAATGGTTTTGGGCTTTGCCGGTTTGAGAAGAGATGGCAGGGATGAAGAAAAGGGAGGGAAACGGGTGGGAGAGGGGTGCGAGCGGTGATGCGAGCGTTGATGCGGCGGGAAGTTTCGACAGTGGGGTGCTGGCACTAGAAGCTTCACTCAAAAAAAAAAAGTGCTATGTTGCACCACGGTATGTTATACGAAGTTTGAAATCTCACTTTTAGACTTAATCCCCTGAGTGTTCCTTTAAGCTTTGCTTCACGTGGATCTGCTTGATATCTTTCCTTTCTATTCCCCAGGATAAAAACTGGCTCTTGATCCATATGGACACTGACTTGCGGCAGATCTCCTGTGAAGCGTGATTCATGGCTGCTGGCTGGTGACATCAGCTCTCGAAGTGTTCCCAGGTGGTCTCCCTCCCTAGGTACTGAAAGCTTCCAGTGCTCCTTGGCTTTGTTGTTCTGACCTGATGGCCTCTCTGGGGAACTGGCAACTTGGTGTCCTTGGCTGTAGATTGTCAAGCACGCATAAGCAAAAATCAAAAGCTGTCTTACTGAGAATGTTGTTCAGGAACCATTAAATCTGTTTTCGAACCTAGTTGCTGCTTAATTCATGCGTTTCGAAGGGTGTATGACAAGCTGCTCTAGCCGCAATCCACAGAAGTCACTCTCACAGGAACACTGTGAGAGGGAACACTACGCCATGCTGCAACAACATGCAGCGTGGTGTAGGTGCCTTTTTATTTCTCCCTGGCAAAGAATTCTCGATCTAAAGGCCACACAATTTACATTCGCGAAAGCTTGTCGGTATCTTGTGCGGTCTGCGTCTGCATCCAGCCTGCTTTTAGCTGCGCTTGTAAGCTTGGCAAAAGCATGCATATGTCGTAAAAAACTGCAACAAAAGCTTTACAATTATCTCATAAAGATAGGGAAATATGCAAGCTCCACCGCAATGCGGAGGTGTTATGCGGGGAAGCATAAAAAAAATGGGGGGGGGGGGGGCTGTCATCGGACATAATGTGCCTCCAAAAAACGTGCTTTTTTAAATGTTTCCTGCCCGTATTCTTCATGGGTTCACTGACGTATTTTCGTCACGGATATGACATAAAGTATACAGGAACAGATAGGAAAGAAGAAACTAGGAAAAAAAGTTTCTTGCCAGGACGTGAACCTGCGACTCCCCGCTCCAAAGCGCGCGTTGCAAAACTACTCAGCCGCAAAATACACATTCTGCAGCATACTAACCGTCAGCTACTTACATTCTCTTTTGGTGGTAATCGGAGTTCGTTGGTTTCAGTTTGTTTTCGTTATCACCAACGAGATGGCGTGAAGGGTGCGCTTAAAAGATTGGTGCCTCGTGAAGCGCTATGCACCCGCCCTTATCTCATGATGGGGCCGGTTTGTACGTCTTGTGCTCTCACCACAAATTTTCACGGGGAGTTGGAACCAGACGGTCACTTGGCTCAGTGCATTGGCCGCATTTTGCGAAAGGAGCGCTTCCGCTCACACCAGTGCTGCTCACTCACCAAGAAGTTACAACTGTGACAGTTCGCGCTCGTCCTATGTGTCGGCTTATGCGTTCGTTTCCTTCATCCTCCTGTGTGTTTGAGCAGCGTGCTTTTGCTGTTGCCCGAGCTGCGATAGTTGTTAGTTCGCGCTCAACCTATGTACGTTCATTCCGTGTATCATTTCTGCTCAAGCGGAGGGTTGCATGTTTCGAGTTGCTTGCCGTTCTTCCCGTGACACTACACTTTGTCGCGATAGTATTTATTCCTTCGCCCTTGCGGCGAAACAATGCTCGATATATGCTCGACTACTTCCGTGAAGACACAATGATCACTTTCATGTTCTACCGATACCTCTGACAGAGGGATCAGCCATGTTCTTTCTTTGTTGTGTGTGTGTGTGCATGTGTGTTTTCATAATTGGTTTTCGCGGGAGAACCACTGGACGAACACTCCCATTGCATCCACATAAATGCCGAACATAGTGCACGAGGGGATGACTGCTGCCATTAGTCGCGATAGCTGAAGTTTGCCTATTCGAACCCTTGCCAGCAGCAAGTTGTCTTCTCGCTTGCTTTACTCTCTCCACCTATTTCACAATTGCTGAAATGCACTCAAAAACAGCACAATTAATGTCCCTTTCGCCTTCATTTCATGGCTTCGTTATCTGTTAGTTTTCGTTGAAGGGACACTAAAGTGAAACAGTGGATCGGCTTAGATTCATCAATTGTGCTTTTGTAAATCTAATGCCATTAATTTCATCATAAACTCTACAGAAAAAAAATTGCAATTTCATTTTTAACTGAGAAAGGGTACGTCGGGCTACTTGGTGTTTCACTTCATTATGTTTTTTATTTCCAGCCGAAATACAGTTAAACCTCGTTATAACGAAATTGGAGGGCCGCCGCTATTTGCTCGTTATAACCAATATTTCGTTATAGCCGTAGCGGGCATTTACCGCAAATATTATGCACTGTACTTACCCAAAAAAAATAGCGGGCGAAATAGCATCCCGCCGCACGGTGGTATGCAACAAAATAACCGCATTCCCAAATGGAAAGGAAAAAAGTCATGTACCTGTTTTAATGCACTTCAAAATACACAGCTTGCATTTCAGGCAGGCCCACTTGGTAGCCTCTGCTTCGTCGACAGATTGCGATTCGCCGCAGACCGCTCTCCCGACAATGTCGTGGCGTTCCTTGAAGCGTTGGAGCCAACCCGAACTTGCTACGAAGTTGTCATAGCCCATGATGCAGGCGAAGTCCCTCGCTTTTCCTTGCAGCAAGGCGCCGCTCACCGGCAGATTCACGGCCCGCGTGTCCAAGAACCATTTAAAAACGGCCCTTTCGACCGCTTCAAAGGCAGGTGCCCTCATCCTCTTAGCGCTTCCTTTCACGCCACGTGCAACGGCGTCGATGATGGACTCCTGCTTGCTCAAGATGGTTGACAGTGTGCTCGTCGATACGCCAAAGTCTCTTGCCACGTTGCCTTTCTTGGTCCCCGATTCGACGGCTCTTATCATAGCCGCCTTTTGATCTAGCGTTATGCGCTTTCGCTTCCCGCCTGGCGCATTCATGTTGCTAGAATCACGAGCGCAGCACGATAAAAGAAAAGGCGGAAGCGGTCAAAAAAGAGAAGAAACACGCACGCAAATTGCAACGCCGCTCACGTCGGCGAGCGACAACACTTGCAGAGAAAGTGACTGTGAAGAGGAAGGGGCGCTCTTTTGCACTGCCCTCAAGGAACCGGTTACTCAAGGGGAATGGGGTATGTAAGATTAGGAAGCGCGCCTCAGTGCCATGAGAAAGGGGAGAGGGAGAATATAAAGAAGACACAAAAGAAAAGAAAAGGACGAGACGTTCGCGGAGCGCTCCGCTGTCGGTGGTAGCCAAGCGGCGTACGTGCAGCGAACTCTCCTCCGGAAACAGCACGTGGCGGGAGTTTTGAACTGCTAAATACAGTTCTCGCGTTGCGCGCCGTCTCAAATTCGCGTTGTGCACTGTCGTGACATCGGCTCAAAATTTTACTTCCTAACAAAACTTGTTCGTTATATCCTATAACAGGCAAATTTTGCCTCGTTAAAACGAGGTTTTGAATACATTGGTTTGTATGGGGACATTCAAGGGGAATTACGATTTGCTCGTTATATCCATTATTTCGTTATGGCCCGTCTCGTTATAACGAGGTTTAACTGTACGTTCGCACACGACGTTAGGGATTTCAAAGTGTGTGTTTGTTTGTTTGTTTTACGTATAAGAATCAATTTTTTAAATTCCCACTTCACCTGAAGATACGCCGTATAGTGCAGCAGAAGAGTAAAATAACAACCAGGCGTCACACATTGTGAATAGTGTTACCAGGCCTCAGACAATACGAATTGCTTAACGATTGGTTTGTTCAATGCTTCGAACCCTTTACGAAGTGCTCTGCTGTTATTATTCATCATCATACGTCACCACATCAATAAGGTGCCCATAATTCCTTGCAAATGCATAGCAGGTACCTTGCTTCTCCGCAGTGTGACTAATAATGGCGCAGTGGGTGTTTCCCAACTTGACGAAAATAGATTAATGGCATAGTGGGTACCTTGCAAGCGTGCTTGTATTAGCACCTCTATGAGAGTTTACAACGAATTCTGCTTTTTCCAGATTTCGCTGCGGCTGTGTTTGTTTTGACGTCTAAAAAAACTTTGCTCATACTCACGAGGGGGATTTGCCACACTGTACCTTACAATGAAATTTTAAATACAATGCTAGAATGCGAATTCAAATACAAAACCACGAAGTCATAATCACATGTTCTTGCACCCGATCGCTATGTGTGCTTGTACCATGCATTATTACTGCGATATTACATGTTGCATCGTGAAACATGTATACAGGACGCGTGCGTTTGAAAGTATGAGAGTTACTTCCACTACATTTACAAGCAGAGGAAGTTATTTACGCGGGCAATCCAAGGAATGAGGCAGCCCACCGCGTAGCCAGAGGTTTAATCAACCGGTACGTCAACCCCTCCGCCCTGGACTTCCCCGCAGGAAGGGATCACCATGTATAACGAAATTACAGCGTATTACCGAGAGAACCGCAACACATATGTGGCCCCGCATGCAGATATGTCAAGGGAATCAGCTACCATCTGGAAGCAAATCCAAACAAATTCTTTACCGGGTCCTCATTAGCTGTTTAAAATTTATTCGGAAGATATTCAACCAAAGTGTTGACATTGAAGCTGCATGAAGGCTACCCAGAATTGCATTGCCAGCTTCCCCTGTCGGGGAGTGGGAGTCACTCCTGTCGTCGACTGACTACCGTCTTTAGGCAGAAGTGATAAACTGGGCTAAAATGGTCGTGGCAAGCTTTAGGCCACCAGCCTTTGAACCACAGGCAAGATGAATTCAACGAGCTTGCTTTGCTGTTCATAAAGTTGTTTCCCTCTCACTTACTGTATTTCCAACAGCGAGAGGGAGAGAGAGAAACAACTCTGTGGTATAACGCCTGCTTTCCCCCCAAACGACCCTGATTCGAACCGTACTAAGACTGAGACTGATATTTATTTTATTTGCATCCTTATCAATTTTTCGCACTCAACCAACAAAGCCGCCGCCGACATCGGAATTTCTGCGAAATGAGCTCTTTAACGCTATCAACGAAGTTTACACTCGGAACAGACTATCTCCATCGAGTTCAGCTCTTAAAAGCTTAAGAGTCTCTCCTTTTTTTCTATTTTTTATGTGGAGGAGTAAGAAATCGACCGCCACAGGAATAAACAAAAATTGAAATAACGAAAGAAATTCTGAAGTACAATAGGGCAGTCTGTGGCTTTCAGTAAAACGTTTTAATGAATATGAATGTCAAACCAATAGCGGAATAAAAGGGAATGTGCGGGAACAAATGGAAGAAGAAAGGTCTATTTACAAGAACAAGAAAAGCTGACAAGAAAAAAGTTCCTCAGTCGCAGTGTGTGGGGGGACGGGCCACTCGGTCCTTTGTGCACCTGCCGGGCCGCTGTGTTCACTTCTTGGCGGACGGCGAGGCGCCCTCCCTGGGTGAAGGCTGGCCATCGTCGTCGTCGTCCTCCAGCGGGGGCATGTTCTTCCTCTTGATGTATTCGTTGTGGTAGTGTTCGTGACGGAGCTTCAAGAATCTCCTACGCTTCTCTGCAAATGAGGGCACGACGGGAATGAAAGCCATCTTGATCTGGTGGCTGCGTTCATACTTGTAAACATTGGCGATCAAAAAGCAAGTACTACGCATATCTGAGGCACAACATTAATACGTAAGTATCAAGTGGCGTGTTCCTTTACTAGAAAATACATGGGGACATAATTCTAAGGACCCTAGTGTTTCTTAGGCTGCGTTGAAAATGCGACGCTCTGCGGACGAAATGGTGCTGCCTACTTTGGCAGGCGTCTACTTTGGCGCACCAGTATAGTACATGCGCACAGTATTTGACCCTTCCACGAAATAAAGTACATTCATGTCTCAAATAGTTCTTTGTAAACCATCGTGTCATGCAGTACCAAACGCGACGAAAACATGGCTATCCTGTCGTAGAGGTACGAACACACGGCATGCCAGCAGTGATAATGCGGTGAGATTAAATCTGTTCAAACAAACCTCCGTTGCATTTTGCATTTATTATGTCGGGATGAAAGTGGTATACGAGAACAGCATCATGGCTAGACGACATTTGCAGTGAAGCACGCGGATAAGCGGCCGTTTTTTTTTTTTTTTTAATGCGATATTTCTTTGCGAACTGCAAGCACTTTTGGCGTCTGTCTGCTTATCTGTCTAGCCGATTACGCCTGGGTGCTCTCGGGATCACCCCCTTGGCAAGAACCAATATTACTACGGGAGGATAAGACGGCTTGATGAATATACGACGCGCTGGTCAAGACCTGGATAATGTCACATTCCCGTCGCATACGTCGTCAAACACTTCCCGCCAGACAGTGATATATAACCGCGGAAGAGTATGTGCTGCAGGTGGTTAACATTTAAAATCGAACCAGGAACGACGAGAACACACATAAACAATTTTAACTAGTGACCGTTAAAAAAAAATCCTGACATCGGCAGCGTTGACCCGATGAATACAAGGAATAATCAGGGTCTCGGCAGAAATCGAACTCAAGCATTCAGTGTGGCAATTAAGCATGCTACCACAAAGTCGCACCAGGTCTCGGAACTCCTTTTCAAGTAGACACTAATGTTCATGAAACGTCAAATGCGGCTGCAGTGCTTATCAGTTTTATAAACATTACATAATACTCCTATGATACAGCCATCACGTCGGGCTAACGTAAATTGTAGTTAGGTACCATACGCTGAAGTTGATTTATGTAGCAGTGTCAAGGGCTACCACCCTGCGAGCACCAGCACTTCATATCAGCTTATCATTTCTGGTGTTGCTAATACTCGTGTTCCTGTTGGCATCGTTGTGCAAGTGCATATGACTGGTTATATAAACATCTGCAACTCTTCATGATACATATGTGCGTGCAACATTTATACATATATTTAGCGTCATTTGATGACGTGTCACTCAATAAAAAAATTACAACATGGTGCACACATAGGGACACGTCCTTAAAGTAAAATCACGGCTTTGCAACTGCTGCCACTGGAGGAAACTCTATGTCTTATCGCTTTGTAGATGTGCGTTATATAGCACAAGCAACACACAACTTCGTTACTTGCCAACGTTTTGGCCTGCAGTATGAATTTTCTCACTAAGCTTAACATTAACATATTCAGTTAATAATAAGTGTCGGGCAGAACGCGTCACTGACCGGAGTCTCGAAACGGGGATTAAAACGTTTGGCTTGTTACATTAAAATGGAAGTCATTAGATCAGTGGAATGCAATTATTCGTCCCAAAACCTTGATATGATTACGAGGGCTGTCGTAGGTGGAGAGTTCTGGAAGTGATCACTATCTGACATTATCTAAACGTGCACCTAAGTGTAAGTAAATTGGCTTCAAGCGTTCATAGAAATGCGACCGTCGTGACCGGTCGGGATTCTATTCCACGACCTTCGGGTTGACAGTAAGACCACCGGCTGAATATTCGCACTTGCAGGGTTGTCACTCGGGTAATATTGAGCGAGTTCAATTGACGCAGTGGCGGATCCAGAAGGCCCCCAATCTCTTTGTCAGCAGCCCACCTCAATTCAGTACTCGCACTCCACCTCCTATCACTAATTAGGACAAATTAGTAAAATCACTGTGAGCACACATTGATAATATGAGGCGATGGGGTATTTCTGCTAGTAAAAACAAAACAAAAAGTTCGACCACGACCTCCTTCTCCCGTTTGACTTTAGACGACCGCCCCCTCTAAAATGAGTGGCTGGATCCGCCCCTAAGGTCCCGCCACTGCTTGCCATCGGAAGCCATAGGTGACGTTGCAGGGTTGAAGATTGTTTTATCGGTGTTGGCCACCACTATCTAAAGACACTTATTTTTTTTTTCAGTCAGTTCCCTTATCGGTCCGTTGTAACGTTTGCGTCGCTACAGCGTGCCTCACGGTCTTATCGGAGCGCTTTAGCACGTGAATTGCGTGAATGATATACTTTTTCTAAACGCTGGCAATATTGTTTGGACGTGGAAACATCATTACCTTCTTCTTCCCTGGACATGGCTTTCTCTTCGGCCGGTAGGTTCTTGAAGCCCACGCCAGGCCTGCGGAGGCCTGTCGTCTTGCGCCTGCGTGGCACGTGCAAACTCAGTCCCGTGACTAGTTAATGTTGTCGATGTAGTAAACATTCTCAAGGGCCGTTCCACGCGCTTCCCGCACAGCCGCAACTCACGTGCCGGGACCCCTACCGCACGCAAGCGGGGACAAATAAGCCAATTGGCAACGCTCTTTCACCTTCCGCAGCGTCTCCAATCGGCTTATTTGTGCCCCGCTTGCGTGTGGTAGGGGTGACGGCACGTGCGTTGAGGCTGTGCGGGAAGCGCGTCGAACGGCCTCCAGTGACCCAAGCAGTGATACACTTTTCTCTTTCGATTCGCCCACTCTGTCAACACAGAGCGGACCTACAGCCTAATCGAGGCTACGCTGTCGGCAGCGAAAGTGACCCAAAATTCAACCCATACCAAAACTAAACCTTGGTTTATGTTCACGTCATGCTCGTATAAAACCAACCACCTTTATGCAAGTTACTACATGAAGTGCGAGTGAATGTTTCGCGAAAAGCTCGCAAAAGTAGTTCTGGATAGAGAAAAAAAACAAGCAAAAAATTCTGAAGCCATTGCATTATCGGGAAGAGGTTCGTTACCTGTCTCCTCAACCTCTTTTCTTTTTCTTTTTTAAGGTAAAGCATCTTAGGGCCTAGGCTTGTCCGTTATGTGCTGTCCGCTGTCCGGCATAGCACATGCAAAGTACCCACTATACACCTACTGTAAGTTTTATGAAGTCGGGACGCACCCACAATATATATTCACGGTCGTTTTCATCCATGGCAGAAAGAGAATGTGTGGTCTAGGTAACGCACTTACCCTTCACCGTCGTAAGCCACAGCTCAAAGTACACATAATGCCTCACATATGTGTAGCAGGTACCTCGTTTATCAGCAGAATTACGAATCACATAGAGAAGCCTCACAGACGTCTAGCAGGTACCTCGCTCATCAGCAGAACGACGAATGGCATAGATATACCTCTATGCCATTCGTCAATCTGGCGATAAGCGAGGTACCCGCTACACGTCTGTGAGGCATTATGTGTACTTTGAGCTGTGGCTTACGACGGTGAAGGGTAAGCGCGTTACAGACCACACATTCTCTTTCTGCCATGGATGAAAACGACCGTGAACGTGCTATCGCCCGCGAAAGGCAAGGCAGCCGCAGAAGACAAGCTTGCCCGAAGGCGGGAGTTCGGGAACCAGCGCCAAAGCGGGAGTGGGGGGGGGGGGGGATGGCGTTTTTTTTTATAATGAAAATAAAAGAGCACGTGCTCTTTTGTCTATATCTCCTCCTCGCGGGGTGTGAGCCACGTCTGCAGGAAAACAACAACTGTCTCCGTCAAAGTAGGACACCTCAGCAGTTGTGTACGTGATACGGTGAGATTAAGAGTTAGAGAGAAAAGTAAAGATTAAGAAATGGTGAGCCCTGCAATGCCCATGTGTCATATTTGATACTTTGAATAAAATACCACAATAAACCTACTAAAAGCTACTATAGGTGTCATGTTAAGCAGATATTGCAGATTTGACATGATATGAGGAAGGTACAGTGGCTTACATATAATACAATGGCAACTAATCATTTCAAATCATTACTGATTAAGTTATGCCTCAAACAAAACTTCATATTTTTTGTGTAATGTGAACTGTACAAATAAGAAAAGTGTCAGCGTTTTCTCGCAATCTTTCTGAAGGCATAACTCGTGGGCATTACAGGATTAGAGGTAATCGCGGACGTAAACCCGATCGGCGAGCGTTCCTGGAAGGCAGGACGCCGCGCATAGAGCGACCGTCAATCGTGAAATCCGTTGAGCGTCTACAGACCTCTAAATGTGCGGTGTATAGACGCCACGACGCGACCATACAAACTATGCGACCCGATTCGTGAGCCGAAGGTGGGATAGACTTATCGTACGAACGAGGAAAGAGACGCGAACGACGGTGGGAGTTGCCACGAGAGCGTTTCGCTTACAGTGGAGGAGGAGGAAGGGAAGAAAAGAAAGGCAGGGTAGCAAACCAGACGCACGTCCGGTTTGCTACCCTGCACTGGGGGAAGGGGTGAGAGGATTAAAGGAGAAGAGAGAGAGAAGTCTCGCTTACAGTGTGTTCAAGCTATACATCTACAGCTTCGACAGCTTCCACTGTTTGAAACTGGCTCTATCTCTCTTCTCTATCTCTCTCTCTCTTTTTTTTTCATGATGATTCAGCGTATCAGCACAGTCGTGGGAGGAACACGCAATATCGTGAGGCTCGCGGTGAAGTCACCGTGGACTCGACACAGCTCAATGTGCTTGCTCACTTGGACGTCAAGGCCGACTGCAGACTCATGTCGACCCAGGCGCCGACTCTCTTGTCCTTCGTAGGCGACGTCCTTTCAACTCGACGGGGGAGTCGAGCTCTGCACCGTGCTAGCCGGGCGTCTGTCGCAGTGCTGCGTGCCTTCGCCTCCGGATGCCGGCAAAGGAATGGCGTCTCGTGTCTCGAGCATCGTTTACAGTCGTTTTCTTCCTTGCATTCAGAAACCGAGCTGCCTTGCGGTTGAAGTCGGCGGGTTTTCGCGGAAGCTGTTGCTGGTCGGGAAGTAACGGGATAGAATAAGAAGAAAAAAGTCACTGACCTTTGAAAAAACTACAAAAATAAAAACAAAAAACAAACACGGCATGTCCACGAAGTGAATGATGATGAGTGGACGAAACAGCGGCATCGTTTGGTGTTACCGTAAATCACGCGTGACATTGACCACTCACTCATAGAAATGAGCGACAAATCGGTGTACGTGAAAAATCTGTTAACAGGGGATGTGTCGAGCCGACATTTCGAGAAACGTACATGACTTCCTCCAGTCCGCATGTCGAAATGTCGAATGGACACAATCCTTGTTTACGTTTTTTTTTATTATCGCACGCTTCCAATTCCCCTTTTCTATACCGTTATTTTTAAAGCGGTGTACAGTTACGTAAAAGGTTTATTGGTCATATATGGATGGTATGTCGTGTCGAGTTGCGAACCTCGTTTTACCTTATTTAGTACTATACTTTGTGGTATCTCGTCTAGCCTGAAGCTGGCAAAGACGTGGTCTGTGCATGGTCCCCTGGTGGTTGTTGGTTGTTTCCAGTCATACGAAATGCGTCGTATAGCATATCGAGACATCACATACTGCGCAAGCCACAAATTTTTTTCACACGATTGCACTGCGCAAGATTTTTCGCCGTTTCCACGTTCAACACTGCATGCACTTTCCAGAAAACGTGTCTGCATACTGCAGTCATTAGGGAGGTTTAGAATAGCGCACCGCGAGCCCTTGCGGTGCGGTCGCTGCCACTGCGCATGCGTCGTAACGCGAGTCGGCGTTCGCGGCTTGCACGCAGAAAATCCGAAATAGCGTGCGGCGACCGCGGCCCGTGAGGCCCGCGAAGTGCTGCATGGTGTCGAGGCTATGTGTAGTTTCCGTGCATTTGAGTTTGCGGGGCAGCTAAAGTCCCTAGATTGTTCCCTAGGAGGGGCAAACGTTATTCTAAAACTCATATGGTGCCCGCTATTCCCGCAGCGCCTTCAAACGTTATTCTAAAACTCCCTATCTCTACTAGCTTCTTATGTGCAGCTACGTAGTCGCAGACGGCCTGCAGCCTTCGTGCACCTTCCTAGAAAAAAAAACTTGAAACCACCGATCACTTCAGAAACATTGGGTTTAAAGCGTGCACCGAGGGCCGCGAAGATTGCGGCAAGTGTCGCTTGTTCACTCGGTTTTGTAGGTGACTGTATAGGTCCCGTAGCAACGAGTACACACGTTGAGGCTCCGCTGCATGTCAGGAACACCGCTGTCTCTTTATCCTCGCTCACATCGTTCGCAACGAAGTAAAGCAAAACACGCTCGTAATGTTCCGGCCACTCACCTGTGTGCTTGCGTCGAACGCTTCCAATCTGCCCACGGATGACGTTCTCGTTGAATCCAGGCGCGGGTGTTTTCTGCCGCGCCCAACTCGCAGACTTAATCTCTTGTCGCCAGTTGTCATGGTCTCCCTAAGGTCCCTAAATAAAGCAAGTCTAGTGACTTTAGTTCTCCCGATAGACAGGCAGGCAAGAAAAAAACAGCATGGCAAGTGTGTTTGGATCACTCGAGGTCCTTGGACCACCACGTGGTGCGCCACGTCTACACGGCCATGCCTCGTGCCGCGATGACATCGATGCAGTTCACACACGAGCCTCGGTCCAAATGCCGCTTGACGTAAGTGGTCAGCAGCAGCAGCTTTACCTCACAAAGAAGAAATGGCGTCGCGAGCGTCCTTTACCGTCGTTTTCTTCTTTCCGCTAACGTCCCCTTGTATTTCACGAAACAAGTTGCCTGAGCGTTGAAATCGATAATAATACTGTCTGGGGTTTTAGATCCCAAAACCACGATATGCTTATGAGACGCCGTAGTTGAGGGCTACGGAACTTTCGACCATCTTTAACACGCGCAGTCAACGCTCGTGGGCCTCTAACATTTCGCCTCTGACGAAATGTGACCGCTACGACCGGGATCGAATCCGCGACCTGCGAGTCAGCACCGGGGAAGCGTGGCCGCTACGCCACCGCGATGGACTGGTTGAAATCGAGGTCTTGCACGGAAGCCCGTTTGGTAGGCAGGTAATATGATAGAATTAAAGGAACAGCACAGTGCACTATAGTCGCCTCTTTCATAACTCTACAAATTTCTACCATCCGTGAATCGAATTAATCGAATGCACAAAAGTGGTTTTCCGCTATCAAGAGCCCCGATGTCGGGAATCAACTGTGGGCAGTCCAGAGGGCCCATGATGTGGCGGTCGGGCTTGACCTGACTGTCCCAACGTGGGAGCGGCCCGCTGCGCGTTGAGTCGTGCACCTCAGGACTTTAAATAAAGTTTCGCATCCATCCATTCATTGACCATGAAAAATAACAAGAAAAAAGAAAGCCGTTTCCACTCCCCGGTCGGGACAAACATTATGCAGAAAATTGAGCACTACTCTTAATTCTGAAAAGATCCTTTTCCTCGGGGCTTCTTCTCTGGCCCACAGCAACAATAGCATCTGTATAGCCGTCTGCGAATTTTTTAGAGACACAAGAAAAATTGATTGCTAGGTTATTCGTAATAGAAATTTCAGTAGACTTTTCATTCATTTATTCACCTCAAACCGGGCCTTAAACGTGGTTCGCTCGCGTCGTTGCCTCGTTTGCAGAAAAGCACCGTAGATTCTTGAAGAAGTGCAACGAGCACTACCACAACGAGTATGTCAAGGGGAAAGACATGCCGCCGCTGGAAGACGTCTACTTACTTTATTCGGACGTCACCTCATAATTCTTCAATGTTTCTATATTCCCTGGATATGTGGCCAATTCACTCACCTTCATCGAATTCGAAGTTCTTTTTCTCCTATTATATTAACCGCTAGTTTAATGGCATATTCCCCGTAGTGGGTATGAGCCAAAGCAGAGTTACACGCAAGCAAGCAAGCTGTTGTGTCGTGCATATAAGTTAGGACACATCTATGGATGGTCGGATCCTAGAGGAGTGACTCAACCCGCCAAGGGGAATGGGATGAATCGTACGGCAGTGGGATCTTGGGGTGGAGGAGACGGAGAGTGGAGGCCTAAAAGGACATTTTTTAGCTAAACGAGAAGATTAGTTGTTCTAACAGTAATTTATGGCTTGTTATGGAAAATAGAACCATTTATTCATCATCATTTATTTTATCTTCATCGTCATTGCTGAAGCTGTGTACATGTATGATAGCTTAGGCTGAAAAAGAAGAAGAGTGATTATAAAGGTAGTGACTTACAGGAGCCCTGGAACACTTTTTAAGCGTGGTCAAAAACTCTGCCGATCGGTAGTGGGAACTTCCAAGAACACGTGAGCCAAATATTATAGAACAGCACGTGACCTAAAACACAATAAATTATCAAAGTGAGCAAAAATTACTTTCTCTTCTGTCGAAAAATGGCGGAAGACGCTCGAAAATAGCTCGTAGAAAGCCATTTATTAGCCATTGGCTCATTTTAACATGGCGTGCTCGATCGTTACAGGAATCGCCGCGAGAGGCCGTGACTTGCCCACGCGTGCGCGCGCGATCACACTGAAAAAGTCGCGTATTCGAAGAAAGAAAAAAAGTGCTCAAGGTCACGATGTGCGCGTGACGTATTTTCGCTGCTTCTGACATCCCTCCCTGCTTAGCTTTCAGCGATTTCGTCGGGACGAGAGAAGAGAGAATGCGTTTGCAGCGTGCGACAAATCTTTGTAACTCCGCTCATACCACCGGACTGATTCTTAAATTTTGCGGTGTTGAATTCGGAAGGCAATAAACGTTTTTGTTGAATCCATTGCATGGTTACTTGAAAAAGTGTTTCAGGGACCCTTTAAGTCTTAAGATGAGCGCAACTGTGTTACATTCCTTATTTGTTCGTAGCCTGGAATCTGTGGCATATACCCACTGAGGGTTTGATCAAGAAAACATATAGTATCCTATGGACGGTACTGCACTATTGATTACAAAAAAAATGATGTACAAGAAGGAAGACATTATCAAAAAAGAGATCCAGAAAGTGGGAAATTAAGTAACAAAAACGCAAAAAACATAATCACTATTATAATACCGCTGCGCCCACTATGCTTCCGTAAGGCAACATGCGAACATTTGTTTATGTGCTTTGTGTTTATTTGTCACCTTCCATCCGCATGCTTCGCATGACATCGATAACCATGGTGGGACACGTTCGGTGGATTTCGTGCTGAAGGATTGCGTCGTCCGCGATCTCTGACGCCAGCGTAGCTTGCCGTTCGGCCGCCGTCCGAGATGATGTTGATCGGTGCCGCGTGCTCGGACTTCTTCGACCACGTCCCCCATCTTTCCTCTCTCTTCTCTGCATCTATCTACTACTCTTTGTGTCCCTTTGTGCCCTCCCCTACACGAAGCTCAGCCGTCTCGCCAGATTAGGGACACAGAAATTAAGCTTCTCTTTCCTTTCCTTCAAAAACTATTCATTGTCACGGTACTTGTGATATGCCTAATCTTTTATTACTTATTTCATTCGCACCTCTTGATTTTTCCGCAGCGAACAAGACTATTTTTTGCTGACAAATAACGACTCCAACACCGACACCTATATTTCTGCGAAACGAGCTCTCTGTCGCTATCGCGTTAAGACTTTTTTATTGGTGAACAAGAGAAAAGAAACGAAGAAAGTGTGGGGAGAAACAAAAAGGCCTATTTACAACAAAAACGGAGACTAAAAAACAGTCATCAGTCACTTTGCAGTGACGGGACACTCCAGCGGTCCTCCTGTGTGGCGGCGTTCTTCACTTCCTCGAGGTGCCCTCCGCGGATGAGTTGTTCGCGTCCCCATCGTCATCGTCGTCTTCCAGCGGCGGCATGTCTTTCCCCTTGACGTACTCGTTGTGGTAGTGCTCGTTGCGCATCTTCAAGAATCTCCGGTGCTTTTCTGCAAACGGGGAAACGACGCGAGTGAACCACGTTTAAGGTCTGACCACACGTACCTAAAGCCCATAAAACGTTTCACACGTATACCCCTTGCAGCGCGCCGGCGCGTGTCTTTTTGACGCGGCGTCGAGCCCTCTCCTATGTGGAGAGAGAGAGATAGCGGCTTCGCGTATCCACGTAGGCGCGGTGCCGCGCCAAAAAGCCTCGCGCTGACGCGCTGCGACGTATACATGGGGTCAGGCCTTTACGTTAACCAACAGGGTTTCGGGCGTCAGCCTGCGCGTATAGCTTCGACGTTTTTCTTTCTTTTAGCGCAGCGCTCATCTTTGTGTCGCGAAAACTGCGGTGTTTGAAAATCATCCTCAAATTAAGTGATTCTGCAGTTTTTTTGCTTGCTGTTAGCTTTTATGTATTATCAGACATCCATTGTTTACTAAAGATAATTATAAGTAATTATGATTCATTACAACAGTGTGCGTGCGTGCGCGCGCGCGCGTGTGTGTGTGTGTGTGTGTGTGTGTGTGTGTGTGTGTGTGTGTGTGTGTGTAAGAGGGAGAGATCACTATTAATTCGACGGAAAGCCCGCCAGTACTCTTTGATGAAATTCCTCGAGGTTCAACAGCGAGTCTGAACTTCTGAAGAGCGAAACTGCCATGCTTGGTTGACGGCTGAAATGACTACATTAGGATATTTTATCATGTTACCCAAGTACGGTACGGTAATCATCCAATGGCTTGTTGTGCTTAAGACGCTCCCATATCCAGTGACAGAAGGCGTCACCTGAACGACGGCTTCCTCGTTAACGATTTCAAGGCCTTGGAGACAATAATGAGTTGTTGCATCCACACCGTAATTTTTGAATATGCATTTGTGGTGTTCCAGTGTCCTCGCTGGAATTAGGCGTAGAGTGTGTTATAAGTACACTAGAGGAAACTCTGTGCCCGAGTGCAACGCACGGCTGCAATGCACGGCTGCAACGCACGGCGCCTCAGCGAGCATTGGAATGACGGGTATATATTTTCCTAGTCTTGCCCCATTCGTTCTTCTGGCTCCGTTCGGCTCCGTGTGACCTGAATCTGCTTTGTCGCACTACGAATTTCAGCAAAGGTGGAGTGGTTACGCTTCACCACCTTGAACTTCTTGTATCACGAATTCAAATCGCGTCACGACGTTCCCAACGGTCCGTTCTTTTATTCGAAACAAAACCAAAACACGGCAAAAAACAAAGCCACGAGCATGCGTTCAAAGCCCGCGAGTACGAACACCATGCAAGACATGGCAAATTTGAGTACTACCCATAATTCCCATGATGGCTGAACGATCGCACTGCCAGAGTCCTCTGCAGTTAATTTTAGGAAGCTCTATACAACTAGCATGGCCTCCGAGATTGCGGGCGGCCGGCTAGTTTCGCCGCGCGCCCGCGATCTCGGAGGCCATGAAATTGGGCGCGGCAAAAAGCACAACAAGCGGGTAAGAAGGAGCCGTAAGGTGAGACCGTATACACTGTATTTGCGTAGCGCATTTCCGTTGGCGCAGCCCGTTGTCGTGACTGGTTTAGACCAGCCGACGAGCTCTGTGCTACGTCTAGTGGCTAAGGTACTCAGCTGTTGACCCGAAGGTCGCGGGTTCGCATCCCGGCTGCGACGGCTGCGTTTCCGATGGAGACGGAAATGTTCTAAGACCGTGTGCTCAGATTTGGGTGCACGTTAAAGAACACCAGGTGGTCGAAATTTCCAGAGCCCTCCACTACGGTGTCTCTCATAATCATATGGTGGTTGTGGGACGTTGAACCCCACATATCAATCGAGCTCTGTTCTACGTCAGATCTCCGATCGATGACTTCGCGTCACTGTGCGTGAAAGGAGGATTGGTCAGGCACAGGAAAGGAACGCAGGAATTGTTTTTTAAAAGGTAGGCTCTGGGCGGCGATGTAATATTTGGAAAACGTTATCGCCGCGATCTGCTCCACGAATTGTTGAACTTCTTTGTGTGGGAGTAAAAAAAAAGTCGGAGCCTGCAGTTGACTGACTCCCTTTAAGTACCGGAATTGTATACTTCAACACTGGCAATATTGTTTGGACAGGGAAAGATCACTACCTTCTTCGGCCTTGGACATGGGCTTTTCATCGGCTGGTACATTCTTGAAGCCCACGCCACCCCTGCGGTGGCCCTTCTTGCGCCTGCGTGACAATTCAGTTCCACGACAGACCTGTTATTTCTGCTGCAGTAAACATTTTATTTAAGTGCTGCGAGCAGCGAGTGACACTTATTTCTTACTTGCCCACCTGGTCAACACAAAGTGGACCTACGCGGGCGAACTCTACTGTTGGCTAATCGAGGTTACCCTCAATTGGTAACGAAAGTGCCCCGAAACACAACACATGTAACAACAATACATCGGTCTACTTACGTCGTGTTCTTATGGAACCAACCGCTTTTATGCAAGTTACTATACACGAAGTGCGAGTGAATGCTTCACGAAAAGCTCGCAACGTGATTCTTGGTAGTGAAAAATAAATAAATAAAGAGCAGGAGCCCTACCCTATCCGAAAGTGACCTTTGTTACTTGTCCCGTCGATCCCCCTACCCTCCTCGCGTATTGCTGGAACTTTGAGCGTTTCCATCTACGTATATCCATCTACCTAGCTACCTGAGCATGGGTGCTCTCGTGATTGCCCCTTTAACTATTTGTGAACCAAAATTAGTGTGGGACGGTAAGAAGGATTGACTAATATGTCTGTCTGATCATAACACTAATGACGTGAAAATTCCCTCGCTTACGTATTCGAACCCTTTCCTCCTGATTCGTGTGGCGCATATCAATATACGACGGGTCGTGGTATGCGCCACATGTTATTGATAGCTTATATCTACTCGGGAGCGGTGAAGACAGACATTCGGAAGTTACATTCGAGAGCGCAAAAAAAAAAAGCTGACATCGGCAGCGTTGGCCCGATGAATGCAATCGATAAATGTCAGGATTCTAGCAAGAATCGAACCCAAACATTCTGTGTGCCAGTCAAGCGTTCTATGCCACAGAGCCGTATAGAGCCGTATAGTTGGTGACACGTCAATTGTGGTTGCAGTGCTGGCTGTCGAATTTTATGAAAATTACATATGTAATCCTGTCATAGGGGCAACAGGTTCGGCTGGCGTCATTTGTACGCTTTAGCGCTATTCACCGAGCTTGGTCTGTTGCTATGGTTCATCGTCATCGTAGGCCTGACTACACCCACTTCAGGGCAAGGGCCTCTCCCATGTTTCACCGATCAAACCAGTCCTGTGCTTTCTGCTGCTATGTTATACCTGCAAACTTCTTGGTATATTCTGCGCGCCTAATTTTCGGTCTCCCCATCAGGCGTTTGCCTCCTCTTGGAATCCGGTTAGAATTACCCTTAGCGACCAGCGGTTATCCCGCCGACGCTACGTGCCTGGCCCATGCCCATTTCTTTTTTACGCAACTGTACACAACTGGTTATATCAAACATATGCAACTGTTCAACATGTCTGTGGGTACAACCTTTGTACGATACATATGTCTTCAGTGTCATTTCGTAATGTATACCTCAACGAAAGATTACACTACAATTGCCTTCACTCCGCATGCTTCGCATAATATCTATTTCCATGATAGTTTGGATCTGCTGAACTTTTTTAGGGGCCAAGCTTCTTTTAGTCTAACCTTGTCACAGGTCACGCGTGACCAAGAAGAGACGAGAAAAGAAGCAAAAGAAATGGATGACCATTTCCCGTCTCATTTTCTTTTTAGCTACTCTCTGATTGGCTGCTGCGCACGCTTTGCCTGAGTGCATGGAGAACGAGTGCCTCTCTCAGTCTCCTGGATAGTCACCGTGCGTGGCGGATCGTTGGTGGGGCATGGACGAAGCACAGCGGCGGGCGCGTTGAAGACGCTTGCGCTCGGCTTCCTTGGCTCGCGTCTCGTCGGTGTCACCCGCGCCGTCTGCATTCTCGAACACGATCGCACGCATGGGCGCGTGCACGGACGGTTGAACGGACGAACGCTTTGCCCCACTCACCATCATTCACTTCGTGGATATGCTGTGATTTTTTAACGTTTCAGCCTTTGCACCAGAAAGAGCCTACACACTAGTAGCCTCAAAAGAAGTTCGAGACATCACGTTAATAACTGTAGGACGCCGTTTGTGATCGCAGTACTGTTTGGGGCCAAAGCATTTAATGAAGCTTTTAAAGGCGCAACCTTTGTTTAGAGTCTCAAGTTCGCATCCTGGAGACGGGTGCGCGCAGGATAGTCAGTCACGGAAAGGCATGGGAGCGCTTGGAACTAACTCGTGCTATATCTCGTTCGGTTGTTCTCTGCGTTCACGAGGGCCGTGTAACACTTTTCCCAGCAATCTTCCAATGACCTCTGTATCGGAGTTGATTCCCGAGTGATTCGATCGCCGCAGAGCCTTTTGGAATGCGCAGCAGTGATAGTTGAGTTACAGGGGATCACTTCGTCCCAAGGAACGCGCCTAAAGCTCCTCAGGGGGGCGAATGACCGAGGTACAAGAAGGTCAAGTTCGGCTAGAGGTCAAGGTCGGCGTGCGCCGTGACCTTGAGCGTGTTCCTGCTATCATTGTATAAGGCAATGACGGTGTAAATAAGCGTGCGCAGGGTTCCCCTTCAAAGAGCGGGGGGGGATCAAGCGAAAATTCGTCGCAGTGCCGCATCCCTATCATGTCAATGTATGTGGCTGCCTTCGCGCCCCTCCCTTTTCCCAACCCCGTGCGCATACGTAAGGCAGAGCCCTTTACTCAGTGAACGTAATTTGTCGAGAGAACAGGGAGTGATATGGATTGGCAAATTCCCTGCCGCGAGCGGTGATGCAATACGTGCCTTGCATGTTCGTAAAAGGAGCGCCTCCCCTATTTAAAATGCCATTGATAGGATCCCCCTCTGCTGATATAAAGCATTGTTTGACGGTACTCGAGAAGCGTTGCAAAGCTTCTTTAGGCAACCGACGAACATGGTCAGAAAACGCTGCCGATCGGTTCTACTCGAGGCTCCCGAGAACACGCGAAGCAAAGGTTATAGCGCAGCACGTGACCTGGAATTTACAATAAATTGCCTAAGTCAGCAAAAAATAACTTCCTATTCTCCTGATAAATGGAGCTACAGGCTCGAAAATCACTACGTCACAGGCCAAGTATCAGCTATTGGCC
>WOVY01011276.1:85000-273955 GCA_013436015.1 Rhipicephalus annulatus
TGTTGTTACTGTTTTTCTCGGTTCTGTAGAGTTGATTGCGCATCTTGAGGCCAAAGTAGTTGCCTCTGCCGCGGCGATGAAAAAAAAAAAGAACCGAAACTGATAGACAGGCGCGTTATTGTCGACGCGCATGCTCAGATGTGGCCCGTTTCGAACTGCAGATGTCGCTCGTTCTGTCCCCATATCGCGACGCTCCGTCGTTCTATACAGGTGGTGCTGTTGACCGCTGCACACAGAGACGCCCGTAAACGTTTTAGGCGAAAGGGGAACCGTCGAGCGCGATTCGAATGTTATCGCGCGAGCATCGACCGAGAATTACAACAGCGCCACGTCCAATAATGCTCTTTCGAAGAGAGGGTGGTATCACGCAACAAGCTAATTCATTCACTCTTTTTGCTGTTCCTTTAAGCTGCGGTCATTCCCATCCGAGGAAGCTGATTAAACGAAGCAGTGCGAAGCATATAGTTCTAACACATTTTTTCCCCGCGGGAAATTTTGTCATCCCCAGCGTAGATAAGAACCCTAAAAAAATACACTCAACCGCAACAAATAGAAGACTCAACATTAAGAGCTCGTCGTAGGGGCGACTGTTGTAGCATGGCCGCCTGGATCGGGGCGTGCGGCGGTTGCTGTTGTAGCGTGTAAAAGCCGACGAAGGAGAGAAGAATGCAGAAATTTGATTTTTCACTGTTCCGGAACGTGCCGCAAGGCCCCTGGAACGTTGGGCAGGTCGACGCTAACCGATAACCTTCACATCGCAAGCGACTGTGTGTGGAATTATTATGCAGAAGAACGTCAGCGTCCCGTTTTCATGTGGCGGTGCTCTGGGCTCGGCAAGAGCGCATCTTTCGTAAGTTCGCATCATGCGCTTGCCTCTTACACTTATCGCATCTATTTGCGGATACAGCAAGGATCCACGCAGTTCTTCAACTTTGACAGTCGCTAATTCCTGCTTAATGTTTTAAAAGGAAGTAGATTACACTAGCCTAACAAAAAGCAGCAAAGCTGGTAGATCATTGGGGGCTCAGGGCCTACGCGCTACAGCCGCATCGCACGTGCCAAGACACCTGCCGCACGCAAGCGGAAAGCGAAAGACCGTTCTCTCTTTTGCCCTAGGCTGTTCGGATAGCGCGTGTACTGGCCCTTACTGTAGCATTCTTGGCTGATTCAAGGTCTTTCCTCGGAGAAGACCGAGTTGGATTGAACCACAGCATGCGCCATGCTAAAATGTTCAAACTCCACCGCCAGATAGTAATGCCCGTAAGCAATCTCGGCAATGCGGCTGCGCGTAATGTCTGTAGACGTGCATGGCTTAGCGGCGGCTGCTCCTCGGCGCATGGGAGGCTAGGCGAGGTTAAACTCGGGTGTTGCATTTATGGCCAATGGCGCCGTGAGTTTTTTTGTGGACACACCTCGAGCTTAAGAGTTTCGCTCTTTAAAAACCGTATAGAAGCTTTATGCATGTAATTATCGTGCCATGATTATACGAAATGCAGAGCCCTCCCCTCATCGAACCGAATGAATGCGAACATTTCTGACGACAAACTGTGTTGAATGATTATCTCCATGTGCCCAGGACAGATCGGTTTATAGAATGACTTGAATAACTTGACCATGAGAGTGAATGTTTAGTTAGAGTGAATGTTCAAGACTTGAGTAGTTAATAGAGCATTAAAGCCAAAAAATGAAAGAAGTTCGCAGCAGCACTTCCAGTACAGCTTTTGAACACGAGTTGATGAGCTCACCGCTGTGGAGTGCAATGCCGGGTCCGAGCACGTTCCACCAGGACTCGCGTAGCTCGACTTGCGGAATCCCTCGCGGTGCCTGGACGACGGCGGCGCCCTCGACGTTGTCACCGGACTGTTGTACCCCGGGTGGTACGGTGACCTCTTAATTGCCGCTGCGTCGGGCGAGGATGACCGTCCGGCGCTGCTGCCGTAATCGAAGCGCCGAGGCGGCCCGCCGACGGCCGTCGCCTCGCGACCATCGCAGAAGAGCTCGACGTCCTCGTCGCGATCACCGCCGCAGCAAGCCCGCGAGCGGACCTCCTGAAGGCTTCGGCGGCGCCGTCTCTTGTTGCAGTGGTGGTGTCGGTGGTGGTCGTGACTGCAGTGCAGTTCGCGCCTCGTTTGCTGCGACGAACAGGCGAACAGGAGCACGGCGAGAACCAAAGCTGCGAGGAAGATGATCGCCGCCACCAACACGGCGACGAGGCTCTCGAGTACGCTCTCGTCCGGGGAGCACAGAGGTGGACCGAGACTGGCAGCAGGTACGGGCGTAGTCGTGTCGCTTATTGCCGCTGCACCGTCGGCCAGCGAAGGCATGCTTCAACAAGTACGGCGCGGAGGAAAGTCGGTTAGGCTTAACTCGGCGCCCGGTCACGCGACGACGCGTGTACACGGAAGGCTCGCTAGCGCCTGTTAGGCTTAGCTGAAAGTTCCATCTAGGTGATGGAATACGGTGGGCGTTCCGCGCTGTGGGCGGATGTGTGTATCGCAGACGAGTTTTCGAACGACGGTTCACGATAAGGCGCTTCAAACTCGGGCAGTGGTGTTGGGTGTCCAAGATGGTCAAGATAGCGCGGCAAGCGTTGCGTTCATCGGCTGTTGTCAGTCGCCTTTTGAATTATGCATTTGACTGTGAGTACTGTGTTGATAACGTTGCACTATTATGGCCAACTTGTCGCACTCTATGCAGCTATGCACGATTCCGTTGTGGTGCGCGACGTAATTCGCTCTTACGCATACGCAGGTTTGTCCATGTCCAGGAGCGTCATATATTTTGACGCCGACCTGAGCATAAACAAACTTGACACGTTGAATGACAGTTCTATTGGCAGGGAAAGATTAAATCGGCTATCGACGTCAACGTTAATTACTAGATTCTAGTAACGTTGATCGACGTCGTAGGTAAACCATCGCCGCCATAGGCGTCCTCTCCCTCTACAAGTCACTATACAGAAGAGCTTGGCGCGCCAAGTCTGCCCCCTACATTGGTTTAATAGGGGGAAGAGGCGACGAACATTCGTCCCCCCGTTCCCACTTGGAAGGGAACTGAATGCGCGCGCCTATGATCGCTGCCACACTTTATTTCGCAAATGTTTGGGCGTCGCGCGCAACTCCAACCTGCCAGTGACCTGAAACCGTGAAAAATTTTAAATTAAATCTCGGCCGCCCGCGACAAGCACCAATATTCTGCTCCGTTCGTAATGGGACCCTGAGAAAGTACGTATTCAAAAACTTAATGAAATATGGCGGTGAATTACCTTCCTGAAGAAGACAAACGTCTCGACGCCCGCAGTTCGAAGATTGAAAATTATTGCTCCATAAAAAATATCCCGCTGCAAGTTCAATCTAGCGGGTCAATGACGAGTACCCATGCCGTTTCGTTTGTGCCCGTTGCGGTGGCCAATAGTGCATGTCGCGGGATCAAATCCCGGTTCCGGTGGCCGCATTTCAAGCAGGAAATGCCGTAGAGGGCCCGCGTATTTTCTGTTTATTTCGTTAATTTGCCTTATGGTATCAACACACTTTACCCAAAATCGTGCGTTTGCTTCATAGCGGAAGGTCCGATCACAGCGATGCACAGTGAGCATAGACAGTCGATCAACTGACAAGCGGCGAAGCGCGCCGGCATTTATGCACGTGCCGTCGAATATTCTAGCGTTATCGCTAGCGGCCACTTAGGCTCCCGAATAATCTGTAATGTTTGCGAAGTGCGCGTAATATCAACAAAACGATCTACTACAGTTCTGAAGCTTCTCGAACACCGCAGGCGCGGTTTGCACCGACAGTGTAACGGGGCGCTAACAAAACTTGAAGAAAGAGCGTGGCAACTTAAAAAAATGAAGTTATTGTACTTGCTATGTGGCGCAGGGTCTTTCGTTTTTTTAGGGTTATCCGCCGCGTTAAAGGAAACTAGAAAGAGAAAAAAAAAACGATTTCTCGCTTTTTATTAAATTACAATTTCACAATACCGAAAACACCACTTTTACTGCTAACAGCGGTGGCAAGCAAAAAAAAAAAACGCCCCCCTCCCCCCCCCCAAAAAAAATGCTGGAGGCGGCGCCATTTCTGTATTACCGCAACAATCTTATCAATCAACTAAATTTTTATGGGTGAAAATGAATTATTGTTCTCTGATTGGGCCATAAAGTCAACATAGAAAGCTTTATGAAATTTCGTTCAGCCAGTGTAGCCGAAATACCAAAAAAAAATGCCTTGAATTCTGTGACGTCACTCGCAGGTTTTGGCGCGAGATTTAGAAACGACTGAGACACTACAGTTTTCACATTACAAGCTATCAGTCTAGGCCAGTTGATTGCTTCGCTTTGGTGTTCATTTAACGATGGGAGCCGATAGCGTGGTCAGATTTCTTTTTTTTTTATAGGGGGAGGGGGGCTCAGCTATGCTTTATTATGTATGCTTGTGCGTGCGTTTGTGTGTGCGCGAGTATATATATATATATATATATATATATATATATATATATATATATATTTGGGGGGGGGGTAGCCATGCTTTAATTTTGTGTGCTAGTGCGTGCGTCTGTGTGTGCGCGGGAGCTTGAACCCCCTCCCCTCCCAACTTCTTTTCCTTGGCGTATCTGCGTTCATGATGGGAGAACAGAAGTGGAACTTAATTCCGTTTGCGCACAACGGGCCGGCGACACTACGAGGAGGAATCGCGGGTGGAAAACACGCGATGACATACAGTAGTCTATATTCGCTTGATTGATTTATATGTGGAGTTTAACGTTCCAAAACCACCATATGATTATGAGAGACGCCGTAGTGGAGGCCTTCGGAAATTTCGACCACCTGGGGTACTTTAACGTGCACCCAAGTCTGAGCACAGGGGCCTATAGCGTTTTCACCTCCATCAGAAATGCAGCCGCCTAAGCCGGGGTTCGATACCGCGACCTGCGGGTCAGCAGCCGAGTAAGTTTCTATTCGCTACTCGCGGCGTCTTTCAGATCGCACTGCCCGTTCCCCACAATACACGGGAAACACCCTTTCCGGGAGAAAAAGCCCAATGGTTGTTCGATGTAGCCGTAGATATTCCTATTCACTGACAATAAAGCACTGCCGTGGTCGAAAAATAGTTCGATAGAGGGGATAATAGGATTTACCTGAGTTCAAAGTAGTGCCCACTGTCGAAATCGCACGTCCACAACAGTGATCGAACTGGCGACTTTTGGGTCAGCAGCTTAGCATGTAGGTGCGTAGTGATCAGCAGATCTTCGTTGTAAAATAACATGGGTGGATTTTTATACTAAGTTTATTTCAAGTAAAATGATACTTTTTCAGTCTTCACAGGAATACAATTTGCTTCACTATGGCGATGCCTAACTGTAGTTTAACAATAGATTTAGCACTTTAGACAATAGCTTACCACAATAATTGAAAAAGAAATGGTTAATCAGTATAGCTTCCTACTTCCCTCATAAAAGTGATGCACATCATCAATCTTGTGTTGAAATCTTTATCAGTTTAATGGCCTGCACTTAGTAGATCGCTCCAAACAATGTCTGAAGTTTTGAAACCATTCGTGGCTATTCGTAAGCTGCGCCATTTGTCGCTAGGGTTGGCATCATGGGCTCGATTCCGCACTGCTGGTTCCGGCCACAATAAAAGCTGACAGGCACGAACTAGCGCAAATCATATCCATTAAAAAGACTTCCACTTCCACATTTTACTGCTGTTGCTTTAGGCATAGGCAGTCAATTTCCAAAACTGGTACAAAACACGGCATAATCAGCACAGTTAATGTTTTGGAAAGCAGTCAACATGTATAATTGCTGCTAATGAAAATAAATGAAAATAAAGTAAGACTATTTCCATATTTTATGTAGAATGACTCTGGGCAGCTGGTCTTCTTTGATTATATATCAGCTTCGATGCATTGACTGCAAACTAATAAAACTTGGGGGTGCAAATTAACACTTTTCCACACCCCTCACGGATTAAGGAAGTACTTATTGCCGATTAACTTGAAGCACTCAACTACATTGTCTCTGCCAGACCCCACAATGCTCTGGGGGATGCCAAGCTCAATCTTTTGATCGATCAGTTACAGTATCAGCACAGTGAGCACTTTGCAGCAAGAAAGCAACCATTTTATTCGGAATAATGTCAATCTGGGGTCGTCTACAGTATGTACAAATGAAACGCAATAGTTCAACATGGGGGGACGGGGGGAGGGGTGGCACATCCTTCTGCCTTTAAGTGTCTCTCTTTCTCTCAATCTCCAGGAGCTCACTTCTTCACCTTCATGGGCACTTCCTTTCCACCTGAGACTTGCCACCTTCATCATACTCCTGCTTAGAAATCCACATCTGCTGGAACGTACCCTGGAATCAAGGAAGCAGCAGGTAAACAATGCAGTCCAAGAGAAGAGCCAGATATACAGCAAGATGAAGGCTTCAAGTGATGCAAAGGTACACTCAAGTAAAACAAATTAGTCTAGACACTCAAACCTCATTATAACAAAGTCACACCTGTCACGAAAATACTTTGCTATATCCGTTAATTCGTTATAAGACATATAACGCATTGTACCTGTGACAGAGTCGTTCTTCACTTATTTCGTTATAACCAATAATTTGTTATATCTGGGTTAGTAATATTGAGGGTTGAGGTTGACCTTAGACCACAACAGGAATACAAAACACACTATAGAATATTTTCAGAAAAGAAGTCTCGCTTTTTTGACCCGCATCTCCCCTTGAATGAAACTGTCTCTAATACGCTTGGTTCTGCACTTGAATTCTACGACCCTGTTTATGTCTCAGTAAGTGAAACACATTTTCCTGGTGCCTTCAGGATTCGTTTAACAGGAGTCTGTTGAATACTGCAACTGAGGCACTGTGCAATGTTCACATGACAATTGCCACCCTCTCTTGTTTTTGTCCTTTCCATACTATTTTGCTTTCAATTGGATTCTCAGTGGTAGCACAATGTATGACTTTGCCTTGCTCGACACAAAGTTTGCTAAAAAAATGAGCCCTGCCGTTTGCATAGAAATCTTAGCCATTCTCATGCCACGCGGCCGTTTTATACTTTGCAACTGCCAATGAATTATCCACACGCTGCATTTATTATTTTGTGATGCCCAAACCTGGTGAAGGGCCCTTAAAAAACAACCAAGGCAAAATAACAATTTATTTCAGAGTGAAAAATCAATGCCTGAGAATGAGTAAACCTTCAATATTATACAAGGCACTTTTACACTCAAACCTCGATATAATGAACCTGGATATAACAAAATATTAGTGATAACAAAGTAAATAAAGAATAGTCTTACAATAAACATAGTGATAGGAATATACCTTCATGACAAATTTTTGGATATAACAAATTTATTTTCACGTAATATGCAACTTTGTTGTAATGAGGTGCGAGTGTAAATCGAGGAATCAGTGGCAAATTCCATTGGCAGGACAGGAGCACTCGAAAGCATGCTGAAGGTGCTCTCTTTGGAGCCGGCGTGTTCAACTGTTCAAACGGGATTGGGAGCACCTTCATCCAATGGTAGAGCGAGGGCGCTTCTGCTGCGCCGAGAGCATCCAGGAGCAGTCTGAAGTTCTCTTGCTTGAAATGCGATTTCAACTACCCTCGTCGACTTGACATTCGCCGTTAGCGTGTCTTTAAAATGTGAAAGCCCTCTGCAAGAGCTGCATGTAGATGACAAGGGCTCGGGCTCACCAGAGATGCCAGAATGGATCCACCAATCCAGGCGCCAAATCTCCTCTCGGCAGTTCCGTTTGTGCTGATGATCTTTAACCTCATGCTCTGAAAGTAGTTGCGTCACATCAGACAACACAGTGGCTCTATTCTAAGGGCCATTCAAAAGAGTAGACTGCTTTATTCGAAATGCTCAGGGTAGTGACCTAAAGAAATGAAGCACTGGAGCTTAGCGAAAAGTTACCCTCTACGAACAGCAGCTGAGATTATGCGCTTCTGTAAACCATGCAAGGCATTATTTCAGATCGCCTCACATCGTAAGTGTACCCACCACGATGGTCAAATGGTCACAGTGCTCAACTGCTGAAACTAAGGTCGTGGGATAGATTCTGAGCTGCAGCAGCCGCATTTTCGATGGAGAAGAAAGAGCTTGAGACTTGGGTAAGGGTGGACATTAAAGAAACCCAATAGATATTTCTGAAGCCCTCCACTGCAGCATACCCTATAATCACATCTTAGTTTTGGGACACTGAACTACATCACTTATTATATTGAGGTTATAAAGAATGTTTCGAAATCGTTTTACTTCAACAAAACAGTTTGTCATTCAAAACAACCGTGAGCTGAGCCGGAGATTCACATTTGTGTTACACCTCGCGCGATGAGCGGACATTTGCAAACTGTGTTCAGAGCCTACAGCACGAACACTGAGTGAATAACTCTAAGCAAATCATCGAGGAGATTCAACTCACAGGCGGAGTCTTGGCAGACAGGTCGCGATTCAACCTTTCGGTGAAACCTTGCAGAAGGGTGTTGCCTCCCGTGATTGTGACACTTCCGTACAAACTCTGGTTAACGATTAAAAAAAAAAGTGTCATGGCTCATGTCATTGCAGTCTTACTTTATAACAGGTGGAAATGTTACACATAATGAATCGAAAATCGAAAGGCGGTCAATTGAAATACACCTACGGGCCGTATGTCAATGTCGCACATGCCGACACTGGTTGTGACCACTTGCGCTACGCCCATCATAGTCTGACCGGGTGCACTCTGCAAAAGTGTAAAAAATAAACAACAAATTAAAAAATGCAAATAAATGTGAAATAGAAATTAGGTGAAAGATTGAGGGGTTTCTATTGAAAATATTTTAAATGCTTTAGTGAGGCCACGCAGGACCAATTTAAATAAAATAGAATCTCAAGACAAAAGCTCTATTTTCCTTATTTGCGGCTTTGGAACTTTCGTAAAATTTCTAAAATTGGTCAATTAAGTAAAAAATGGAGCAATAGGTATAAATACAAAGGTTGATTAGGAGTCAAATCTTTTAATTTAACAGTTTCAATTAGTCCTCTGGGTCAGTAAAAAAACATGCTCTTATCATGAAGCAGTAATGCAAAGCTCTGCATTTCGGGAGGCGTCACATGAAACCTGTTGGAGCAAGAAGTGCCCAATCAGTGGCATGACTTCAAACACAAGCCATTGTTCCTCCATATCATGATGAGTCACCGGTCTCCACAGGCCAACAATCCTCAGTGGTTTTTTAGGGCTGCTCAACTTGCCTTGATTGTTGATGGATCGAAGAGAGATTCGGGGATGAGGAATCGCTCAGAGCCAAAGTCCTGGTTGTAGCCATTGGGGAACTCGTAATGCACTGTGGGCATGTTTTCCACTGTCCTGGTACACAAATGGCAGAGCAACAAAAATATGAATACATGTTTACATAATACATACGTACACTCATACCTTGATGTACCAAACAGAAATATAACAAATTATCAGTTGTAATGAAGTAAATGTCGCATGGATATAAAAGTCGCAAGTCTTGCCACAGTGTTATGAATATAAATTTATGATGAATAATTGTATATAATGAGGGTATTTTCGTGTAACCTACAAGTTTGTTACAACGAGGTGTGCAGTGGTGATAGAACGAAACGCGAACAGGGCAACACGGTGTTTTCATCACCATACATCACTGATGGCAACAAAACGATGATAGTGAAATCCTTGATTTCATCATGAATGACTGCAGTGGCTTCTTAAAACTATCCATCCCACAGCCGCTTGAAAAGAAGCGCGAAATAGCAGATGTAAAAGCCACAATGTCCGCCTTTCTTTCCATCGCCCCTGTACACTGATACATACATGCACTTATACATACACACATACAAGCTGAATTTGGTCGAGGATCATTAAAAATGATGCACGATGTTCAAATATTATAGTGGGCATGTTTAATGAACTGCAAGTTTCACAATGCTACTCTGTTAATCTTGATCTGGTGCCTCGGTATTTCTGGGAACCACTGCAGAGGTAGTGGTTACACAGTAAGAGGAAGGGCTGATATGCGTACATAAGACATGCCATTTAATTGCAACAACTATTTGGCGGGGGAGGGGGGATAAATAAACCAAACAGTCCAAGACTTCCTTACTTAAACTCCTGAATGTGCATGAAACATCATGTCATCCTGCATGCAACAGAGCACCCAACATACGATAACTACTATAACTGCTCAAGTTATGAATAAAACAGCTGCGCCTACAAGTTGAGCCCTACTACCTAATTCAGTTAGCAGTGATTAGTAGGCGACACAAAGGTTACAGCCAAGGGCTCAAAAATATAGCAGTACCTGTAGCTGTGAGCATACTCAGCCAACTACGATTAATGCCTAAAATGTATTGGTGTATTGTTTACCCAAACTTTTGACTTGCTGCCACATCAAATAGTGCTAATCGAGTCAATTTGCAAAAGTGAGAATTCGTTGCAAGCAGTGCACGTGTGATTTAAGGACACAAGCGTTTGTGATGCAAGAACACTTTGCAGAATGCACCTTTAATGTGGAAGTCACACACAAGAGACTAAGGATTGTGTAACAGCACCATTACAAAATTCTGTGATTTCCAACTGTACACCACCCTTTGAATGCAAGAAAAGTGCACTCTTTGTGGACCTTGATACCAGAGACAAAATAAATGAATAAATCAGCTAGAATCCAAGAAATACAAATTATGTCTTCAGCTTTTGTGTGTGCCGTTTCAGCTGTCTTTCTGGAAAAACAAAAAAGGCGCTTAGAAAATAAAACCTTTTTTGTTGGCCTCGTGGTATACTCATCAGCCTCTAAAATTAATGAGCACGTTGGCTTACTGCAATCAATATGTATGCTTAATTCTGCACAGGGGAAGCCATCCTAATGCACTATAGACATCAACACTTTCGAGACTATGCTTGCTTTCATGTTTTTCACGCTACCCAGGAGGTTCGGTCAGCAAAGTGTGTAAATCAGCGAGTCTCACACTTTGATTTCGTGATACTAAACCTGGCCTCCGCAACTGGCTTTGGCTGCGCACTAACGCAACTAACTGCAGAGGCCACACTTCGAAAACACAGAGATGCTAAACGATCCAGAGAAACTTGTTCACAGGCGTATAAGTAATGGGGTTTGAGTATTTCTAAGGCACCTTCATTTATTACAAAGCCTATTATGAAAAAAAAAATTATAAATCACATTATGGGTGACAAAACTATTGAACTATTTCTTGATGTGAATGCATCGACTGTAAAAACTGTTGCTAGCTTACACAGCATCACACTTGATGAATGAAATGGAATATAGTTCAACACGTGCAGTGCAATGAAGCTTTCATCGAAAAAACTTGGTATTTATATTTTGTTAATTTACATACATTGAGATTCCTCTGACAAAAGACAGCACCTAATATGCCTGCTATGACCACACATAAAGGTTTTCGTCACAGTTATTCAATTATATGAGTTGCGAAACTCCTTATAAACTCCATGTATCGAAATACTGACATGCCATTGGCCGATATATCAGAAATGAGCAGATTGTTGCGCTACGTGTTGATCAGCACACCAGCTATTAAACGCACTATTTCTTTTGGCGTTGCCGCTCCCAGATGGCGCGACAGTCTGCTAACTCCCACAAAATTGGGCCTATTGCGTGTCCCATATTTGAACGATTGTTGTAGCGCAAGAACAGATTGACGACAATGGGATAAGAAGAAGTTCTCACGCTATAGCAATCGTCTTGTCATACCAACTAGCCCAAACCGCCACGCTTCCAATTTCGGAACGCAGTTTTGCATGATTGGCACGATTGAATAACTGGCATGATTGAATAACTGTGGGTTTTCATGGAAGCGGCAACTTACTCTTTGTCATAAGGAGAGTCTAGAACTTGAAGAACGGAGCTCTGGAAATCTTGGATAACCTCCTGAAAAATGAAAAAATTGCCTCGGCTAGTCCCTTTGGTAGTCTTTCACTCGACTACCTAGCTTGATGTCATTGCCATTGTTTTATGTCATCCATTCCCGTCCAAGTTATTGATCACTCTTTTATTTACTAGGCTTGAGTGGACATTCGAGCATTTAGACTATTCGAATGGATATGACAATATTACAATTCCTTTATTCAAATTTACATTATCAAAAATTTCAAAGTGTTAGAAATGAACTCATAAGTGTATATAAGTGTATGTATAAGTGTATAAGTGTATGTATAAATGATCATAAGTGTATATTGATCCACATGGAATCCTTGGTAAAGGTGGTTTCACTGCAGTAGAGGGGTGCGAAGCCGTGAATATTCAGAAAAAACCTACACTCCATATTACCCTCACATCGATCCATCAGTTTTATTGTTTAAATGCTTGTTATGCTGGCTTATACACTCTCAGTATTGTAAAGCTTAAACCGTAACTTATTTTACAGGTTATCACTAGCATTCCACCGAAAGTTGAATTCTGCTACTATTCAAAGTTGCTTCAACTTGCCTTTGAACCGCTAAAGAATGTAATTTAAACATGCTTCATTAAAAAAAGATATCGTGCGAGTTACTTGGGTCACGAGAAATATGCTCATTTTTTTATAATTGTGATAAATACTATCTGAATTAAATTAGAAATTATTTGATGACACCACAATTCACTTCGGATTTGCTTTAAACCTAAAGTTTGCAGAAGCCTATAATTTACTTTTCCTTCTTCAAAGTAACCAATACTGTCACGTCATGACGGTGCAGACAGTGGGTTCAACACAAGACTTTTTATTTGGAGGAACCGGTTTCGACACTACACTATCACATTTGTAGTGACAGTTAATAACCATGCCATGTTTTGGGGGGCTGGTACATAAACAATAAAGCAAAGCGACACAATGTCGAATGGCAAGCACTAGTGTGACAACACACTCGCCCTTTTATAATGCTATAAGGTTAGTCCAATAACGAGGTACTTCCCAGCTTTTATTATAACAACACAAAATAAATAGCACGATAGGGTGCCATAAGGTTACACATTGTTATGCGGGCCTACTTTACGCAAAGTAGTGTCAGGCCTTGTTATAACAAAGTTGATATCGTTACTACAATAATTCAGGACAGGTATATGTTCACCGCATGTTCATATTGTGCATGATGTGTACTATGCTTACATTCATTTTGTACTTACTATATCACACCACGCAGGAGTCAATTACATATCCTATTTGAAGAGAAAAAACATCTCGTAAACACTACACAGTAACTGCAATGTGTGTTTGAGCCTCGAACGCTAATTAAGTGCATCTCACCTTGACCATGTAGTTGTGCCACGATTTGGTCACTTCAGGCAAATTGTTCTTTTTCGTCCACTTGGGCGTCTCTCCTTCCTTGACGGCCTCCTGCAAAGGGGTTATAACGGTTTACCTCACAGAGGTGAGACTAAGCTTCCTGAAGAATTCTTGTGTGCTAGTAAACATCAATTTACTAGGGTGACCAGGTGACAAGCGCACATAATTTGCGGTGGGTTAGCAAACCAGAGAGCAAACTAGCGAAGGTGCTGTAATGCTACTATAGTAGTCAAATGCCACAACCTTCGCTAAATGCTTTGAAAGTGACAACACTTTGGTAACATGAGCGAAACAGCATAAACTGTAGCGTAATCAAAAGCTTGAAGGACAATGCTGGAAAAAGAAAAAGCAACCATTCCCCTTAAGAAAACAAAACAAAAAAAAAGAAGTGTTCAGACATAGGAGAAATAGGACAGAATGGGGAACTTAGATAAAAACTGAAATTCACCCTCGGGGCGTAAAAAGCTGTAAAAATCCAATGATACATTTATAGACAACCATGGCTTAACAATGTCCCACCTGAGAAAATAGAAAATATGATTACACTTGCGATTACATGCAAAATGCAACAATACTTGCATAACGCATTGATAGGAAGGCAGCAAACTATAGAAAACCTATTCAGTAACACTCTTTATTACTGTTAAGTGATTAGGCAATGAAATATCAAGTACCTTTTTTGAACCAACTAAAAGTGTGAAGCTTATTAAATAGAGCGTATAATGTCCATCTGGACACATGGGTCAAATGTACATTAATGAGAGTCTCTTCCAACATTTACAGCCACTTTCCACACAATTATTTACTGTATCAATGTGCCTGCACGAGGCATCTGAGCACATCTGCAAGAAAGCTTGTGGGCCCTGCTTGTGCCTTTTTTTTTTTTCACGTTTGCCTTTGAGAGCCATCTAAAGGCTGGCAATCGGTAACAATACATAAACGGCAATGCTGATTCTGTTGCACTGTTTGGAAGCTTCAAAAACTGCCTACACTGAAACCTCATTATAACAAAGTTACATCTCACACAAAAATAAATTAGTTATATCTGAGAGTTCGTTATAAAGATATATTCCTAACACTATATCTAATGCAAGACTGCTTTTAATTTATGTTATAACAGACATTTCATTATATCCACGTTTGTTATAATCAGGTTTGAGTGTATATTCAATGAAAACGTGCTACTGTAAGCGCTGTTGGTGGAAAAGGCTGCGCAAGTGGGTGTAAGTGTTGTGCCGTTGCAGCTCGTCGACAGTAGGCTGTTACAGGCAACACAAAGTAAAAATGATGACACTGCTGGAACTTAAACAAGACAGGTGCTTCAGCCAGACATCTCGAGCAAAAACACGTGAACCGAGCTTGCACTCTATAGTTGAATACAACTTTAGATGTCCCCGGCATTTCCTTCTCAATGTCATACTGGAGAGCGGGCCCGCTCTCCAGTATGACATGAGCTGAGCAGCCCGCTCTCCAGTATTACATGAGCCGAACAGCCACTACCCCTGCCTCTAGAGAACAATGTCAAGTGCTTGAGCGGGGCCATCTTTTTCGTCGCGGAGGCGATCGGCTGCCGCACTTCCGCGGTATGGGCGAGGCCTCTATGGACTTCCTAAGTCGTATCCAACTACACTTCTTGCTTGCGGTCATTCACCGTGATGGCCTGAATTTCAAAATGAAGAGTGAACATGCAACAGGAATAATCAGCTAGAAACCCAACGAGACTTTGTTGGCGCACAAGCTACTACAGCTGTGTGAGAGAACTTGTAGCGACAAAAAAAAAAAAAAAAAAAAAAAAAAACCCTGAGCAACATTATACCTTGCCGGCCAGCATGTATGTTGGGACGATGTCGACGCCCTGCTCTTCGAGGAACTGCTTGCACTGCATGGTGACAAAGTCGCCGGCCAGCGGCGATTTGACGACAGCTGGAAAGAGTGAGAATGGTACTTTTATGCAGTTCTCACTAAGTACGGCATGACAGCTGCAGAACTATGCGGTCCCGATGCCCACTATGCGGTTGATCATTTCAAACTGCAGTTGCTCCTTGATATATCTAATTAGAAGGTGATCACAAAAGTGTTCTATATAAATATAGATATAATTCAAAATGAATAACATTATTTGTACCGAAAATATATTCAAGGAGATTTACAAGTGTTTGACATGCACAGTAATTTTTTATATGTGGGTTCAATATATGTGGGTTTGATTGTAATGAGACAGCGACGGTACAACACAAGTACATGAGCATTTGCACTGACACCAAATGCACAGTGGCAGGCCTGAAATGTAAGCTAAAAGGCAATTGCACTCTACTATGATTACTTGTTTCTAGCAATTTTAAAAAGTACACACCGTCATTTTTATAATTAATCGGTGGTTGCTGCTATGTTCAAAAAGGCATGGTGTCAAGAATGAATGCACTAGCTACTCCGTGTAGTAACTAAGAATAATAAAAGCAGCAGATACGTTAGGAAATACACATTTGGGATTCACAATTAATAGGGTTCAACATCTCAAGGCCACACATACGATTGTGAGAGACACCAAGAATTTTTAATTTCAATTGCCATTAACTGACATAGATCACTTTCTGCCCTTATATAGTGAAGCGTCTTTTTTATTCCAACACAGAGAGAATCCAAACTTACCCAGAACTCAAAGAGAACACGGAGGCTTTCAAGTATTCAGCAAAGGTTGGAAAAAGCATCTCAACTTTAACCAATGTTTTGACACAAAGGCTCATTCGTCAGAACACAAAGACAGATTCCCGGCAGGAAAGCTACCATAGACCAACCTTGATAACATCAGGAGTGTACTTGTTTTTGCTTGTCACTGCTTTGCTTTCATTCAAATTTGTGACAAGCTGTTATATTTTGGTGTGCATCACTGAATCAAATGCTAGACATTCTTGCTTACAGAGCTCACACAGCAATGAAATCAATACACCTGTTTTAGGCAGTAAAAATGTTGTTGCAGAGCTAGTTGATCTATCAATGAATGAGTAAATGAATCAATCAAAATGGACATGTCCCGAGTTCGTGATGATGGTCAAAACAGTGCCTAAACAGTGCACAAATGAATAAAAAGTGACAAAACATTAGTATCTCACTACTTATGTCCCTGTCCATTGTTTATGCACCTTTGACAATCATCAACCATCTATAGCCTCATTCACACCCCCATCTAAGATGTTGACCGACTCTCCAGTCATCAAGATGTTTTTTAATTCTTTTCATACGAATAATGCTGATTGACTGACCACATGTTATACTGAATAATGAAGACGGAAATGATTATGTGTTCCTGCGAACTTGCAATGAGAACAAATCCGCCCATCAAATTAACGACAGAAGCTGGTGCACAAAGCTGGGTAACTAGGCCTTGCACGAGCGGCAGGAATGAAGACTACAACGCAGATAAAATGCAGATTTAAAAAACATAATCGCACCTTGTGTCAGAACATAGCCATCGTGCACAGGGACGGCCGAGGTCTGGCTGGCTCCGCTGTCGACAACGATGCCGGTCGAGCGTCCATTCGCAAACGCTGCTAAGACGGCGTTTTTCACGAGGAAGAATGCCGGCACGCCGTACTTTTCGAACATTATTTCAGTGAGCTTCTCCCTCTTTGTTCGGGCATTCCACTGCGAGAAATATTGCAAGTGTTTCCTCTCCGCCTTGAATTTTTCTTCCTTTCGGGCGCTGCATGCACTATGCTGAGGTGTAGCACACCGACTTCAGATTTGTAAAACAAAATCTTCAGGCACCATCAATTCGATCTAATGCAACCAACAGATGAAGGAAGGTACAAGGGACATACTTGTATGTTATAGCTGTAGCATAGTAACTATGAGACGAATGGAAGGGAATCAAAATGGACTAAAAATCAACCATCCACGCAGAACCCACAACCTTTGGACAACTGATTTTATACTCGACTGGTGGGGAATCAGAGGCACTGTTCAATAGTTGTAGGTTTGGTCTATGGCTGTGTCGGGTTCACTTTTAGTCCACTTTGATTCCTTTTCATTCATATCATAACTACTTAGCTAGAGTTATAGCATAAAAATTATGTCCCAATACCTTCCTTAGTTTCACTGTCCATCGGTTTCATTAGATTGTGTCAACAAAAGGAATAAGCTCTCAATCAATCCCCACTGTTTCGTCGATTAGTTCTGCCTCCCATTCAAGTCGGGATGTTTGAACGTGTCCAGTAAAATTGAGAGGTCGGTAGATGTCTTGGTGTTTGCTGTCGTGCTGAGGTTCACTGATGTCCTTATTTCTGAGCGGAATTAATTATAAATGGCGTGCGTGACCTTGAAACCTATGCAATTCTAAAGTCCTCAATTAAATAAGAGAGAAACAAAGTAAAAGCTGTAAACATGCATACACATGTAAGCATCATGCTCAACCCTGTGCGAATATTTGGGAATCTCGAATATTACAAAAATATTAGACAATTTCATTTTGCTTCAACAACTTTACAATTTCCCAAATTTGACAATATTAGAAACGAACAAATAATGGACGAATTTTACTGGAAGTACTCCACTTGAAAAAACAGCTTGACTGAAGCATGCAGCCACTGCGCTGTGAAGCTGCCTACTGAGGGAAAATGTGCACTGCCATGAAGCCACACTTCATCATTAAGTGATAATATTATATTTGCAAGCACATAGTTTCGGTATATAAGTTTAGAACGCTTCATACAAGTTTATATGGGCTTAGTACAACCAATTTTAAAATTTACTTTAGCGCTTAAAACTTGAACCTTACCAGTATTCCAATTCTGCTGCTATTCAAGCTTGCTGAGAACCAGAAAGGTTATACACTGAAACCTCATAATAGCCGAGTTGCATCTTACACGAAAATAACTTTGTCATAGCCGAAAATTCGTTATGAAGGTGTATTCATAACACTATAGCCTTTCAAAACTACTCTTAATTTACTGCGGTTTAACTGATATTTCATTATATCCAGGCCTGTTATAGAGTATCGAGGTTTGAGTGGAGTCACGCAGGCTAATAAACGCGTATATACAGCAATATTCAGCCTTAGCCAAGTTGTTACCGCAGTGTGAAATAACAGATTCAAAATTTCAAAACTAACATCGCTATTTTGTAGCACACTTTTCGTAAAGCTGTACACGAAATAAATCCATCATGTTTCGAAACATAGCTCCCGACTTATTGAAATATGAGCTAGCTTGCTTCGAGCAGTGGCTGAAGCGCCCTATGCAATCCACAATTAATATACTGCACTACAGTTGTATCAGGACATAAGAAGTCGAGGAGGACATGCTTTACAAAGTGGAGACGACAAGCACAATGTTGTGTCCACTTTGCAACTGTCGTGTCCATTTCATAGCATGTGTCCTCTCCAACTTCTGATGTCCCAGTAACTGTAGCACGCAGTATTTTAATCATGCAAAACCAGCCATCCGAATACCTCACTTTGCTATGCAATCTATATGCCTGTAGAAGGACTTGTTGCTAAGCTAGTTGGTGTCACATTACATTTTTAATGTAGCGTGAAAAATGACAAGACGGTTGGAAGATATGTGTGCCTTCAATTTTTTCCATTAAAGTTCTTAGTAGCACTTGTGGTGTATCGTTCTTTGTGTCCGTCTTGATATTTTTTGCGCTACATCATGAATGTGACCTTGTGTTTACGGTTGACCACATACCAGCCGTTATATTCTTTTCTTCTGAACAAAACTGTTACCAAATTGGACATACCGATGCTTCAGACATGAGTACAGGATGGAGGTGTGGCTCGGACTTGACGTGACGGCTGTAGGTGTAGTCCAGCACTTTTTCGAACAGGTCCCAGTCTTCAACTGCAACAGAAAGAGTGTAACGCATGTGTGACTATGACGTCCCTCAACTGGAAGAACACATTTTATCAACAATATGCATGGCCATAAATGTTTGAGACAAGACCCCGCACTCTCCTCTTAGTGGCCGTAGGCTCGATGCTACATGCGTAACTGAAAGGCCATCGAAGTCCCAAAGAATGGCACTTCCTGAAAGTGAAAATCTGTTAAGAATATCTTTGAGAGCTCTACTTCAGTTATTCCAGTGACCATAGGCTCCTTATCAAACCGAGACATGAAGCTGAGATTCCCTCATTTAACATCTTTATGTTGGATCCCACACACTTGTACAACAGTGCAATGTCACAGGCTTCAAGCCATCTTTTCATACTTTGGGCACACAGGCTGGACGAATTTTCCAGAAACTAGCCAGACGAGGCATAGTGTAGGTCTCAGCAGAAGCAGTAGAAAACTGTGGTGTCATGGCGAGATGATGCAAGAATTTCACTCCATCATTTCTGCCAGTGTGGTTTTGGTTTCTGAACTATTTCTGACACACTAAACATCCTCTCACAGCAAAAGTGGCGTTGTTAACATTTTTCAAGGGTAAATATTTATTTTGCAAGGGCAATAATTTTTCTTTTGAGTGTTCTTACAAAAGGCATAGCTATCTATCAGAATTTATTTGATGCATTAAAATACCTTTTTTGAGAACATTTTTTAGAATTATACCCTTGAACTGAAACTGCCTACAGACTTGGAAAACTTCATGCAGTCTGCAAAAATGAGCCTTTCATTGCTTTCTCAGACCTTACTTCTCCAGACCAGTGTGCAGTGAAAGCAAGCCGTCACATATTGACATGGCAGAGTCAAACCCATTACGATGACGACAAACTCAACAAGAAATTACCTTAAATGTAGACTAAGTTTAACAATGAATCAATTTAGACTGATCACAAATGCTCTGAAAACTACATTTGTTAGTTTCACCACCATATGTTTTATTAATAGAACAGAAAATCAATGTCAAAAGTATCATTAATAAATTTCGTGCCAAAATCTCTGCACACAACGTCAATGATTCGAAACAGCTTTTTTTCGTATTTTGGCAACTCTGGTTCAATGAGACATCTTGAAACTTGGTCTGCTACATTTCTGGACCCTGCAGATCGTAAATGCTCACCGGGTAAGCAATTAATTACGCAGGCCCTAGTAGGTGCTGTTAGAATCTATGATGACAAGGCGATTGATACTGGAACTTCAAGATGGCATTGTCACTAACATTTTGTTTTAGAGCATTATCTCCCTGACCAAAAGTCTTCTCGTGGCAAGTGTGGTGATTTTGGTCTTGCAAAAAAGGAATTCACAAATATAAGGAAAATTGTTTCTGTAATTACATGCATATTACTTGTTGTAGTCGAGAGTTCGACGGAATGCCGTCTGGTCAGGTAAAGGCATTGTTGAAAAAACAGGTCACTGACCAATGTCAAACAAAACAATGACGGTTCGGGACCCGTACGGATCCCTTGTTCACAATGGAATGACGGCTGAGCAACAGGTTCTTATGTAACGTTGAGCGCATGACGCAAAGTCCGGGAGTACACGTGGTTTAGTGTGCCAGATGATCTACTGATTGTGTTACTTGTCGTCTGAATGATTAGTGATACGAGGTTCAGTCTGGTTGTAAAATTCTTCTCCGTGGCCATGATGCATGCGTTGTCCCAGCTTATCTCGTGGCCCGTCTTCTCGGCATGCTCTGCGAGTGCATTTGTCACTGTGTGGCCCTTGGCGACGTCATTCTTGTGTTGCCTCAGACGTCTGCAGTAATTTCCACTCGTGCCAATGTACACCGATTCGCAATCGGCGCATGGTATCTTGTAGACCACACCAGGAAAGTGTTGCCGAGGGAGAGGATCCTTCACATTTAGCAACTCAGCCTTAAGCTTGCTTGCTGGAACATGCGCGATCTGTACACCACGTTTTCCGAATAGACGGGCCAGGGCTTCGCTTACATTTCGAATATAAGGAATCGATGCACGCTTTTTCGAATCGGATTGCGAATCGGTGTACATTGGCACGAGTGGAAATTACTGCAGACGTCTGATGCAACACAAGAATGACGTCGCCAAGGGCCACACAGTGACAAATGCACTCGCAGAGCATGCCGAGAAGACGGGCCACGAGATAAGCTGGGACAACGCACGCATCATGGCAACGGAGAATTTTACAACCAGACTGAACCTCGAATCACTAATCATTCAGACGGCAAGTAACACAATCAATAGATCATCTGGCACACTAAACCACGTGTACTCCCGGACTTTGTGCCATGCGCTCAACGTTACATAAGAACCTGTTGCTCAGCCGTCATTCCATTGTGAACAAGGGATCCGTACGGGTCCCGAAACGTCATTGTTTTGTTTGACATTGGTCAGTGACCTGTTTTTTTTCAACATATTACTTGTTGCAAGCTTACATGTAAAAATGGTATTTCATATTTTGACTTAGTGTATCTGTGTCCACTATGATCAAAATTCAATTTTTCGCAGTAAGAGCTGACGAAGTGCCAACATACCCATGCCGTCTTTGAGAAACGAGGCAGTGTCCATGTTGGCCCTTGCAACATGAATGCTAGTCGTGTCAATGAAGTACTTCTTCTGAGGAGCCGGTGCTGACGCACCAAGGTCTTTTGTTTCTGTGTCAGGTCCATCAGCCAGTAGTTCTTCTATGACTCCAACAGTACTAGGAATCTCTGCCTGAATGGGGGAAAGAAAGCAGCAGTTCTGCACAGTTATACCTCATTATTATGAAGTTGAATTCAACATGAAAAGTACTTCATGGCACCCAATATGGAACCGCATATGATGCAAAAATAACTTTGTCATATCCTGTTCTCTTCACAAGCAAGTATTAGTAAGGTCTGTCGCAAAAGCCTTTGCAGTATTTGAAAAAATTCAGATACTTTTGAGTCATCAGTGTGAGTTATGCGAGGGTGCAGTTCCAGGCAAATACAACATTCGCCCCTTTATAATGTCATAAAGTGATGAAAAGAGGTCTGGAGAGCTATGACGTGTTGGTGAGCGACTTTTACACGCCCTTCATATATTTCCGTCATCCTATAACAATATTTTGTGTTCGAATACAGTTGAATACAGTTTATGGTAAATGTGCTTTCCTCTGTTATTTCCAAAATGGCGATACAAATTGGGCATTCATAAACACATTCAGAAGGTTTGCTTAGATTCACTACAGGCAAGTTTAGTTGTGTACAATTACCTGATATATTAAAACACAAAAAGAAGTGAAAATGACAAGTGCACGTAATGGAACTAATGCCGCCTTAACAAAACAGGTATTCAGATAAAGTTCAATTCGTCCTTGCCCTGGCAAAGCCAAGTTGCCATACCAAGATGTTGGCTCGAATGACTAAAGGACAACACTATTTCTCTTTAGCATAAGCTCGCCCTTCAGAACCGGTTCCGACTGTAAGCAGGATGCCACTAGATGTGCACATACCTTTGGAGAGTCTTCACCAGCGTAGCCGGCTCGCACGGAGTAGTGTCCGAAGTCAAAGACCAAGGCTCCGACCTCATCTGAAAATATGAAAAGCGAGCGTATTCACCTAATTAACCCTTTGTATGCATTGCTGTACACAAATTGCATTCGCTGGTTGTGTCGACAAGACAAGATACATCGAGGCTTGAATGAAGTGAACCTGCTGCATTACAAACGTCTCTTCATTGCATTTCATGCTGATGCGTACTTTTGCATATGATTACTTTGCTGAAGGCATCACGATGCTCGACGAGCGATTCACAAGACTGCTTTCTGCAAGGCAAGTTCGAAGTATGATTTTTCTGTGCTCAAAACAAACAAAACCAAAAATTAGATTATAAAACATTTAAATCAATGTGTTATAGTTTATAACCTTTGTTGCAATCAAATACTGGGTGCCTTTCAAAAATGTGCAAACGTGGCACATTTACAGAAAGTTCTAAAGGTACGTCACACCTGAAAGGATTACTGTCAATTTGACCTACTTGACATCAAACAACAAGGTGTTTTTCATATGGCACACGTTGGCCGATTCATCATATTTCGCTCTTCTGGTGGACTGAACGCTCTTACTGACTGCTGTGGATAAGGCTGCTGTAATAATTATCGGTCAGGAAGGGAATGCTGCAGGTTTCCAGTTAGAACAGATGCTTGAGATCAAGCTGTGCTTACAAATGCAGGGGTATGAATGTCATAACGTCATTTGTACAAGTTTCATTGAAGTCCTCAGGATGAAAAATATCAGTATAGCCATCCTGGCGTACACTTTTAAAGTGAAGAATTGTTACAGGTAGAGACTTCACGAAGTAGTCGGAATATATTTCGGTATCTGGCTTAAAAAATTGCGAAGCCCGTTATCCGAGAAAAGGAATACCGATGACATGGTACCTGATGGAAAAAAAAAATGTAGAACGCTGCTCAACCGAATCAACCGCATGTCACAGACACATGAACTTTCATCTTACGTGTAAACATGTGTATAATTGTTGGGTTTTTATGCCCCTAAACCACAACATGACTAAAGGAAACACCGTAGTGGGGCGCTCCGGAGATTTCGGCCACTTGGGGTGCACCTAAGTTTAAGCGCACGGGGGTCTCTAGTATTTTGCTTCCAACCAGCGCTCTCCGGCTCAGCCAAGCACCGAAACCACTGCGACGGGTCGTTCAAGCATATCAGCACGTAACAAACGAGCAGGTGAAGAACATTAACGCAGTCTTAGACGTCCACATATAGGTGTCTCCGAGCGCTGCTAGTAGTTTTCGATCGGCGATCCTTTCATTGGATGACTATTTCGGATGAGCGGCAACGTGCCATAACGCTGCAATGGCGCGCATAGCGGTGGTATCACGCGGACTGCGCTACTCGGCGAAGCAATACAGCTACTTAAGCGAGTGTCACAATTGAAAAGGCGGCCTCATGAGCTTGGCAAAAACCACCGCATGCTGTTTCCAAATGCGATCGCCATAGCGTAGGCGCACCGGCATTGTGCGCAGCGGCGATGCGAAAGTTTAGTAAGGATGTATCGGAGTGTTCGGACGACACGCCGGGCTCACCTCCACCGTAGACACCGCCACTCATCCTGGCTCAGGCCTGTGTGAAGTAGTAAATAACGATCAACGATAAGTTTGTTGTCGCTGTTGCAATGCAACAGACCGCGGATGATTTCAACCGCGTCACATAAGATGGCGCGCGCGGCGGCGCAGCCGACGAAGTGACCGGCTTCAAGTCAATGCAAGCCGATCATGAACCTGAAACTACCATAGAGGAAGGAAAAACTTCCTCTATGAAAACTACAGTTATATTGCATAGAAATACATTGCTAGGCACAATAGTGTAGGCACTGCGCCGTGCCCGCGGCTGGACTGCAGAAATTAGGTGCCTTTCTCTTCTAACCACTACTACCACCACCACTATAGTGTACCACAGTGCCTAGAATATATTTACTACACGGTGATTTACTAGCAACGTTTCTAGCTTGGTTTCTAGTAACGTTGCTTACTAGCGCCTCTCCTATTTTTTTCGAATAGAGGAAGCGCTGCTGAAACACTCATGACATAGAACTAATATCTGCTTCTTTTTTTCAAGAACACGGTAGTTACAATATAGCTAATGCATTCACGCACCACAATACTCGTTTGAACGCTCTTTGATTCTAGTATATTTATTTCAAGCAACAGTTTGAAAACTAGCAATAATTGTTGCAAAATGCACCGCAGCACAGCCACAGTGTCATCGTCGTCATTATACAAGTCATGCATAGTTATATAGGAGGCTATGAGTCATGTATAAAATCGCGCAAGCGCAGTGGTCGCTGAGCAGTGTGGCAAGTGCAGTGTTCTTTGGCGCATAGCTTTCGAATGTTGAGTTATTTCTGAAGCGCAATAAGCATGCCTGTCCTCACGTAAGTTGCGAAAATTGCTTAATGTTCGGTCGCGTGGAAGCTTTAAATCTGAATTACGTTAGTCTGCAGATGTGCTGGTGCTCTAACTGCTTTGGTGGCGGCCGGGTCATCTGGCAATGATAGCTCGTGCGTTCCTCCGGTTCGGAAGCTTGTGGTTTTTGCTCCGCCACGGCCATGCTGTTGCCCGTTTCTTCACGGCAGTTGGTATTCCGTTATTGTTGGCAAGCTGTCTTGATGTTCCAACGCTAACCCCCGTATTCGTAAACGCTCCTTGACTTTGAACTTGACTTGAAACCGCCTTCAATGCAGCGCGTATGAAACGCGTTTGTGCTGCCTTGGCACCGCCTAAAGGCAGCACGTTCAAAACGCGTTTCTGCTGCATTGAAGTCGGTGGCAAGTCGAGTCAAGCAGCGTTTGTGAATACGGTGAATACGGGGCTAAGTCTAACAGCGTGGTGACATTTCTTACTCGACTGCATCATTGCGCCTGTAGTTTCGGTTTGGACCGACGCGGTGGTTGGTTTGGATGCATAGTCGAAACGATAAAGGCGGCACGGGAAGACAGGGATGGTATTCTGAGCACACACGTTCATTAATCTCCCTTCCTCGGCACTTAAGCTGAACCGTTTCATTCACGTCGCGTTGTTGTCACCGGGCAGACGTGCGAAAGAATTCAGACCATGTGCGCAGGATTCACCGCCGGGGGGGGGGGGGGGGAGGTTTGTCGTAGCGTCCCTATCATGTCTGTGGCTGACTTTGCGCCCCCCCCCACCACCAGTGCGCACGCCTGGTGGGTGGGGGGGGGGGATGCTCAAGAGGTAAGTGAAAAAAAAGCCCCAAGCTTAGTGGGCGTCGTTATACTCCCAGTGGGCGAAGCAGTGACCGGCGAGTTCAGACGCCTCAGCTGTTCTGGAACGCGGGCGTCGCTGGGCCATGAAGACGGGGGCGGAATAATGCAAGAACACCCGCCAAGATACTGATAGTGAATCCTTGTGCCCCACATTGGCGTGCCCCATATACATGTGGTGGTTTTGGTTCACAAAGAACAATTTCTTTTAAACTGCACTGTTCGAGAACAGTTACGACAAACTCCAGAGGGGTGCAAGGACTGATGTCGGATCATCCCTTCCTGTTCATCGATGCTGTCGCCGGAAGGTGATTTACTTTCGAACACCAATGTGTAGAGTCGGGACATTGCTTGTGCTTCAAAGAACCGTTGCGTGGTTAAAAGGGATGGCCGCCTCAGCGCGGCTGCACTAAGACCGGAAGAGAGTTAGGCAGTAGTTCTGATTCCTACTTAGTTAAAAAGACACCAAGCTTAGTTACCTTGCTTAACTTTATTACTCGCATGCCCATGTTTCAAGACTAACATTTGTTAATAACCTCCTCACTGTCAATAATCTAGTTCACTGCCTTGTTGTGATGTGTTAACACAATTGTGCATGGCTTAATGCCTGTGCATGCTTCCTTTTAACATTGTCGCTTCATTTCTTGTTCCTGCATGTTTCATTCTGTTAGCTAGGGAATAACAATTCACGGTTTTCAGACATAGCAGGGGTTGCTAGAATTGGAAGGTGTGCAAACTAGTCGTTCCAAGCTGGCCCTCATTCATAATACTGCTGTAGTGGCGCTGCCGTCAAAAATGCCTACGGCCTGCTCGATGGTAATTAAGGCACTTGTGCATCAGGAGGATTTTGTATTTGTGGATGCAGACTAGATTTTAATGGCTGGCGACAGAGGTAGGGGAAGGGATCCCTCTTAGGGGGAGGGGGTGTGGGGCAATTTTTTTTTTATTTGTAGACATCATTCCTCTGGAGGTGCATTGGCTAAAATCGCTCCCTAAACCATGCAGAACTCCGATGCAGCTGACAAGCTCGCGTCCAGTCTTCCCCACACTAGCTGGCAGTGCCTCCAACTGCCTCAATATATCTCAGCCTAGAAGAGTGATCACGCAATGTGGCACTTGGGGGGCAGAGAAAACTCCACTTTTCACACACCCCTGTTCTATAACGCCATAACAGTTCTGTTTATGCACTTTTAACCAGTTTACTAATCTGTCACTCCGGCAATTGGCAGAAGTGCTTACACTGGCATGTGACAAGGAGTCCAATTGAACTGACTCGTGGCAGTGTCACACTGACTAGTGCAACTTGTCTCCATACGAAGGTGTTTTGACAATCAGTGGTGTAAATCGAAAGAATTCCAAGAGAGGACACTCATGATGTGATGGTGGCCATATTGCTTTTCTTAAATACTGTATAGCTTTTATATTTATTTTTTATTCACAACATAATGCAGGCCATGTGGCCCAAGCAGGAGTGGAAAGTTGCAAAATAGACGTATAATGCACAATTTAAAGTCTAAAACGAAATTGGGTTAACAAACATCCCTAAATCGAGAAAAAATTAAGAAACAGTGAGAATGTAATTCTGTATTGATTCAGTTGAGTCTGGATGATGAAAAGGTAGCCCCGTTCCGGTGGTCCACTGGCTAAGGTACTCTGCTGCTGACCCGCAGGTCGCGGGATCGAATCCCGGCTGCGGCGGCTGCATTTTCGATGGAGGCACAAATGCTGTAGGCTCGTGTGCTCAGATTTGGGTGCACGTTAAAGAACCCCAGGTGGTCAAAACTTCTGGAGTCGTATGGTGGTTTTGGGACATTAAACCCCACATATCAAATCAATTATGAAAACGTATCGGGTTACATTCTTCAACAGTTCGGGGAGGGGGGGGGAGGGGGAAGAATAGAGTTCAGTTCTAGCGAGATAAGGGGTTAGGGTGAATGTGAGGGAGTGGGAATGGCAAGTTTTTCTAGTCCTGGAAAGCGTTATGTAAGGTCTGGGATTTATAAAAAAGAAATTACCATTAAACAATGCAGGAATTTCAGTCGGGACATCTCGCGCCTCATTTGAGGTCTCAGAAATTCATTGGAATGTAAAGGTTCAGTTACAGAATCATCGCGGCTGTATCTAAAAAAATGAATTGCATGGCTTTTCTCTGTATTCTTTCAAAAGCATCAGTCAGTACTGGTTTTGTTGACGGGATTTCAAATATACAGGCATATTCTAATTTTTGTCTGATAAGAGTCGTATAGACTAAAGTTTTCATGTCACGAGGTGCATGTTTAAGCTTGTGGTGAAAAAGAAAATTTTCTACAAGCTCTAGAGGCGATAATGTAGGTGCTCTAAATAAGCTTGTCAGCAATGGTAACTCCAAAATATTTGTACTCAATAACTTCTGTCAAAGGGTCTTGGCCAATAGAGCATGAAAATTTCAGAAGCACTTTTTTTTCGAAACTTTTCTATATCTGTGCTCCTAAGTATAGCAGAAGTGCAGATTTAGAAGTTTAGTTTAATGCCAATTTATTGCTCCACCCGTAAATACTGTTCAAGGCTGAACTAAGCGACAGCAGATTTTCAGCTGTATTAATATCGTTAAAAATAATGCAGTCGTCTGTGTAACGATTAATATTAACAGGGGCTTGTATGACATCTATTATGTTATAGCAAATAAAAAAAATCATAGGTAGGCCAAGTACACCCCCTTGGGGCATGCCAGAGGTTGCAGAGAATGTGGTCTATCAACTGCAACAGGCTGTTTAAGATGCAATAAATAAGGAAATGTTCAGGGCAGGATGAAGGCAGGAAACCCAAGAAAATGTAATTTGCAGATTAATTTGTCACAAGGGACTACAGGAAAATTCTTTTGAAAATCTAGAAATATACTGTCAATTTGGCCACGCCTGTAAAGAAAGGACAGAAGCAAGCGAATGACCGTACTAATTGGGTGACTGTCGATAGACCCTTCGTGAAGCCATGTTGTAAGGGAGTTGGCATGTTATGCCCATTTAAAAAGTTATTAATGTAGTGTGCAACAATATGCTCAATTATTTTGCCAGTCGATTATAAAATGGAATTCGGATGATAATATAAGACTGAAGAAAGGTTGCCCTTTTTCAGAATTGGTACAATACGTGCAATTTTCTAATCGGGTGCAAGCATATCGGTATGTAGAGGGTGCCTGAAAGATTACATGAAATTTACTTAGTTCAGTATAACGCTGGAGGAAGGAGTTGGGAATGTTATCAGGATCAAAGAAGATTTTGTGTGCAACCGCAGAGGCATGTTGAGTACACCTTGTTGAAAAATATTAATATCCAAAGAGCAAGACTGCAGATTTTGTTTAATTATATATTTAGTGAAATGAATGTTTACACATAGTGTAACTTTACGTTTACTTATATGAAAATTAAAATCATGCAGTCAAATAGAAAAAAGATGAGTATGTGCCTCAGTGCCGGGCGAGGGAGCTTGACCTTAAAAGCACCGAGCTACCAGTTTCTAGCACGTTTCTAGTTATAAAAAAAAAAAACACTGGCACTAGCATTGAAACCTGGAGATGTTTGTGTTTCTTTATTGCCATGTATAAGTGGGCTCTTCTGGCTAGTTATTAGTATAATGTAGCCTCTCGGGCTGTTTAACTTGGTCTTAGTACGAGTGCTCATCTGAGATGACAGCACCTCGCGACATTGCCACTAGTGTGACGTGGATGAAAGCCCGGGTGATGTTCTGCAAGAAAAGAGCGTATTGTCAACTTTGAAGAACATGTTCAGGGTGTCCACAAAACCATGGCTGGTGCCCAAAGAGGGCTATTGTGCCTCGCCCCTCTCGCTGTGTTGTCGGATTTCTCTCAAGATGGTTTTGGCTTCTTGTGCTAAGAGTGCTTTTCTTCTTCCTCAGGGGATATGCTTGAGGCACTCGCATGATTTCATTTTTCACCACGTGTGGAGCCCCAAATTTGAAAACTGCGTGTCAAAGCTTGGTCTCGGGCAGTGAGGCGCTAGTTTCTTAAAATTTTAGATGGGCGTTCCGAAGTGTTGTTATAATTAGTCACAATTGGTGATGCTGGCATTAATTTCACAATTCATCGGAGCAATTAGGATTCTATTTTGGCATTACCAGACATCGGGCTACAAATTACAGTAAAAAGTCTGCAGCGAACATTTTACTGTCAGGGGTCCTTTAATATGCCATTCGGGGTGTGCTGTGAAATGGAAACTTTTTTGTTGTAACGCGTTAAGGTACACCTTTTTAACTTTAGCTCAATGGCCCATCCTGCTTACTTGTTTGACATAGCCTCTCATGATTTACTCCTAGAAACATTTTCTTCAAGCATGTGGATATTCACCGGTGATTGCTTTTTTCCCCAAAAACCCAATCGTGGTGGATAGAACAATCCGATTCATTTACTTGTGAATGGATTGTAACATATTGACATCTACTATAAAAATAACAGTAGATAGATGACCAGGATCCTATATTTACTTCGCATATGAAAGGGCAGCACAAGAAAAATATGCGACACATCAGAAGTAACCTGTAGCATTCCTGGAAGCTTGTGCTCCCAGCAATTTTTGAAATTAAAGCAGACTTCACTTTCACGTTTCGTTTCTGCTTTTTGAAGGAGCATTCAAATTCAGAGTTTTCAGAAATTGTGTAAAGCTTAGATGTCAACTCAAATATGATGTTCGAAAGCTAAATCTCGAAGGGAAATACTTGCAAGGGGTGTCACTTTCCCTCAGGTTGAACACAAGCGGCGATGGGACTCTCCTGACTCCTCCACGATTTATGCCGCAGCACTTGCGTAATATGCTGTTGATGTCTGCTCTCGCCGCCACCTTCTTGTAAAACATTCTGTTCCTGCACGTCTTAATCGGTGCACGTGCTTTGCAGTTGCATAATTCAACAACCGCTGCTGACTCAAAACGATTGTATCAGCTAAAGACTATCTCAAAATCAATTCAATGAATCGTGATTGTGTTCAAATTATTTTATAAAATCGAGAATGGAATTTGTGACTATGAAGTCTAAAATTGCAATGTAGTTACCCAAAAGGCTATTGTGGCTTTGTGTTTAACACTGACCCATGCCTGCATGTGTGAAAAGTGTGCAAGGGCAGTTCCCACGCCCCGCCGCGGTGGTCTAGTGGCCAAGGTACTCGGCTGCTGACCCGCAGGTCGCGGGTTCGAATCCCGGCTGTGGCGGCTGCATTTCCAATGGAGGCGGAAATGTTGTAGGCCCGTGTGCTCAGACTTGGGTGCACGTTGAAGAACCCCAGGTGGTCGAAATTTCCGGAGCCCTCCACTACGGCGTCTCTCATAATCATATGGTGGTTTTGGGACGTTAAACCCCACAAATCAATCAATCAAGGGCAGTTCTCTTGTGGAGCCTCCCTCTGCGCCCAAACATGGGAGGCTCCTCATCCAGGCAATGCAGGTCAGGTAGATGTTCACATGAAGCTAACATGGTGCCAATATGCAAAGGTGGGGGAAAACAAATGCAGCGATTGTGTTAGCAAGCCATGCAAGAAAGGAGGTTATCGGTGCCATCAGTTGCATAAGTAACCAAAGCAGCCACGACCACCCCTATTGCCATCACTTATGAGACAGGCGAGCTCGGACACTCTAAGAAATAGTTACACTTCAAAATTGCAAAGAAAGCTTTTTTTTTTTTATCCCCTCAGTTTTAAGAAAACCTTCGTATATCAGATTTGGCAGCCAAGTTAGTCTGAAGATGGGGTTAATGACTACATCAAAAGCTATGGGTACCTGCTGGGGAATGGAAATTTCTTTGTTGGATCAAGAGCTCCACAAAATTGGGTTCAGTAACATCTAGTTATAGCTTTAATTATGATTGACGTCACAACCACTGTGAATAGCCAGTGGGAATGGGCCAATCAACGGTGGCAGTTAACACTGTTGACTGCCCGCATGTTAACCTTCAATGTTTAGTCTTAACCACAGACCCGTTGCTTGCATTGTTGCATATTTGTTAAATCATATCTGTAGCTGTTTTATTTTGTTCTTCACAGCATCCAGCTGGTCTTCAGGGAAGCGTGGCGATTCTCTTCCCTCTTTGGCGAGAGAAGCTGCTGGTAAATGTTGCTGCTCCGTTTGCAAGTCTTGTCAGGTGCACTGCACACAAATATAGCCTGCTGTACAATCGACGTTGCACGAAATGTGGAGTCGTCAAATTGCATGCTCTCTAACCCTACCTTCTTTTTAAATTTTCATTGAGATGGTTCAGATTTCCCTCGAAGAATTCACTTAGGCCTCAATGCCATTGGCTAGAGTTAGGACTGCACTCAACTTCTTAAATAGCAGGAGTAGTAACTTGTGTAGTTGCCATGAAACAGCAATTAGAAAGCACATGATTTCTTTCTCACACCAATAGGTGCTTACAAGTGGTCAGAACGTGTGGTTAGATCTGGTGGAAATGAAACAAACCGTAAAATGTATTGACGGATTCCATAATCGTTTTGCCTTGTGAGTAGGATACATAAGTTTTAAATGTGCTTAGAAATAATGAAACGGGTGTCTCAAAACCTAGTGGAATAACCTGGAGCTGGATTATAAAGTCTATAATTTTGCTTCATGTTGTCAAGTAGTTCAATGCCGCCACGTGTACCTAAATAATAATCAAAATTCTAGTATGTACATTGCTATTCATCCTCGCTATATTCTTTGCTGCTTGGATTGTAAAGGAATTGCGCATTGAGAAGAGACGCTGCTTGCGCAACAGCCAGCAGACTGTGTCGAGCCACGGCGCATGCGCATGAAGTGCACACATGCATAGTAAGCCGCTGTGCTTGAACATGAACTGCTCTCGCGTTTCGCTTTTTGCGGCATGTGTCGTCGCGAGCATATGAGACTTCATATTTGCCTCGGATTGAAAAATTGATTACAAATTTTTCACGCAGTCTTCTGTGTTAGTTTCGCGGTTAGACACTCTGACTGGTAAACCTTAAGTAAACCTTAAGAAAATAGGTACCTTTAACTCTCTCATTGAATTAATTTTGTTCAACCAAAAAAAAGCTTTGAAGGAAGTTGGACATTTGTGCAGCGATTGAGCAATGTAGGTTCCTGAAGCCAAAGTTGACAAGGAGCATGCCTACAATCTGCTACAGATGAGTCCACCTTTTGTCGGCCACTGTTTGCTGTTTGCAAGTTTGCTACTGGCATACAGACACCATGAATAATATTGTTACGTTTAGAAATGTGTTTATTACGCTGTGGCGTAATAAACACATTTCTAAACGTAACAATATGACCGTCGTGCTTGCTGCATCAGCTGATGAGTCTGCTTTCATCGGACATGATAAATAGGTGCTGAAATCGGGTTGCTGCATGGCCACAGGACTTGGTGTAGTATCAGATGGTGCACCCCACTCTATGTATTATCTGTTCATAATGGTGCCATCAGGAGCTTGGAACAGGCAAGCAGCATGTGTGCATTCCTTCCAATTGGGTGCTGCATATTGTCATCTAATGAATGCACCCTATTTCGTCTTATGCATGACACTTCTTGACGGGTGTTAGTATCTCATTGTTGCGGGAGTATGTGCCTGTGCCATTTCTTTGCTTCTAGAAGGATTGCAAAATTAGCACCGCATGCGTTTTGGTCATCGCTGGACCACAGCAGGCGATCGTGACATTGCTCGCTAGTCCAAGTATGCAAACATCGGGCCGAGAAACTCCCTCCAGTACTAATCTCGGCAAACTGAATTGTCGGTGAAAATGATCACTCGATTCGGTGACACATTTCGTTGTTGACATGACCCCAGCATCCCTGGTCCTGGCTCGAGGTGCGTCAGGTATAATGTATGGTTCTGCTCACTGATAATGAGGTTAGTCTGCTGTAATGGTGGCTTAATGGCTACGGTGTTGTGCTGCTAAGCAGGGGGCGTAGGTTCGATTCTTCGCCCTGGTGGGCCCCTTTCAATGGAGAGAATGAGAGAAAAAAAAGGGGGCCTTCATTTTAATGCACATCAAGAAATCTGCAGTGGCCAAAGTTATTTGGAAGCGTGTTGCTACAGCATAGCTCATAATCATTAAGATTCTGGCACGTAGAGTCCTAGCATTTCTAAAGAAAATAGGACACCCTCGTCTCCGTCAGGGTGATTATGACGAAGGCAGGTCCTTCAGTCAAAACATTAGTAAAGCTTGTTTTGCGTGCTTGTAGCCCTCTTTTTCTGCTGTGTATGTGAGTATGTGTGCACACAGGTAGCTGAGCTAAGAGGTGAAACCAGTTACATTATGCCACATTTTTGGAGAAATTTTATATCATAATTAGTGTATGTGTTAAGACGTCGTTCTGCTGTCATTGGAGAAAAGCAAGACCGAACATACTTGGAAAGCACATTGAGCTACCACTGCAATTTTGACTGGTCATTGGAGCATGCCGACGTGCACCATGTAGTTGAACTAGCTGATAGACATAAGCCTCCCATACTCTTTAGGCTGGCCCATACTGGGCACATAATGCAATTTGGTGCAGTAGCAGTAGAAAGCTTATGTTGTTAAGCACAGTAAAATAGCTTCTAGCTCTTGTGGACCAAGCTACATTGAGAAGTGCACGTTTGTGCTTGAATGTACTGTTTTGTTATAGTAGGTTTGTTTTAAAAAATGTAGTATTCGTTATGATATACTTTCATGACAGTTCACACTGTGTGCTTCATTTACAAATGGTCTGACCGTACAGTCGTCAGACTATCGACAATACCACTTGTTGCAGTGGACTGTGGGATTTTGCTGAAAAAGCATGGTGCCCCAGCATCTGGGTACCTTACTTCTGTTGCTCGACTGCACAACAATTTGTGTACAAAAGTTGTCAAAGTGAATTGTGAAGCTTTGCATCACCGCAAATATCTCGGAGCACAAGTTGTATTTCATGAATGAATCGCCAATAGGTGGATAGTAAAATCGTGGCTTACGCAAAAAATTGTGGACTGCGGCGCCCGTCTGCATAGACTTCCAGTTCAAGATGCCGGGCCGCCGTACAGGCATTCTTGCCAGTGCTGTCTTTGTCTGCGTGTTCCACCCAGCATTCGTGGTGCCCTTTTTTCACAAATCGCTATACAATACTTTGTAGAGCTATGCAGTTTAGTTGAATAACAATGGCAGTCGCTATGAGGTAGTTATAATCGTGCAAGCGGTAATTTTTTCATTCAAGCGGCATGCTCCTTCTGACACACGCTTGTTGTTTTGCTGCAAAGGGTGTTATCACGCATCCTTTGTCACATAATTATTTTCTAGACATCATAACAGCATCACGAAATATTGGTATTTGTTTTCATGTTGCTTACCGGTAGAATTTTGCTTGCTTTTCCGTTACAAAGACACCATTCCAGGTTTGATAGAGTTAATGGCAATAGTAAACAGTTTCTTTGAAAATGAAATTTGCTCGCAGTTTTCTGGCTTTTTTACGTCTTTCAATCTTAACGAGATATCTCGTTAGGAAGAATTCTTTGCTTACAACATACATAACACAGCCTATCGGCACATTACGCCTGCAAGTGTGACCCAATAAATATGCCATAGTATGTTACTCGTTGCTTAAAAAGCTACTTCGATAGTTTTGAGTCTCGCAATACCACTAATAGAGTGGCCTTTTTGTCCCTTGGGCCTTTTATGCGCTCAGCGGTTTTCATAAATGTCGGAGTATGCATGCTTCTGTTGTCATTGAACGTATGTTGACATTCGGCAGTACGTCCAATCGAGTGCGAGCGATTTTGAAGTGGTCGTCGTTTGTGATCAAAATTACTGAATTGAGGTGGTTCTGGGAAACATTACATGTTTCAAAGCATAATCTCGCACTGCATTCGAAACCCTGGAAGTACCATAAACTGGAAGTACCGTAAGAAATGCACCATTTTGCTATCCACTTATTGTTGAATGCCATGCTTTATCAAATCTTCATGAACTAGCATCCTGTCAATTCTCTTGCCCAAGCAAAACCACAGGCACTGCATCACTCGGCAAAGCCCTTGGTTGCTATGAAAGTATGAATATTGCAGAACAGTCTTTCTGGATAGTAGTAAACAGAGTGCATAGAAATTTTCCACAAATTGTTTCCAGCATTGTAACTGACGCATCATAGATGGTCGTCTTCATTCTCAAATATGCACTCTGGGAAATATGCACTCTGGGAAAATGTTAGGCGGCCTAAAGTCGGCACTCGGGAGGAACCTGAAGCTGTCTGTAGAAAAGTTGCGAGCAGGAAAGTTTCATTTTTCAGGGGTATTCCAAGTGAGAATGCATGTATTCGTGCATATATTGATTTTTGTTCAACATGTAGTACAACTGATCAGGCTTACTTGAGGCAGATGTTTGTTTGTTAGAAAGTGTTTGCTTCGTAACTGCTCCAAAAGGTTGTGCTGCTCCAAAGCGATACCTTGGCTGCTTCAGTCTGTCACATCACCGGTGCATGTGCGTGTGGGCATGAAGTAATTAGACAAGCTCATAGATATGCATGTGTATGCACATGCCAAACCCTCTTCTAGAAACAAGACGGTTATGTGTCTTTCACAGGCGGCCGTTTTTTTTCTCTCTCTCAGATCTTGTAGGAAACGTTCTTTCACGGACATGATTTCCTCTGCCTACACCTGCACACCGTGCGGGAAAACGTTCACGGGGCCCGAACCGTACAACCAGCACATAGCCTCCGAGAAGCACAAAAAGAAAATTCAAAGTGGTCCAGTCTTCCAGTCCGGCCTCGTGTGCGAGCCATGCCGCATGAGCTTCACGGGTCCCGCTCCCATGCGGGAACACATGGCCAGTACAGGCCACGCCAAAGCCATGGCCATGCATCAGGCATTGATGGGGCCAGCTTCACCAGTGGAGGCCAAGTCTATTAGGCTGGCCAGCTCGAGTGCTAACAAAAGCAGTAAGTTGTCGTTGAGAGCATTTTCGAAGCAAATGGCATATGTGCCGTTCAGTGCGTCGGTTTCGCCTGCTAAATTGGCCAGCTTTTCAGTGCCCGGCCATAATTTTTTGTGGCCAAATTTATAGGCACTAAAAAACATGGCGTTTTAGATGCCGAAGACAGGTGGACAAAACATTCTTTTAGGCCTCAAAATTGTAAATATAGGCACGGTAAACTTTGACAAAATTCAAGTTTTCGAAGAATTGCATCTGGTATCTGTGTCTACGCCAGGAATACATCCAAAAATGTTTTAGTTGAGGATTGTACAAAGGCGTCAATAGTTTACCATAGCCATGCATTCCCCCCCCCCCCCCCTCAAGATTCGCAGAATGCGGCCCCTCCTTTTCTAGTCCAGCATGGAGAGTCAAGTGTCCACTGTCGAATGAACACCCTCCAGAGGTTTTTTTTTTTTTTTTTTGCATGGCTGAGAAGGGTAACACAAAAGCAAATACATAGAGCAATAATAGGGGAAAAGTTTTTTTTTTTCCCTCGTATTAACTTGGTCTATTCGCACATGGTCAATTTTATTTTCTGTCTGTGGACGCCTTAAAGGCAATTCACGAAGTTTCAGGATTTCGAGCAGGCAAAAAGAATGCCTGCTCTGGCTGCTCATGATCTCATCTGCCTAGGTTTGCAATGCTACGAGCCCTGCAAGAAGGTGAATGTCCAACTGAACGCCACGAGAACTTCAGTTCTCGGGCGTGCACCCAGCATGGTGGAGGTTGCGTAAACAGCACGGTATGGTCCTACGTACGTCAAAGTAGTACGTGAAACTGCGAGAATTATTCGAGGTAACGTGCATAATTTGTCCAATCTGTTGCCTGAATGGAAGTGTGAATGTTGACGGAAATATTAAACTATACAAATAGAATCTGCACGTTTTTCTTTTTTTTTACTTTGTATCCAGCGAGATGAGAGATTAAGCTGCCTCTATTTCGTTTGGTTCGGTGTTCTCGCCGTTCTCGCATCATGCTGGTGCGTTTTCTGGTGCACCGTTCCTTAAAGCAGTTCCAGCGGTGTGAGGCTTTGTATTGTAGGTAAGAATACATGATCCATGCCAGCGTGCGTGCATAGAGGGATACATCCCACAGAAACAGGCAGCACAGTGCAGAGACTGTCCAAATGGCAAAACAGCGCTTGCGTGAATCTGGGCATGTCATGCGAATGTATCTCGTTTGCGAATGAAATGTTCATGCGCCTGCGTCGTGCGATCTTGGGACTTAGAGTTGCTTCGATACTGAACAGGGCAGGAAAAAAATTTGGCTTGCAAATTCTACACCGGGTGTGTGGCTAAGGTTTCAAGCTCGCCTCGCATCTTGCTTTCACTGCCTGTAATGAACCAATTAAAGAAATCTAGTGGTACAAAACATTGAATTGGGCACACAACTTCCACTGTACGAGTAACTTTTCTCATGCGACCTAGCAAAGCCTTGTTCATGCGACGCTTGTTATTTCCTTCTTGGACATCTTTTATTTTTTATCTCCACTCTACTTTGCTGTGATGACTCTACGGTATCGCATTCGTTCTTTGTCGTCCTGCAACTGCACAGAAGCATCCTGTTCCCTATGCATGCAAGCAGACACCTGGTAGATGCCGAGAAGAAGACTCTGACATGGATAAATACTTATGCAAAGGCTGTTGCGATCGGCGAGCCAACCTTTGCCGCGGGCGCTGAGACGGAAGAAAGGCAGCCACCGATAGGGAGGAACGCGAAGGCTCCCTGTTGTTTTTCATCTATTGGGAGGTGCGTGGTTGTAATTACTCCATGCAGCAGGGCTGTCGTTTGTGCTGTCGCGGAAATGCGACACATCGTGCCGTTGTGCACCGAAGCCGGGACGCAGAGTTTCCGCCGAAGACGGACCACCACGCTGCGAGTCTCTGATAAGTCGCCGACGCTTGAAACGCCAGATGATCAAGCACATGTAATTGGAGTTGCCTGGCCTGCGACCACCGTTTGACCATGTGGGTGGTCAGTCCGAGCAGCGACACGACGGACTCGTTACATCCTGTTTGCTGGCAGAATGATCCCGGATACGACAGCGGGGCCGGAACAATACTTGCTTCGGGTTGTGTGTGTGTGTGTGTATGTTGGGGGTGGTGCCAGCAAAATGACCCCCAACAGCGCTGACCTGATTGGGTGAAAATGGCTTTCCCCGTTTCCCTAGGCCTGACATCTAGGGACTGTGAAAGGACAAAAAGCTGCAGGCGAATGCCTGAGCATCGATTCCTGTTTTTAATTCTTTCTGTAAATATGTAGTTAAACCTCTCGTTCTCTTCTTCCGCTCATCAGTCCAATCCCCTTCTACAGCAGCTCTTCGAGAAGACGATGTTTGCGACGGCCTGCCTGACCACGAGGAGACCTGGGCCATCGGTCAGACCTCAACTTCAATAAAGCTAATCGGCCTTTCTTTTAGCTAGGAGGCCTTGTAGCCTTGATAGCGCCGAAAGGAACTTGGCGAGATAAAGTATAGGTTGCACCCCACATAGTTTTGAAAGCTCAATTTTGCCCGGTAACGTAAATTCATTCATTCATCATTCATCATCAGCCTGACTACGTCCACTGCAGGACAAAGGCCTCTCCCATGTTCCGCCAGTTAACCCGGTCCTGTGCTTGGTGCTGCCAATTTATACCCGCAAACTTCTTAATCTCATCTGCCCACCTAACCTTCTGTCTCCCCCTAACCCGCTTCCCTTCTCTGGGAATCCAGTCAGTTACCCTTAATGACCAGCGGTTGTCCTGTCTACGCGCTACATGCCCTGCCCATGTCCATTTCTTCTTCTTGATTTCAGCTATGATATCCTTAACCCCCGTTTGTTCCCTAATCCACTCTGCTCTCTTCTTGTCTCTTAAGGTTACACCTACCATTTTTCTTTCCATTGCTCGCTGCGTCGTCCTCAATTTAAGCTGAACTCTCTTTGTAAGTCTCCAGGTTTCTGCTCCGTAGCTAAGTACCGGCAAGATACAGCTGTTATATACCTTCCTCTTGAGGGATAGTGGCAATCTACCTGTCATAATTTGAGAGTGCTTGCCGAATGTGCTCCACCCCATTCTTATTCTTCTAGTTACTTCAATCTCGTGGTTCGGTTCTGCGGTTATTACCTGCCCTAAGTAGACATAGTCTTTTACAACTTCAAGTGCACTGTTACCTATCTCGAAGCGCTGCTCCTTGCCGAGGTTGTTGTACATTACTTTCGTTTTCTGCAGATTAATTTTAAGACCCACCTTTCTGCTCTCCTTGTCTAACTCCGTAATCATGAGTTGCAATTCGTCCCCCGAGTTACTCAGCAATGCAATGTCATCGGCGAAGCGCAGGTTACTAAGGTATTCTCCATTGACTCTTATCCCTAACTGTTCCCATTCTAGGCTTCTGAAAACCTCCTGTAAGCACGCGGTAAATAGCATTGGGGAAATTGTGTCCCCCTGCCTTACACCCTTCTTGATTGGTATTCTGTTGCTTTCTTTATGAAGCACTATGGTAGCAGTTGATCCCCTGTAGATTTCTTCCAGAATGTTTATATATACTTCATCTACGCCCTGATTCCGCAGTGTTTGCATGACGGCTGATATTTCTACTGAATCAAACGCCTTCTCGTAATCTATGAAGGCTATGTATAGTGGTTGGTTATACTCTGAGCATTTCTCTATTACCTGATTGATAGTATGAATGTGGTCAATTGTTGAGTAGCCTGTTCGAAATCCTGCTTGTTCCTTTGGTTGATTGAATTCTAATGTTTTCTTTACTCTGTTAGCAATTACCTTTGTAAATAGCTTGTATACTACAGAGAGCAAGCTGATCGGCCTGTAATTCTTCAAGTCCTTGTCATCTCCTTTCTTATGTAAATACCGGTGTCCAACTGTACTTGAAAGCAAAACCTGAGGTTAAATTGAGCTCAAATGGGCACCAATTTTCTAAATGAGCATATATAGGCACTTAAAAGAACTTCGGCACTAAAGTAAAAAATGGGAATTACAGGCACTACAAAAACACTATAAAAGGTCTTCCTAATCTTTAATTTATGCTCGCATATAAAAGTGGCATGATAGGAATGCAAGAAACAAGAGGCATTTGACTATAATCCGATCTCTTGCGATTGCCAGTGGTTGCCTTTCAAACATTTCAAAGTGGATCTAGACTATTCGCCTGAAGGACTTGACTTCGCCCATTTCACTCGACCGCTTACTTCCGCGGGTTAGGGTCAAGTGTGCAGCAATTTTTATAATTGCTGCCGTAATTGTTCGTACGCATCTGAGGGTGGCTTCTGCCACAGTACAGAGAACACTACAAATAGCACGCAGATTCCTCCTTTCTGTATATGCATAGTGAACACATTTCTTGAAACGTACTGTGTGCATAGGTATACATAGGTTCTCTGTTCCAACCAAAACTGCTGGTGTTTGTTTGCCTGCAGGCTACTTGCAGTGCCACATATGCAACATCCCCAGCTTTTCGTGCGCAAACGATGCATTTAACCACTACGAGTCGGCCGAGCACTGGAACCGCAAGCAGGCCTTCGACAAGGGCATCGAACCATCATCTTGCCGTCCCGCCGCAGCTGTCCTGTCGTCCCTTGCCAGTGCTGGCATGGCGGAACCACCGCCCACTTTGCCCTCATCAGTGCTGGTCTGCAGAGCAGAAGAAAGCTTCGAAGATTTCTGCAGGAGAAATGACCTTTCGTTCCTTTTTTGATGCTCCATCAAGTAACACTACTACTCCCCAGCCCTTGCGATTTTTCTTTATTCTATGGTAAATGTATTGTTGCTGTGTTTCCTGTTTCTCTAAATCACGTTTTTAGTGATTAGCCTTCCTCACTTCTTTTATTTGTGCAGTGAACATGTAGCTAGTCCTGAGTGTTCTTGACATTAAAAACTGACTAGTGGTTAATTATATAGAGTGCACACTGCATTTTATTTGTGTTTTAATATACATCTATTGTGTGTGCATTTTATTTTGCTTTATGCATTTATGTATATAAACAATTGTTTTTATGAAATACAGTCATTTTATATAACTGCACACTATTTTTTACGTGTGAAATATAGAGGTAAATATATACAAGACGGAAACAGTCCCTTATGCATTCTTTTAAGACGGCTCAAAACCAAAAGTCGTTTGATGCATTATAACTCATCATTTTGTAAAGTAGAAAAGTAGCCACAATGTGTCTGTAAGGAAATGTGTGCACCTGCATAGCTGCACACTGTGTTAATTCTGTGCCTTATGATAAATTAAGGCCAAGCCTTTTGTACCGGATTGGCCAGTTGTAAACCGCCAACGAACTAGTTATACAGCTCGCATTGATTTCTTGTGCAGTTCCAAGCTTTTGCCACGCATTATTACGTGTGTCAACGGGACCACTTGTCCGACGTGACACTGCTCTAGGGTCTTTTTACAGAGAACCTTCAAGTGCTAGTGTGGCTCTACGGTAGAATGCTTGACAGTCTCTCGAAGTGCCTGGTTTCAATTCTGGCTTGAACCCAGATTTTTATTCCCGTTATGCGAGATCACGCGAGCTTTTGTATTGTGTGCTGTGTACTTAAAGGCCAGTGTCTGATAAGCCGCTCAAGAGTTTACCTTAACTTTCAGTAAGTTTCACTGGCCATTGGACACCCCCCACGGTGGTCAAGTGGCTAAGGCACTGGACTGCTGACCCTCAGGTCGGGGGATGAAATCCCGGCAATGGCGGCCGCATTTTCGATGGAGGTGAAAATGTTTGAGGCCTGTGTGCTTGAATTTAAGTACACGTTAAGCAACCTCAGGTGGTTGAAATTTTCGCAGCCCTCGACTTCGGCGTCTTTCATAATCGTATGGTGGTTTGTGGACATTAAACTCAAACAATAATTTTGGCCATTGGACGCAGATGTCCGGTGACTTAAAATTTCCCGCAGGACATCAAAGTGACACCTTACAGGCAACACATGCCATCTGGCATACTCGCTGGCAGTTTCACACTGTTCGTTTTTCGTGACATTTCGTGACCCACTGTCCCATTGAAAACAATACGTGAACTGAAAAGGGTTTCTAGCTTAATGCTAAAATGACATCCCAGCCAAGCCAAGCCCCTCTAAAGGCTCCTCTTGCAAGCATTTAAGCCGCTTCAGATTTCTCTGGCCTCCAGCAGTAGTGCGATGACTTGAGCCACAATTCGGGATAATTAGATATTGGTTTTGGCGAGGACGGGCCTTTGCATGTTCCTTAATGCGCCTACAGTTTCGGGCTTCAACATATGGCACCAGGCTATTTTTCCAAATTCATTGTGCCACGTGAAGTTTTTGCCAAGCACACAAAGTGCTGCCTTTGTTGGAGCAGTGTTATGAAGCAAACTGGGCCTGTGCAAATGTTCGAATGCTTTGAATATTTGAATGAATATTTTGTATTTGAATTCCCTTCGGTTCGAATTTAAGTTGTTGAAAATTTTTATGTATTTGAAGTGAACGAATAAGTGTACATCAGTCCGCATGCAATTTCTGCAAAGATGGCTTCACTGCAGTGAAAGGATGCTAAGCCGTGAGAACATTTTAATAAAATAAATTGCACTGCCATGAAGCCTAACCTAAGGTTAAATGAACATATTACACTCACATAGGTTCATAATGTTTAAAGCCTAAAAGCCTGTTATACCAGCTGATATGCTAAATTTTAAATCTTGACAGATTTCTCAGGCTATCACTTGCGTTCTACTGAAAGTCATTGTTTCAAAGTTGTTTCCACTTCCAAAAGGGATGGCATTTGCACAGGCCCGGTTTTAATTCTTAAAATTCTGTGCGGTTTATTTATGGCGATTATGCCCATTTTCCTTAAGATAATAGCCCTGCGGCGGTGGTCTAGTGGCTGAAGTACTCGGCCGCTGACCCGCAGGTCGCGGGATCGAACTCCGGGTGAATGAGACTGTATTTTCGATGGAGGCGAAAATGCTGTCGGCCTTTGTGCTCAGATTTGAGTGCATGTTAAAGAATCTTAGGTGGTTGAAACAACTTCCGAAGCCCTCTACTACGGCATCTCTCGTAATCGTATGGTGGTTTTAAGATTTTAAACCCCACATATGAAATCATCAATGATTTATAATATGCAATATATACTAAGACTTTGATTCCAAATTATTGGATCGAAATCGCTATTCGCCTGGAACCTAAATTCAGTATTCGTATAAGCCTATCGCAATTGTCACTTCTCTAGAGCACTGGGCTTTTTTCTTTTGTTTTTCACCCCTGAAGTAATCAAGAGATTGTGTGGAAGCGCAGTTATGCATGTCTGGAGGAACTTGAGAAAATCAAACCTGTTCTTGGCATGACTGCTCCTAGGAGCAAGTTCACTGCAGATGTTACAACTAATTGGGCTCATCACCTGCATGAGACTTGTCAAAGTGTCACAACTGACCATATGTTGGCAGACCACAGAATACTCGGGGGGCCTTTCGCCACCAAACGTTAATGTCATGAGACACATTTTTCACATTGATTGCTTGTCTTAAGTGTTGGGGACCCGGAAGACGCCTGCTGCATTCAATGGCAAGACTTTGACAGCAGTGATGGAAGATCTGCTCCAACCCGCTTCAAAAGTGAAATACTGCTCCAAAGTGCAATATTTGCTCGCAACTGCTCCAAACCTGCTCGGAAATTATGTCGGCAAACTAGAAGCATTGACGTTGAGCCATGGGACCTTCCCGTGAGCTTAAGCGAAACCAAAAGAAAGCTGTATACACACTATTATCCTAGTTTGCAACTCGGTGGCGTAAATCCAGAAAAATCGCAAGGGGTGACACATATTAGGCCATGGCGGCCAACTCTGTGCAAAGGCTTTTAAAATGGGTTGCATTTTTATTTATATAATAATTAAATAAAGCCTACAAATAGAATTTTCAAAAAGGAGCATGGGGTCCAAGCTCGAGAAATTGCATAGTTATATTCAGTCTTTTTCTCACTTTATTGCGATTTGCATAGTTCACACTGCTCGGGGGGGGGGGGGAGGGGGGCATTTAACACATGTACACAGTAAAAGATAAATAGCCTTTTAAAAAAGTTGATTGCACTATACTTAACTGTTAACTCAATTATACCATGTGCTAAATCTAAAGGGCCTTGCAAGGGCTGTACTCCCCAGCCTGTACACAACAAAAAACCAGACTACTTTCACCCCCCCCCCCTCGCCCCATGATTTACGCCAATGATGCGACTATACTTGTATACTGGCTGCGTGCTAGCATATAGGATGTTTAATAATAAATATAAATATTTGAGATGTTTAAGTGATCTTTTAGATTTCAGGAGTCGTTAGGAACATGCATTTGCTCCAAAAACACGAATAGCAACCCTAAGCTATAGCATCTGCTCCAAAAAGAGAAATGTCACTTCTATCGCTAGGACAGTGTCCTGTCTCTGATGCACTGAAATTGGCAATCTCTTTAACTTTCTTAGCCATAGTGCAGCATATCTGTTAATAAGCCCATGGTCAGGTTTAAAGCCCAATCGGGAATTATGCACTTTATTAGAGAAAAAGTGATCGTTTCTGTACAAACTCTAGGTCCTAGCAGATTTCTTCATGTACACTGGCAGGTGCGAAGCATCAGAGCCTCATACCCGGCCCTTGACATAGCAAACGGCCTTTGTACGCAGCACCTTGTAGGGGTTTCGCGATGAAAGCCGCTCTCGCAAAACAGAGACATCGTGTTCGAAGCCACACTAAAGAAAAACATTTATTGAACCACATTTACATCGACGATATCGCCAGATAAATGAAATACATCACTAGGGATCAACATGATAAACATTATACAATATTCTACTACACTTTAAAAGACAAATGCAAGAGTACGCTGATGTCACTCGCTGCTAGGAACCCACGAGAAAAGATATGCTGTCTCCGCATCCCGCGGGACCCTGTTGGGAGACGACCATCGCTGCTAGCCACCACACGCAAAAGAGAGCCGCTCTCGTCTTGCTTGCCGCCACCTAGCCTTCCCGCCAGACGTCGCAGCTCGTGCTACAACACTAACCATGATGATGCGATTGTGATGAAGAGAGAGCCGCTCATGTCTCGCATGCTGCCATGCAGCCTCCTAGCTAGATGTTGCTGCTGGCGCCACCATGCTAACCATTATGATGATTGTGATAAACACTCGCGAGCACTGCGCCACCTACCGCTCAATGGTTAATCTTAAATGCAGCCTGTCTGTGAGACGTGTACAACATGAGGAGTGATTGATCTTACATGAGGTGATTGGACCCCTACTACCCCAATCAGAGATGCAAGGTTTACACGAATCCTTTTCTTAAAACGGCAAAATGTTTTGAACATCTGCTTAAGCGCAAGTTATTTAGTGGAACAATTCGCAAGGACAGTCGGTGCTTTCCAACAGAACTGAGCTTTCCGCTGTTTTGCAGCTGAAAAAAAAAAGCCAGTGTGGAGACATTCGATGGATTGAGAAGGGTAGCATACTCTACATGCAGCAGAAAGACTGCCATGCTGTGAACTTGATGGGAGCAATGCGCACAGCAAGTGAGCATGACCTGGCATATAGAAGACTAAGAAGGAAGCACCTGCGAGCTCTTGAAGTTGTCGAAAAGTTGCTACTGGTTCACAAAAGCTATGCTGGAATTTTAGGTGTGGACAAATCGGACCGGATCTTTGGCACTTACGGTGTCCATCGAAAATAAATGTGTGCGATGACCTAAAAGTTATCTGCTAAAATGAAGGCTACAAAAGAACATTGCTACAGGGTAACCTTGGTGAGGCTAATGAAAGCAAATTCCCATAAATTCTGGAAGGTTGTCCTACCATCGAGTTTTTCACACACCATCACAATTGCCAATGTTTCAGTTTCTGATCTGGACATAATCGCTTAAACCTTCAACTGCTACTTCCACCCAGACTTGACTACTGACCACTTGGACATTCCTACTTTTCATTAAGAATCTCGTCCTGGTATCGACGATGTGTCAGTGTCACTTGAGAGTGAATTCGATCTTATTTTAACTTGGACACCAAGAAATCATGCGGTCCTGACAGCATCCAGACAGCTTTGCTAGTAAGATACGCTCTTTGGTGTATAAGATACCTCGGTTATTTTTGGAAAATTTTCTCGACAGCGACACTTCCTTCTGTGTGAAGACATGCTTTTTATGTCCCCCTTATTTAAATAATTTAAGCAATTATAGACCCATCTCTTTAACTGCACATTCATGTAGAATGCTGGAGGATACCTTGAAGCACATTGTGGAATTCCTTGAAACAAACAAAATTTTGAGCACTTCTCTGCACAGTTTCAGGTGTAGTTTTGGCACCATTACTCAACTGACAGAATTCGCCCATGACATCAGCAGCTCATTAGACATAGGTGGCCAGGTTGATACCATATTCATTAACTTTGTCAAGATCTTTGATACAATATTACTGTTATAGTGAAGAGTGCGCCATTGGTTGGCTGGATATCGGGCTTTCTTTTGCAGTATTTACAATATGTGTGCTTCAGCTCTACTAACCCTCCTTTGATGCTGGTTTCATTAGGGGTTCCCCAGGGTTCTGTGCTAGGACTTCTCATGCCCACCCCTTGCACACTACTGTGAAAATAAGCCTTTTGTGAAAATAAGATGACTGCGTCTTGTATCATACTGTTAAATTTTCACTGGATCGTACCATTCTTAACAATTCATTTTCTCATTTTTGTAGCTGGTCCTAATCTTAGGAAATGAGCATTAACTTCTCCAAGGCAGTCGTCGTGTCATGTACCAGACGTTCATGCCCGTTGATTTCCGACTACGGGTTCAACAATGTTGGTCTGTGAAGGGTGTCTAAATTTAAGTACCTTGGTATCCTTATGACACATAGTTACTCATGGCCCAAACATATTGATATCGTATACAACAAAGCCCTTAAGAGTTTAAGTTATTTACATCGTATGTTCCGTCTTGCTTTTCGTGAAACCAAACTGCTTACATACAAAACTCTTATTCACCCATTCTTGAATGTGGTGGCGTGGTTTGGAACCCCCATAAGAAATGCTACATCAAGAAACTAGAAACCATTCAAAAAAGAGCTGTGTGCTTTATAGGCATATAGGCAAGAGAGATGAAGATTTTTCTCCAACAATTTCCTTTCCCAGCTAGGTCTTGCTACATTTGTAAAGCATCTGCTCGCTTTAGCACTCTAGAATTGTGGTGTCGGGGTTTCTGTTCCCTGGATACAGCCGACCGATACTCAATTTTCACGGATCACCAGTTCGTGACCCCGAGACTATACCTGCCTTGCCCACGCCTATCCTGCCGAAATGTGCGCCATTCTTCATTCTTCTGCTGTGCGGCTCGCATTCAAAACACTACCCAAGGATATTGTCACGTAAGAGTGAGGGTAGCCCGAAAACAGGAGACCAGGAGGCTCCCAGAAATAGGAGGAGATCCGTTTATTTGGCGGACTTGCGCCCACTAAAGGAAAGTAGACACATCGGCTTAGCGGGTGGCGAACAGCGTGTTTGACGGCCGTCGGTGAACAGAATGTCCCACTGGATTGCAAGGCGCATTCACCAGCCGAGATACGGTCGTCATAGCATCTGGGGCTCTCGTAATCAACGAATGGTGGACGTGCAGGCCACGATCTTCGCAGATGAATCGCGGTGCATCCTGGACCACGATAAGGCCGCGTGTTGGTGGTATCGGCATGCGCAACACTATCCGCAATACGCTTCGCGGCAATATATTGGCAGATTTACGGGACTGCAGATCTTTATACCTCGGGCGGCTCCACATTTATTTCCTCTGCATCCAGTCTGTTTCGGCAGCAGCATGTTCCCTGCAATTCCACTACCTCCGTTCCTGCATGCCCTGATGTGCCTCCGATTCCGTAGAAGACTAGGCGCCGCGTCTTGCAATTGTACGTCGACGTGGCAGTCCCAGACGCTACGCCAGACGCAAAGAATTCGTTGCTGCTCAACGCGATTGGAGTGGAGGGATTGCAAGCTTGCTACAAAGCTGCTGACGAGCAGACGCTGCCCGAAGGCGTCCAGGCTTCAGGAGATGGCGCAACTAGCGATGCGTACCAGCAGGCCTTAGTCGTTCTGGACGCATACTTCGCCCCACCTGAAGACCCTTTCTGCGTACATGCCCGATTCTGGCAGGGAGTTCATGAGCCGGACGAGACTGCTGTTTAATTCATTCTAGCGCTGCCGCGGTTGGCCAGCAACTGCAATTTCAGCACCGCTGCAGATAAAATTATAGAGGACAAAATTCTACAGGGCATGCGTGACCCCAACCTGCTTCAGTCATTCATCCAAATGGGGGATGCTTTCACTGTCCAGTCGGCGTTGGAACATGCCAGGGAAGAAGAGCGCGTCAATCGTGCGTTGCAACAGCAGGCTGCTCTGCAGGTCGACTCGGTTACACGACGCGAGCATCAACGTCACAGCGTTTGTCCTCCTCGACCCATACTGCTAGAACGTTAAGTTTCCAACCCTGCTGTGCCACCGGCCCCTCCAAGTTCTGCGGAAATCTTGCTAATTCTACCGGGCCATACTTCGACTTCACAAACTACGACGATTCCGGCCCAAACTGTGAGCGTGTTCACTTGTGCTGCACCTGTCGGTGTCTCGGCTGGCCGTGCTCCTGATGTGCCTGCTCCTGTCGTGTTTCCTGCGGTTGAGCATACTCATACTGTACTTGCTTCCAACCCAGCTCGCCATACGTCGGTTGTGCCTGCTGCTCCCGTCTTTCCTGCTCCTGATTCCGCCCCGGCTGTGCGTCTTTTGGCTTGTGGTGGCCTCCGGGATGCTGTGTCTGTTCTCGATCCGCCTGAGGTGCATCCACCAAGCATGCCGGCGGAGATTCAGTAAGTGGTCCCTGTTCTGTGTGCTGAGGAGGTACTACCACTGGTCGCGTCTACGCCGGCCATGCCAGTTCCTGTTCTGTGCACGGCGCCTGCATCGGTGGCATCGAGCCGTGTCCCGTCAGAGCATTGTTTCATGCTTGTTCCGGCCCCTACTGTGCCAGAAGTACACTGGAAGGACAGCACATGGCCGATTCTTACGTACCACTGGACTGCTGTGGGGGGCGGCAGTGCCTGTCGTGGAAATTTCACCACTACAGGCGTCGACGCCGTACACTCAAACACTACAATGACTGTGCAGACATTCTCTCTTGGGGGAGGGGATGATAGGCTAGTGTGCGGCATGTGCCTTGCTTTTCTGTGTTTGCTGTGCAATTCTTTACGTGTTATGTTGTGCACTTCCTTACTTGTCTGTGTATACCGTACATTTTTATTCTATTGTGTATTTGTCTTTGCCTGATATACTGTTGTATTTTTGGTATGCATGCTGTATACATGTTCATTATCATTAGGTAATGTGTTAGCTGGCAGGACCTCGAGTGTTCTTCAATTCAAGGGGGTGGTGATGTGGTGTTGGGGTTTCGGTTTTGGGACCGGTTGGCTGGCCCCTATGGGGCGTAGTACATATGTATATAAAGTGATGCTTGTGTATATAGAGGGAGTTCCTGCTTGGCTACCGGCTGATGCATACTGCTTGTCGACCGGCGCTTCAGCGCCATGCCCTGTGTTCTCGTGCGTCGCGTTCGGCGCACAATACTACAAGAATCGTATCTGAAATTTTCCAGATCATCTATGACGAGTGACCATGCCCTTAACACTGCAATTTTTTTCAAGCACCACATTGACATGTTCAAATACATCTTTTTCCCTTTAACTATAGAAGCCTGGAGTTGGTTGCCCGGAAGTGTTTGTTCTCTACTACTTCAAGAACTTTTGGAAGCCTGTGCATGAATGTTGACTTGTTATTGTTGTTCTTTTTCCACTCCTGCAATAGCCTCATTGAGGCTGCATTAGGTAAACATAAATACGTTAATAAATGAATAAAAACTTTTTTGTTTCGTTTACTGTGTTGACATGCTGTGTGTGAACAGCTTCATTCTCTTTCAAGAACACCCAAAAAACAGCCCAGAAGTACCTTGACTTTGCAGAAACATTGATCAGTTGGCATCTACAGAACTAATCTAGTATATATTTGAATGTGACTCAGTCTCACTAGGACACCCTATCTCATACCCCATGGAACCTTGGCACTAACCCCCTCTAAAATGGGCAAAAAAAGAAATATATGAGAAAGTAAAGGTGCAACAGTGCAAGCAACTGCTTTGCAAAGACACAGTCAAAGTTGCTATATTGACGTGCTTCCATAAATGGATTACTTAGAGCACTGTATTGATGTGTATATTTTTCCCACTAAAGCAGAGAAAATTGAGAACAATTCATATCTTTTATAATGCCAAAAATGATGCCAAAAACAAAAAAAAGCCAAGAACTTAAAATTTTTAAAATCTTTGTAGAATTGCCCTTCTAAATTTAGAAATAAAAGTTAATAAGCCGGGGCTTAATATATAGACATGCTCAATTATGACAGTGGTTAAAGAGAAAAATTATTGGAATCATTAGATATTAGCATAGAGGAAGAAAAGAGTAGCCGTTTTCTGCAACTGTTAAAACCATGACCTACTACACTCCTGACCTGCCCAGAGAGCACCTCTTCCAGCGCCCACGTTCTAGTTCATACCTTCTGCCGCTAGGGCCGTAACCTACGAGCGGCGTGGCGCTAGTCAGCACCTGCTCGCTGACGTCATCTTCACTCTTTGTGGTCAAATTTTGACCAACAAAGCACTCGTAGTGCGTATTTATGATCCAAAATTTAGAATTATTCAGAAATAATAATACTAAAAGACATTCAGAATTTTTTTGCAATAAAATGCACGCGACCACGCATAGGCTGCCCTACATCGTGTAAATCTACGGGTTCCCACGTTTGTCAACCAGTGTGCTATAAATACTCAAGCGCTCTGAACACCTTGCTTAACCAGCAATGTATGGGAAGAAATAGTCACATATATGCCGCCAGTTCACTGCAGAATGCAGGCATTCTTATACCAGCGCCTACAAAACAACCGTAAAGAAACAGACGAACAGGTTATAGGTAGCGCCACCTACGGCGAGCGATTGAACGAGAGCGGGGACACGCGCTCCCATAGGAACCCCGCTATCTGAACAGGTCAGGAGTGTAGTAGGTCATGGTTAAAACGCCCAAGCGCAATGATGCTGGTAGTTTTGGCAGCGCCATCTCTTGGTAAAATAAATTAGTTCACAGCGCCACCGCTACCTTAATTTTTAGTTGCATTGTCGAAAATACAGTTTCCCTTTCTAAGTGGTTGTAAATACAAGCTAAATAGGTTTTACAACTTTGGGGGTGTTTGACCAGAAGACGGCGGACGACGAGACGCGCTCATGTTATCATCGTGCGCTCGAAACCATGGCTACAGATCGCTTTCCTGACGGTTCCATGGCTCGAAACGCTTCATACATAGAGGTTCGTAAACAGGGGAATGAAAATGGGTTGAGAGTAGACAGATCCTATGGGAAGTTTGCTATCTGTAAGTGCTTGATAATTCCCTACCTTGCCAAGCGATTTTGTTGACAGCGCCCCGTAATTTATGTAAGGTAGCTATGGTTGACTATAAGTACTAGAGCCAGGGCCGTGAACTACGCGCTGCCCGCTGGCATCAGCTTGACCGAAGGAAAAAGCACATAAAGCTGCTTCTTCAGGGCAACGTCTCCACCTGGGTGGTACAGCGTGTACGCCGTGATTGTGGTGCGTGCTCGAGTACTGAATCAACAGTCGCGGATTTGATCCTGGCCATGGCTGTCGAATTTTGATGGAGGCCAAATGCTTGCTGCCCGTGTACTGAGCTGTGTCGGTTGCACGGGCACCGTGCTTCATGGCTAACTCTGCTTTAATAAACTTTTTTTCACCCCTCTCAGGACGTGACCTGTGCCGATGTCAAGCAGGAGTTCACGATGCCGAATAGCCCTCCACCACTGCTATCTCTTGTAAGTGATGTGTAGCGTAAAGTTGTGCAATTAGAAGTTATAATGCTCTGCAATCTAACTTGGAGCAGTTACAAGCTGATGTTCTCGTGTGTGCTATACTTTGCAGTGAGTGTGAGATCAACCCAAAGTTTGTTAGCTATACCAATCAAGTAGTGCACATCTGGTTGTTAAACACCAACCAGATAGCGGCTAAAAGCTTCATTAAAAAAATTCTTTCAGGTCACGGAGAGTGTTGACATCAAGGTGGAACCCAGCAGCCCTGAGACTATTCTTCCTCCCGTAAGTCAAGTACTGCATGGCACTGTGTGGTCTTGTGTTTTCTTTCATCTTAACTAAATCCAGAAAGGAGGGGTGATCATTTCTTCTTGTTAGCATTAAAGAACCCCTAACAGCGAAGTTTTTGTTTGTGACTTTTTAACTGTAATTTGTAGCTTTGTGTCTGGTAATCCCGAACTTAAACCATAAATGCTCTAATGCAGCCCATGTATAGCAAGGTCACTTGCACTCACCGTAGAGATTTTGATTATGCTGGAAGACACAGTTTTCTCTTCTGGGCCCCACACGGTAAGTATTGAAGCGATGTGTGTTCTTCAGTATTAGTTAAGCTGGTTAGGCATGTGTGCCCTCAGGAAAAACACAAACATTCCTGGCCTGAGCAGCTACCTAGAGAGCAGCCGGACAACAGAGCGAGAGAGCTGGAGAATGATAGCCCGTGTGGAGTATCAATCATGACAATATGTGCACCCCACAAGTCTTCTGTGACGTCGACAACGCTCGATTTACTCATGGAACGTCACACTGGGCCTTGATCTGCAGCATACCAGTGGCGACGTGCTGCTAACTCAGATGAGCACTCACGCTTGCTTTAAAACCAAATAAAGATATTGTAAGACAGTAGCAGCATTGGAGTCTCAACGGCGTTTATTAGGCCGAATCGCCTGATCAACCCTTCGAACGAAGACGACGTTTTTTGTGATGATGATTATATACAGATGAAGAAGATAAAGGTCAAACGTCAATATTGTGCTTACACTAATTTCCCCCTCGCGCGGAAGCGTCCAATTAGGCCGCTGTTTATGACGGTGGTGTACGGCGCACGAATGGTTTTAATAAAAGCGCGACACGTGAACAACCTCCGTATTACGAAAACGGCCGTCGGGAGGCATGACAACAGGGGTTACTCGTTAGTTAACAGGAGACGTCTGCTCGACTATAGCGTAGGGGCCGATGAAACGTGAGTGAAACTTATCACACAGGCCGGGAACCCGCGTTAGGGTCCACAACAGTACTTCGTCTCCAGTATTGAAGTGAACTACGCGGTGGACACCATTGTAGCGAGTCTTCCGCTCTTGTTGGCTTGCCTGTGTATTGAGGTGGGCGCGTCGGCGACAATCCGCCAGGCGAGAGGGTAAGTGCTCCCTCGATGACGATGACGAGTTCACAGGGACGTCAAAAAAGAAGATGTCGAGCAGAGATGTTGGTTGACGGCCATAGACGAGAAAGAATGGGGAATAGCCCGTGGTGCGCTGCGTAGCGGTATTGTACGCAAAAGTCACGAATGGCAGGATGGTACCCCAGTTAGTGTGGTCGGCGTTGATATACATAGATATCATGTCGGTCAAAGTTCGATGGAAGTGCTCTGTGAGGCCGTTAGTCTGGGGATGGTAGCTGGATGTCGTCTTAAGAATCGTATTACATGCGTGGAGGACTTGTTCGAGTAGTTTCGAGAGAAACGCCTTGCCGCGATCGCTCAATAAGATGCGTGGTGCACCATGTCTTAGAAATATTGCCTCCAGAAAAAATGTGGCAATGTCCTCTGCTGATCCTGAAGGAAGTGCAGCTGTTTCGGCGTACCTTGTTAAGTGGTCACCTGCTGTGACAATCCAGCGCTTGCCGCTAGCTGATATTGGTAGCGGTCCGTAGAGGTCAATGCCAATGACATCGAAGGGAGCGTCAGGACACGGAAGAGATTGTAGGAGACCGGCTGGGGAGGAAGTGGGTCGCTTGCGGCGTTGGCATAGCGAGCATGACGCATCATATCGCGCTACGCAGTTGGAAAGGCCGGGCCAGGCAAAACGACTGCGGATGCGTTCATAGGTTTTTCGAAAACCGAGATGACCAGCCTTGGGGTCATCGTGAAACGCCTCCAAAATCTGCGCCCTTAGGGAACGAGGAGCAACAGGAACCCAGCGCTGTCCTTCGGGGTGGAAGACAAAGCGGTAAAGGATTGAGTTTTCAGTCTTGAATTTCCGCAGCTTGATGGGCGCGAGCGTTGGGAGGACGAGAGGAGCCTTGAAGGCGCTGCATTATAGAGCGACAGTAAGTGTCGCTGCGTTGGTGTGATGCAAACGTGTCGTTGTTGAAGGTAGAAAGAAAATCGACACCGGCGAGTGAATGAACTGACGGAGACACTTTGATGGGTTCACTCACAGTTGGCGACAGGCCAGGAGTGCCGGATGAGGATTGTAAAGGACAGCGGCTAAGGACATCGGCATTGTTGTGTTTCTTGCCGGATTTGTAGATAACGTCAAACTCTTATTCTTGTAGACGAAGTATCCAGCGACCGAGACGTCCAGACAAATTCTTCAACGTCGACAGCCAGCACAAAGCGTGGTGGTCAGTGACGACGGTAAAGTGGCGGCCGTGAAGATATGGTCGAAACTTCTGGATGGCCCAGACAACGGCGAGACACTCCTGCTCGGTGATGGTGTAGTTTTTCTCTGCTGCTGTGAGGGTGCGACTTGCGAATGCGATCACACGTTCGTCATAACGCTCTGTTCGTTGCAGAAGTACAGCGCCGAGTCCGTGTCCGCTGGAATCAGTATGGAGGAGAGTGGGTGCGGCGTTATCGAAATGACAAAGCACTGGCTCAGACGTGAGGGCACGTTTCAAGGTGTCAAAAGCCATTTGGCATTCGTCCGACCATACGTATGAGTTGGCCAAGTGGCGCAGCAATGGTGGCGAAGTCTCGTATAAAGTGCCGGAAGTACGACGGAAGGCCAAGAAAGCTTCGGAGCTCTTTGACGCGTTGAGGCGCCGGGAAGTGAAGAACGGCGGTAATCTTGTCGGGATCAGGCCGGATTCCATCTTTGCTGACGAGATGTCCGAGTACTTTAATACTTTTGCTAGCAAAGTGGCACTTCTTGGTGTTGAGCTGAAGGCCAGCAGTTGCGAGACACGTCAGAACTTCATCCAGGCACTGCAAGTGCTGTTCGAATGTTGAAGAAAATATGACGATGTCGTCAAGGTAACATAAGCATGTTTTCCACTTAAGGCCCCGCAATACAGTGTCTATCAGTCGTTCAAACGTTGCTGGCGCATCGCGGAGGCCGAAAGGCATGACGTTAAATTCGTAAAGCTCATCAGGTGTGGCAAAGGCAGTTTTTTTCTTGTCATCCTCGTGCATTGGAATTTGCTAATAACCGGAGCGCAAGTCAAGGCTCGAAAAATATTCCGCTCCTTGTAAGGAGTCTAAGGCATCATCAGTGCGAGGCAAGGGATATACGTCTTTTCTGGTTACTTTGTTTAATGCGCGGTAGTCAACGCAGAATTGCACCAAACCGTCTTTTTTTCTTAAGAGAACGACAGGTGACAGCCAAGGGCTTGAAGAGGGGTGGATGATGTTTTGCTTGAGCATATCAGCAACGTGCGTGTCGAAGATCTCGCGTTCGCTGGAAGAAACACGGTATAGTCGACGACGGACAATAGAAGTTCCGTCGGTGTGTATGCGATGAGCCACCGCAGAAGTCTGGCTTAGAGCAGTGGAATGTACGTCGAAAGAAAATTTATGCTTTGACAACAACGCCAGTAGTTCGTCTGCTTGCGGGGGAGTGAGATCTGTGCTGATGGTATTGACGAGAGCCGTATGGGGTGGAGCATCTGTTGGTATCGAACGTGATTCCACCAGACTGGTATCCGAAGCCACTACAGAGATAGGTTGTGTGTCCACACTGGAAACTACAACAGTGCCCTTGGTGAGCAGAATGGGCTCATTGGTGATATTCAGTACTGCAAGAAATGCATTGCCGTTGGAAAAGCGGACAAGACTCGATGAAAGTGCAATCCGTCTGGATAGACAACGGGCTGATGGACTGACTAGAACGTCACCGTGGTCAGTGGAGTCAGACATAACCGTGATAACGTGCTCGTGGTTAGGTGGCACAAGGAAGTCATTGGCTGTTCGTAGCCGGTCACGAGATAATTTCGGGGAAATATCATCCGTCTCTCGCATATGTATGAGTCGTTGTCGACAAGAGATGGAAGCAGTACCATCAGAAAGAAAGTCCCATCCTAAAATAAGCATAAATGCACAAGAATCCAGCACGGCAAACTGAATATGATGCCTGATCCCGTCAATGAAAACTCTAACGGTGCACTGTGCCGATGGCCGTATCTGCGAGTCATTTGCGCTACGTAAGAGAGTGCCAGTATAAGGTGTGGTAACTTACGTAGACGAGTACACAAATCCGCATGAATAACAGAAATAGCAGCCCCCGTGTCCACCAATGCCTGAACTGGTACCCCTTCCGCATACACTAATAACAAGTTGGCTGGGCCCTCTGGAGGTCTTGGTGTTTGTTCGAGGGATGCAGCTTTCCCTCCAAAAACTGCACCAGCTAGTTTTCCGAGTGGTAATCAGAAGTAGGTACAGCCGGTCTCAGAGGAGATGTTGTGCGTCGTAGAGGTGAAGGGGACCGGCGGCGTCCGAGATAGCAGGGGCGAGGTGCGGCGAGTGGAGAAGTCGGAGAGAAGGAACGTGTCGTAGGGCGTCGCTGGTGCTGGTTCGGGGATGGCTCTGAATCCCTTTCGTAGACATCGTAGCCACGGCGTTCGTCCTGTTGGCGCTTGCGGCAAAATCGTGAAATATGGCCCCGAATGCCACAATAGTAACATATTGGGCGAGGCAAGCGCCAGGGGGCGTAGTGTGCTGAAGCTGTCACAGGCGCTGGTACTGGCGCTGGGACAGGCAAGTGTGGTGCAAATGCTGCTACGTTGGACTGCGCAGGAACAGGATGCGCGTGCTGAACCAAGGCAGGTGGCATGGCAGCGACTTGCGCATACGTCATGAATGGTGTTGGTGGCGCCGTAGTGTTCGATGGGAGAGCGCCAGCCATGAATGAAAGCTCCTCTTTGATGATGTCGGGCAGACCAGCAGATTGAGAGTGAGGCCGAGGGGCGGGTGCACATGACAACCCTTGCGCTTGAAGTTCCTCGCGAATCAGAGTGCGAATCAGCGCGCGCAAATCCGCATATGAGGAAGGCCGGCTGTCACTGGCGTCTGGGTAGTCTGGGTGCAATCGAATGGCTTGGAGTTCATCAAGATGCTGACATGTCATGGTGACGTCCTCAATGGTGGTGGGGTTTTTAACAGCCAGAGCGTTAAACGCGACATGGCCTGTCCCTTTGATGATGTGGCGAACACGATCAGCTTCTGTCATCGCCGAGTTCACGCGGTGGCAAAGGGCAAGGACGTCTTCAATGTACGAAGTACACGTCTCCCCGGGAAGTTGGGCACGCCCATCGAGCTTTCGTTTCGACACTTCGGAATGGATGTTCAGTTTTCCAAAAATCCTACAGACTTGTTGAGCAAAAGTAGGCCAATCCGGGAAGCTGCTCTCGTGGTTAAAAAACCACGTTTTCGCGACATCGGACAGATAGAAGGCGACGTGACGAAGTTTTTGAGGCTCATCCCATTGGTTATAAACACTGGTCATGTCGTATTCTTTTAGCCATACCTCGACGTCGTCGCATGGAAGACCACAGAAGATGGGTTGGTCGCGCTGCCGGGCGTTGACGATCCACGCAGGAATGGTTTGTTGGACAGGGATGCTGGATGTTTCGGGCAGCAGTTCTTGAGCCATGACAGCGGACGGGGGAAGCAAGCGGCGACCCGAACGAAGCTCCAGGGCAACGTGACATTGGAGAGGACTTGGGGATCAAAGCACTTCCACCACTCTGTAAGACAGTAGCAGCGTTGGAGTCTCGACGGCGTTTATTAGGCCGAATCGCCTGATCAACCCTTCGAACGAAGACGACGTTTTTTGTGATGATGATTATATACAGATGAAGAAGATGAAGGTCAAACATTGTCAATATTGTGCTTACAATATCTTGAAGCTAACATTTGCGGCTAATGATCGGTCAGAAGTCCCCACACTTATAAGACTGTGAAACGGTGCAAACATCTGAAGGTCTCAGATTTGTTGTCAGGATACTTTAAAGAAACAGAGAGCCATTCAGTACAAGAACTGAAATAACCCCACTAATGGGAAGGTTGTTTATTTTGTTGACTAACACAATCCCTGTTTTTCTCCTTAAACTCAGATTTGTATTTTCATGTCTCCACTAAAAAAATTGTGAGACGTAACTGTTCGCACTCCACAAGGCAGGAAAGCAAAGAATGATGATGTCGAACACGCGACTTTTTACTGATGCCCACAGGCAATGGTTTACACATTGGTGTTGGAACGCAGTAAACTTTTTTATTCAAGCTTTTTATAACCTAAAACAGAAACATATGCCTTTCTTTGTACTGAGCACAAGAGTGGCACCTCTTTACATGCTGTCACTGCAGGTGATCACGAGTGGCAGCACGAAAATTATTAGCTGAGAGCCTGTGGTACCTGCAAACAAGTTGGAGAAGTAACAGAAGTTCCCGGCCCACAAGGCAGTACAGTTACTGCATGTGTCAATGAGCGCTTGGAAAAGTTATTCTGCCAGCTTTTCATAGTCAAAAACAGTTGTAAATTTCAAAACGAAGAGGGTTAAATGCAGTTCCACTCACTCATGTAAGAGAAGGACATTTAACATAATAAACAGCTGGCAAGGAGGGCTGTTGAGATTGAATCGCTATCAATTTTCGGCGTTACTGGAGGACGAACTCTTATTTTTTTTAGTGATTTCTCCGATAGAAAAATTCTGCTTACAGAATACCGACGTGTTTTTGGAATCAACCGCTGCATGTGTACCCATACCGAGGAAGAGCTTTTTGTCATGCAGTAAAAGACTTATGGTTGTCAGTCCCATCAATCAAGCCCCGTCATGGTGGTCTAGTGGCTAAGGTACTCGGCTGCTGACCCGCAGGTAGCGGGATCGAATCCCGACTGCGGCGGCTGCATTTCCGATGGAGGCGGAAATGTTCTAGGCCAGTGTGCTCAGATTTGGGTGCACGTTAAAGAACCCCAGGTGGTGGAAATTTCCAGAACCCTCCACTACGGCGTCTCTCATAATCAAATGGTGGTTTCGGGACGTTAAACTCCACATATCAATCAATCAGTCCCATGAATAAAACTATGCTGATGCAGATAGCAAAAATAAAAGCTTGATTCTTAAGCTTTGTACACCAAACTTCAGACTGTGGTGTGAAATGAAGTATATCTTTTCTCAGAAACAAGTAAGGGTATAGCCATAAATTTTTGTGCACTAATCCCTTGTGAGAATGACATTTTAATCGCTACCTGAAAAATTGCGTTTGCAGAGGTACTTTTTGTTGCTTCAAGGTGCAACATTTTTCAACTTTTGGTATAATAATACCTTTTTTCATCATTTTTTTTTCTACCTAAAGCTAAAAAAAAACTGTTCTTTTCAGGACATGACCTGTGACGACATCGAGGAGGAGATCAGTCTGGTAAGTACAGTGCTCTGTTAAATTATACATTTGAGATTTATGCTTTTTCACAGTGCGACCTATATAAATTAGCAGTTGTAGGCACTAGCTTAGCCTATTGTTAGGCAAGCCAAGGTTGCATTGTATACTTTGCAAGTTTGTTATATCCCATGCCAAGGTTGCACTACGGAAATATTTCTGTAGACTAAAGGCAAGAAGTGGACTGATATTTGTTTCAGGAAACGCACCAACAAATTTACCGATCGCCGTTCATGTGTGGTGTATAAGATTCCATTTAGCTGTGTCCAACTCTACGTAGGCCAGACGGTCCTCTTTGTTTACCAGAAAATTTTGGAACGTAAGAGATCATTAACTGGAGGCTCACCCACAAACATGCTAAAATCGTGTTTGTTTAAAAACAGCTGCTTAGTGCAATAATGTAACGGAGTACTATGACTACATCTCTTGCACAAATCTCATATGTCGTTCACAGCCATATATGTGCCTCGTCTGTGGCTTTGTTGATAAGTGTCATAATGTTGGTAATCATGAGTAGAGGCCAGATTTTCAGGCATTAAAAATCATTTTTTTATTTGCATATCTTTTATTCTGTCTCCGTTGCCAAGTAATACCAATAATGGTCTCAAATCGTTCTCAAAAGCGTAATTTGAGGTTAACTATATCTAACAAAAAAATCGAGTAAAAAGGGCGTCTATTTGTCCCACAAGAATAATCGTTATCTGGCTTGTTTGTTTGGGCTTCCTTTCGTGAAAACTTGGCGCTGGCCATTTTCCTATCAAGAAAGCTATGTTATGCTGATAACGCACATGTCATTAGCGACCTGAATGTGCCGGGCGCTCGGGGATTGTGCAAGGAAAGGAATGCAAGATAGATGACAATTATTGTTGTGGGACAAAAAGACCCTTTTTACTCAGTCTTTTCATTGTGTGTAGTGCTCGAATAGGCGCCGATTTTGAAAGTAGGGACCTACAGGTATTCGGGCACAAAAGTAAAAATAGGCATTTATAGGCACTATAAAAACGTTATGAAAGCCATTAATGTGTAATCTATGCTCATATATAAAAATGGGCCGATGGATATGCAAGGCATTTGCCTGAAATTCGATTCCTAATTTTGAGTATCGAAATTAGGACAACTTTTTAAAAGCAATGCTTGTACAAACGTTTGGCACCTTGTTTAGTTTCTGCAGCACTATGTATCTGAAAGCCCACCTCCCATGACAGGAAATCTTATTTGCCGAAGTGTGCGATGGTTAATCATTTGTGAACGTTTTTAGAATGGCCGATTTCTGCTTTGGTATAGGAGAGTGCCAAGAGAGGCAGGACTGGGGTTGTTTTTTTGTAAATGTATGTGGCGTCACGAGGTTCACAAAACAGTGATATTTGCCGAATTTCTTTAGCAGGTCTGCCATATTTGTCTATTCAGTTGCATGGTTGTTTATCTAAATTACCTCTTCTTAGCGTGTTATAGCTGCAGTCTTATTTATGAACAAGTGCATCAATGTAGTGCAAAGTATGGGGCCTCCTTTTCAGTGAATTCATTATGGTTTAAAGTAGGTGCTTCGTTCACACACACACACACACACACACACACACACACATATATAAAATTAAAAAAATGCTTCTTTCAGGTCACTGATTGTGTTGACATCAAGGTGGAACCAGCTAGCTCTACGACCATGCTTGCTACTGTAAGTGAAGTGGGCGTTGTAATTGTGGAAGTTAGTGATTATAATTCTGAGAAATATTAGAAGGCAACAGCGACTGACTGCTTCTTCTAAGGTCACGTTATTTGAATAATGCTGGTAATGATTGTGTGGAATGGTCTCAATTTTCAAGTATTTGGCATCTTCAGTGAAATTTCACTTGAAGCGAATCTTTTGAGTAAGTAGCTTACACCATTGCAGCAATGCTTGAAAATCTGCAGGCTGGTGGTGGTGCAGTCTTTTTTTTTTTTTGCCTTTAAACTGTGCCCAAGTAAATTAAGTCACAGTCCTACTGTGTGCTTGATGTTCCAGCACCTCATCTCGGAGGTCATGCCAAGTAACTCCGTATTCTAGGTCATGGCCTTGTATTACGCAACATAAACCCTGTCCCACGGCGTGATAAGCATATGTAGTTTACTCTGAAAAAAGAAAGTGGGGTCTTCGTGTGTTTCTTTAAGTGAAGGGGGGGGGGGGGGCTGCTTTTTAAATGATCGCCAAATTTTTTTTTCTAGATTACTGTTGTATTTTGCTATTATAGTGATGCACGTCACCGATTTTTATGCATCCTGTATCATTATTTTAGCCATAGCAGCCTTTTACGTATCACACAAGCATCTAATGGTGTTTTGTTTGTAGCCGCAACGAAATGCTGTTTTGTTTTTACGTAACCGTATAACTTGCCTAGTCTCACTGATGCTGCACTTGAGAAGCTTTTCTCGGCTCAGGTGCAGCCAATTTTGACCATTTTTGCCTTGCTGAAAAGCCGGCAGTTGAGTAACCGCAGTAGAGTGCAAATGTTACTTGGTAAAGTTATAAGCGTTTGGAAAGGGTGGAATGAATAAGGTGCTTTTTCTTAGTCGTTTAAGTGAGAGCCCTGCAACATCATAGTCTTTGTTCTACAAAAGCCAGAACTGTGAGCTATTGTAGTGCTCTTTCATGTATGTCAAGTTCTGTGATACTTGATCATTGAAATCTGTAAAGCCAGTTTTTTTAAAATGCTATGAATTTATGTTTTCATCAATAATATTATAGTAATGGTAGGGCATGCAATAAAACTGAATTCATATTTGATATCAGCACACCGACATGTGCAATTGGTGGAGTTTTTGTCATCCTAGCTTAAATAATATAACACTTTATGTCTAAAAATAGCCGCCTACAATAGCAAGAGTGACTCATTCAAAGTCATGCATTCCAATGCAATCAAGGTAACCAAGCATCCAACATGGTAGCTTGAATTCTCAAGTAGCATGCGAGGCATGCCACCTGATAAACCAGTCCGATATTCAGTCGGTCCTAAAAAAAAAAAATCAGTTCTAGGTTTAACCTTGGCCAGAAAGCCAGTTCCAAAGGTGAATTATTTTTGTCCTTAAAGTAGGCCTAATGTGCATTTAGTCTGTCATTTTTTTCACCTAAAACTTCATTTGAAATGCAGTTTGCATTCAAACCTTTGCTTCATTCTGCGATCAAATTCTTAGGCGTTAGAATTATTGTGTGCATTGTTTTGTAGGAACCTCTTGACATGATTGACAGAGAACCATCCGAGTCATCAGCCCTGCAGCCATGCAGCATAGTCATTAACCCGCCGACAGGCAGCGCCGAAATATCAAGTGAGGTGTCCTCCATGGAAAGCAACCTAAGGTTAGTGAGAATTGCATAGTGCTCTGCTGTGTGATAGAGGTGATTGTTCATTCATATTGTTTCTGTTAAGCAGGTGAATGTTGTAAAACTAAATGAGTGCAAAAATAATAACACTGCTCTTACCCCTTTGTGAGTGTACCATCAGTATTTTGTTTCCTGGCAAAATACACTCTTCCATACAAGTCTGCTTTATAGTACAGAGACAGTTCTGAATAATTGTGAAGCTCAATGAAGCTTTACATGTTTGTTTAAGTATGAACTTAACAACGCAAAATAAGCACGTCTTTAATTTTTTTCCAAAGCACAGTCACGTCGCTCTCGTGAAATTCACAAAAACAAGAATGAATGCAGTCTGTTCTACTGCTATCGTCAGCCACTGCAAAGTCTTTTACAGGCACAGGTGTATGTTTGTCAGCTGTATGTTTACCATTCAGCAAAAAGTATACAGCAACGATATCATGGTCAGATAGGCCAGGCTCGACAGATGTTTGATAACCACAAAAGGAACGCTCAAAAAGACTAGACAAAGGAACGACCTGAGACCGGCTCCGTGCTTGGTAGGCTCACAAACTACTTGTGCAAGATTGGGGTCAAGCATCATGAAATTCTCTCGTTACTTAGTTCAGCATTGAATAGTATTTTTAAGTGGTGCAATAAATGGGGCATGAAACTGAACTCTTCTAAATATGTGCTCCTGCGCATGACTAAGAAACAGTGCCACTCAAATTTTTATACTCTATTGGCCAATACCTTTTGGCTGAAGTTAACAAGTACAAATATCTTCGAGTTAACATTACTAACGATTAACCTTACTAGGAGCGCCCACATTGCTAACATTGCCTTTTTAGCTTTTAGAAAATTATGTCTTTTTTGCGACAACCTTAACCATGTGCCCCCATGACGTAAAAACTTTAACCTATTTGACTCTCATCACACCCAAATTAGAATAGCCTGCATCATTTGGGATCCCTTGACCAAAACCAGTACTGATGCTTTCGGAAGAGTACAGAGAAAAGCAATGCGATTCATTTTTGTTAAATACAGCCACAATGATTCTTTTTTACACTCCAATGAATTTCTAGCTGTTCAAGTGAGGCGTAAGATCTTTTGACTGAAGTTCTAAATAAATATACAAATAAATAAATAAATGCTGATGAGATTCTTTAATTTTGGTGTCAAGGACAATTATCACATGGCACACCAACTGACATTGAGACTAGTGTGATACCAGGCTATAGTGTGAATTCTGGTGGCTTCAAGCACCAGCAGGCCTAGTTGTGATCATCAGGTCGAGTACCAAGACACCAAATGGCTGCATTGTGCATCACCAATGCACCCAATCAGCAGAGTGGTCGTGGAAATGTCACAATATCTTTTGGGAGCATGTGACAAAAAACCCGTACTGTGTCTGGACCTCAGGGTGTAGAAGAAACCGAGGCTAGCTTTTCAAGACATGTAATTAGTTTTTTATGGTGCACTCGTACTGACCAGTAAATTTTCTAGGATAGTGAGGGCATGGTCTTTGATGAGATGCCACAAAATAACAACTTAAAATTTTTGTGTCAGTACCCTTTCAAATTTGCTCGTCTATATATATTTTTTTTAATTTACAGGATTCCTGGTTGTACCTCTGCAGTTCCAACGACACTGGGCGAGCAGTTTCAACAGGTGAACCCCTCTGGTCATCAGCGCATTTACGAGGTCAAGTTCCAGTGCAGCCAATGCTCAGCAATGTTAGCGAACAAGTGGTCACTGCAAAAGCACATGCTGACCCATTCCAGTGAGAGGCCCTATGAATGCGACACGTGTGGCACGCGATTCAAACGAAAGGGCGCGCTAGTTAAGCACCACATAACTCACACGAACGAGAAGGAATTCAAGTGTGAACTGTGCCCCTCGGAATTCCACCGTAAGGCGTCACTGGAAAGGCACAAGAAACTTCACGAGAGAGGTGAGGACCTGTTTCCCTGCCAGGAGTGTGGGAGAATCTTTCGACAGAACGAAAGCTTGCTGAAACATCTGCGGCGACACACGCTCGAGAAGCCCTTTGCATGCCACTTGTGTCCGGCGAAGTTCCCGAGGCAGCCAGACCTGAATGTTCACATGCGTAAACACACTGGCGAAAAACCGTACAAGTGTTCCATCTGTGAAAAGTCATTCAGTCAGTCACACACACGTACGGTTCACATGCGTCGTATGCACACCGAGGTGATGCTCAACAAAGGGTTTTCCTGTTCTGCTTGCGGAAAAGTGTATTTTCATCGGCTAAGCCTCCGCAGGCATGAAGGCACTCACGAGATCAAGATCTTCCAGTGCAGCCAATGCTCAGTTACAGTGGCGCGCCGGTCGTTACTGAATAGCCACATGGTGACGCATTCTAGTGAGAGGCCTCACAAGTGCGGCACGTGTGGCATGGGATTCAAACGAAGGGCAGAATTACTTAGGCACCGTAGCACTCACACAGTTGAGAAGAAGTTCAAGTGCGAGCTGTGTCCGTCGGCGTTCCGCAAGAAGTTGTCACTGAAAAGGCACAAGGAATTTCACGAAAGAGGCGTGGACATGTATAACTGCCAGGAGTGCGGAAAAACATTTCTATACAAGAAGAACTTGCTAGTACATCTGCGGCAGCACATGCTGGAAAGGCCATTTGCATGCCCCCTGTGTCCAGCCAAGTTTTCGAGGGAAAACCACTGGGAAACTCACATGCGTGGACACACGGACAAAAAAACCAAACAAGATTTCTGTCTGTGAAAAGTCATTCGCCCAGTCCCATATGTGTACGCTGCACATGCCTTGCATGCACCATGACATGGCACTCGAGGTAATGAGCATTGATAACAAAAGGACGCTTTCGTGACTGCATATTACTAATTCTAGTATGCTGCAAGATAAAAAAAAAAGTGAGAGAAAACTTACAAAGATGCTGATTTAATCACAGGCATACTGGAGTCACAGTTGTTGTGGTCTTACATGCCGGTAACTATTGAAAAGGCTTAGTGGAGTTGAGGTGTAGTGCTAAATGCCTGTCAGAACATGGACTTGGACCAGGTTATATTGAATTATGCCCTATGGGGGACAGCTGTGACATCTGCTTAGTAGCCGAGAAAAAGAGAAAGTTCTCTATCACGCATATAATAGGCTTGCTATTTAGCACAGGGTTCTTATATAGTCAGCTGCTAATTTTTCATTCACGCTTGAAAATTTGGACATTTTCGCAGTACCATCACAAGTCCCATAGAGCCAGTCTAAGAATGCCTGAAATATTGGACGCCGAAACATTTTCATGTCTGTTTTTTTTTTTTTTTGAGCTCAGATTGCAGGCTCAAAATAGCATCGATTGAAGCCACCACCACTGCCATGTTGATAATTTTGCTGGCTCGAGCCAGTGCCTTTGTGAGTTAACCCATTTGTGGTCGTGCGAAAAGGCAAGGCTCGGCTTTGCCACACTGCCAAAACATTAGATGGAAAAGCATACGTAGAATCAGAATGGGCGACGGGGTGAGCGTGTCGGTGCGGCTAGGCAAATCTGCCTAGTCTGAGGTGGATTTGCCTCGTCTCACTGATGCTGAAGGTGTTAATTATGGCAAGTAGTGATAATGATAATAATTATTGTGTTGAAACGGAGTTGCTTGCACGCAAAGTTCCCATGAGCAATGTATGATGATAATGGTCCCGTGTAACTAGTGTTTGCAGTGCACACATATGTGGACAGTTGTCTTCATGAAGCGTAGCGATGTGGGTTTGTTGGCACATCTTGAAAATGCAGCATCTCTTGACACTTTCAATGAAGGAATAAACTTTATCGTTGTGAGTAGTGCCAATGTTTCCAGTGTCTCTTCTTCATTGTCCTCGTTTTCACTGGTGCCAAGATTCTTGTTTTCTTCTAGCTAAATTTTTTCAGGTTTTCTGTTTATTCCCATTTTCGTGTGCATTGATATGTATTACAGGCACATAAAGAAATATTTAATTGTGCAACTGGTTTGGCTGAGGGAAACAAAAGGTTAGAGGGATACTGAACAAGAATATTATGAAAAAAATGACAAATACCTAGAAATGAGATTTGGAAGACTCGATTTCCATGAACAGCGTGCATTTCATGCGTTTTTGGAGACGCCTGTCTTATAGTGAGCACCGTGGCTGCGCACCAGTGAGCATGGCGGTGCGCGTTGACGTCTACTACTTCACGCATGCCAATAGTGGGTGCAGACTTTCCTGCCCTGCTACATCCCATTCTTCGCCCTTCCTTTGCACCCCACTCTCCTCGTTCCACAAAAGCACAGAGTTGTTCGCCGCCCTGGAGCATTGTTTGCAGCCAGTGACTGGCTCTAGGACAGTGGTGGCAGCTGGCTCTCTACAATTTTCAAAAATCTTGAGGACCAACATTTCGCAAGTCTGTTTGCCTCTTGTATTTGCGCTGTTTCTTGAAGTATGTACCCAGCTGTCCACTGTTAAAGGGAACATTGAAGCGTGCGGTGGCAGATCGGCACTACCACTGGCCGGTGGCTGCAATGAGTGTCACTCCGGCGCAGCACTCGCTGTGAGGCGTGCTCTTCTGTCGTCTGTTGCCATTTGCTTCTGGGCTAGGAATCATCATGAGACTAAACGTTCATGCGACTAAAGAGCACCGGGCGTGGTGCTGGCTGTGCCTCAGCGGAGCTCCTTGCAGCCGCCAGCCAGTCGTGGTGCCAAGCTTGCGCCCCATGCTTCAATGTTCCCTTCAACAGAGGACCACTGTGTGCTACCAAAAAGCCCAGGTGTCTGCATTGCTGAAAATCGTGGTTGTTCAGTATCCCTTCAAGTAACACTCGCGCAGCTGAGCCTGCAGGTTTCAGAATAAATAATGCAAAGTTAACCGCTTGAGGTTTTTCATGGCCAATGCTTCAGGTCATTCAGTGGTGGCCAGGGAATAAGTGGATCCAGAATTCTGTTTTGAATGCTTTGGTTTTGTGTCTAGGCTTCCTTTTTTTACGTGTGTCCAAACAAAAATGTATTAGTTGCCGCTCAGTTGCATAATTAAAAGTAAAAACTTCATAAAAGGGGATGTCCTTGAGCCCACAAGTCTATTGCTTCGCTAGGTATATCAAATGAAAAATGATGTAGTAAAGGGCTTTCTGTCATTGTGTGTGTGCTTTTTATTCTGAGTAAGTGGTTGCTTTTCACTTCAGCGCCTAAGAATAAAAATGAGCAAACACTTATTTCAGGACATACCAACTGTTTGTGTAAAGGTGGAACAGAACAGCCCTAGAACAATACCGCCTCGTGTAAGTGAAGTGCAGCGAGTCATTGTGCAGCTTTTTATATTTTTTTATTCTGATCAAAATTAAACTGCAGTAGTTACCTACTCCTCCTTTTGGAAGTTAACGCTATCCGAATAATGTCCGTGGCATGGTACTGATAATAGCAAGCAATGATGCAACCAGACGTTTAGGTTTTTCAGAGTACACGTAAATGATTACAATTAAAATTGTTTCTTTCAATATCTGATTGATTTTGATGGTCAATTACAGCCCTGGAAAGGTAACCGAGTGCCCCATCACGGTTGTCTATGCTGCTCGACTGCTAACGCAAAGGTCGAGGAATCAAATCCCGGCATTTTCAATGAGGGCAAAAATGTTTGAGGCCCGTGTACTTAGATTCAGGTGTACGTTAAGGAACCCCAGGTGGAAACTTCCAGAGTCCTCCGCTACGGTGTCTCTCATAAGCATGTCGTGGTTTTGGGACCTTAAACCTTAGATATTGTATTGAAGGTAACTGCGCAATTACTGACATGTGGTCGACTACCTGTGTTGCATTACTTTGTTTCACAATTTTATTGTAACACAAGGTTAGTCAGACTACAACAAACCACTGTGGCTTGTACAGTAGAGAGAAAACTGAAAGCTTGCTTGAAGGCTAAGAGGCTTACTATATTGGCTGGTATGTAGGGTTACAGTATGCTAACTTTCTATAGGAATTGTTTTTCATAGTTGTCATGGCTGATTCTGCCACGTTTACTTGTTAAGAGGCCAGCTGCTACACTGAAACTCTCTTAGCATGTGTGCTGGAAGGAAGGGCGGTATTATTAGGTAGGGACACCTTGCTCACGAACTCGCAGTTGTGCCAAACTCTGATGCTAGTTTCCGTATCCTCTATGAGGCATCAAGCTTCACTGTTGGTGGCACTCGGGTAAGGCTGCAGGAAAGGCCAGGGAAAAAGTGTAGAAACAAGCTCTTCGGGACCCCCCATGTGACGGCGGGAGCAGGGCGAAGCGTATCTTTGGGAGCGAGAATAGCCGTAGAAACACGTTACAACTTGATATTGAAAAAAAAAGTCATTAGTTACCGGTAATTGATTACATTAAATGTGTAATTAAATTACCCAGTGTTCTACAGTTTTGAAACAGTAATTGTTGGGTTAATAAACTTCAAGAAAAGGTAACTAATTACTTGTAATGTATTATGTGCCCCTCTGGACTCGGTGTATGACTCGTAACCCTTCACTAACTAATGCCAATATACTGAGCCTAAATTTTACAAATTAAAACACCTTAACTTGCAATTATGTATGTGTGTGGTTCAGAGTGCCTTATGGCTAACTGAGCTTTAAAATTTTTTTCCCCTCAGGGCATGACCTGTGCTAATGGCAAGCAGGAGTTCATAATGCCGAATCGCCCTACACCATTGCTATCGCTTGTAAGTATGTTTTGTATAGAGTTATGCAATTAGAAGTTATAGTTCTCAACAATTTAACTTATAGCAATAATTCTCAACAATTTAACTTATAGCAGATATGAGCTGGTGTTCTCATGTACTCTTCTTTGCAATATATACAACATCAACCCATACTTTGTTAGCTATACCAACCATATAGTGGCTGAAAGCTTCATTAAAAAAAAATCTTTCAGGTTGTGGAGAGTGTTGACATCAAAGCGGAACCGAGCAGCCCTAATACTGTGCTTCCTCCCGTAAGTCGAGTGCAATATGGTATTGCATGATCTTGTGTTTTCTTTCATCTCAACTACATTAAGAGAAGGGAAGGAGTGGCTTTTCTTTATGTTAGCATCAAAAGACTTCTTAATCATAAAAATCATAAAATCATAAAAATCATAAAAGCTCTAACGTATTATGTTTAGCACTAGCGTCGTTCCTTCCGACAAATTTAGCATCCCTTTAGCATCACCAAACTTTAAACTACAATGTTAAATGAAGCGTATTTTTTTTCCTCAGCGAATAAGGGTATGGCCATGAAATTTTGTACAGCCACGGCTACGCCTGTGTAGAGCACGCGAGCAGCCGGTTTTCGCCCGGCGGGGCGAAAGCTTGAGGCATTTTCAGGCTCTGAAGTGGTGTATAAGGAGCATGCGTGGCCTAGTTGTCAGGCTGACCTTGTCAGAGCCTGATACTCCCTCAAGGTTTCGTGCCTCAGAGCAAAAGCCCCGCCGCAGTGGTCTAGTGGCTAAGGCACTCGGCTGCTGTCCCGCAGGTCGCGGGCTCAAATCCCGGCTGCGGCGTCTGCATTTCCGATGGAGGAGGAAATATCGTAGGCCCGTGTGCTCAGATCTGGGCGCACGTTAAAGAACCCCAGGTGGTCGAAATTTCCGGAGTCCTCCACTACGGCGTCTCTCATAATCATATGGTGGTTTTGGGACGTTAAACCCCACAAATCATGCCTCAGAGCAAAAACCGACGGCTCGCATGCTGTACACAGACGTGGCCGCGGCTTCACACTAATCTCTCATAAGAGTGGCATTAATTACTTGAAAAATTGGTTTTGCAGAAGTCCTTTTTTGTTGCAAGATCTCGAACCTTTACTGCAGTACCCTTATTCATCTTTTTTTTTTTAGCGGTGTGTATATGGTTTAAAGTAAGCCTTTTGTAGCCAACTTAGCTCAAAAGCTAAATAAATGTTTTTTTCAGGATTTGACCTGCAATGACATCAAGGAGGAGATCGAAATGCCACACAGTCCTGTGAGTTCAGTGTACAGTGAAATTGTGCATTTGTGAGTTCTGATCTCTCACAGTGTGGCTTATGCAAATGAGCAGTTATTATATTAGGTTATTATGCAAGCCAAGGTTGTATCGTCTACTTGCGCATACGAGTGTTATGCTACAGGAATATTTAGTACTAGTGCTTTGAAACATTGCAGAATGCCAGTTAAAGAATGACAGAGAACTAAGCTTGCTGGTAAGTATTCATGTTTAAGAAACATGATATGCGCTGCTGTATAGAGAACGTATAAGCAGTAGACAAGAGAGAGTTTGAGAATTGGAGCCCCAAGGATTGGAGACTGAAGAAGTTTGCGACCCGCCAAGGCGCATGCGCAGAACCCAAGCCAGTGTTGGGCTCTTGCGTTCCTGTTGATTTCAGGCTACAATATCGAAAACTAGCATGGATCCCCAAGACGTCTTGCATCACAAGTGAGGTTACACAAACGACGCAACGCGAACCACGATGAAGTACGGCTCGTGTCTCGCATAATGTCAACTTCTTCATGTGGTATACCCTGTGCGTTTTACCCAACCCAGCCTGCGTTTGATCCACTTCAAAAACTCTGCTGATGATCCTCCGGACGCAAGAGCAACTTACGCTAAGCAGCTTGGGGACCCACTGTCTTGGGCCCCCAATTCTCAAACTCCCTAAGACTGTCATTTGTTTCGGGAAACACACCAACAAATTTACTGATTACTGCACAGGTGTGGTGTATATGAGTTCATTCAGCTGCGCCTGCTTCAACATAGCGCAGACAGGTTTGCTTTGTTAACCAGAGAATAATGAAACATAATATATCGCTAAACGGAGGCTCACTATCTGATTTGTCGTTGCAGTGTTGGGAGTGTAAGTTCATGCCAAACTTTGATAAATGCACGATTTTGTAGCATCACGGGCATGAAGAAATGTGTTTAAAATGGTGGAGGCCTGACATATCGATAATAATGATAGCACATCCGTGAGCCAACCTTTCATTAACCTGCATAAAGACGAAATTGAGTGTCTAAACAGCTATCTCTGAGTGTCTAAACAGCTATCTCTGATGCAAGTCTGCACACAAGCCGGATTGATAGGTTTGCCTATTGATAGGTCTGCCTATTGCACGTGAGTGATCAATGTCACATGTGATTCACGGTAACACTGAACGATACCGCTGCTTGGTCCGCCCATCATTCACTGCGTGGATATGCCGGGAAATTTTCTTCCTTTGCTTTCTGATCTTGTATATTTTTCTAAAGTCATTTCTGTGACGAGGTACGTTACTGAAGTCTTGGTGGATGCTGACGTAAAAGACTTTCGTGCTGAAAAAAAAAAATCGTTTCTTTCAGGTCACCGAAAGTGTTGAGAACAAGGTGGAACCAGTTAAACCTATGACCATGCTTGCTACTGTACGTGAAGTGTAGGTTGTAATTGTGGAAGTTTCTGTTTATCATTCTTGACTGCCTCTTCTAAGGTCGCATTATTTGAATAACGCTGGTATCGATAACTGCATGAAATGATCTCACAGTTCATGCATCGGCCATTTTCAATGAAATTTCACTTCAGGAAATTTCATTGGCTTAGACAGCCCCAAGTTGACAGCAGCTAAGAGAAAGGTGTGCCTCTCGTGGTTACGCTAAGTAACATCGCAGTTCCGTGATTGAAAAAACCTCGCAAGTCAAATATCAAACTATGGTGTCAGCTTCGCAAGCTGACAGTGTTTACGGTAAAAATTGCCTGAAATTTTTACCAGCTATTAATAGCTATTGTTTAGAGTATGGGAAGATTTATTATATAATAAATTATTTCCAAAAGTCTGCTGCATGTGTAACGTGTAGAGGTGGCCTTTTCAGTTTATCTTCCATTGTTATTTTCAACATAGAGCCGTGTCCAGTGTCGCTAGTCGCTCCCATGGCGTCATAGGTGTGTGCAGGGTTCCCCTTCAAGGGGGGAGGGGTGGGGGTGAAGGTATTTCACAGTGCCCCCCCCCCCCCCCCCCGAGTCGCAGCATCCTACCCTATTATGTCAGTGTGTGGGACTGACTTTGTTTATATTTGATATTAGCAAATAAAAATGCATAATTGAAGTTTTTTTTATCCTAGCTTGAATAATAAATATGACACTCTATGTCTAAAAGTCACTGCCTGCAACATCAAGAGTAGCTCACTTAAAGTCCTGCATTCCCAAAACAATCAAGGTAACCAAACATTCATTGTGGTAGCTTAATTTCTCCGATAGCATGCCTCGAGTTAGTAATTGATTGGCCCGAAAAATCAAACTTCCGCGTTTAAATTTGGCAAGAAAGCCAGTTGCAAAGATGAGTTTTTGCTACGTTTAAAGTGTTCCTATTATGCAACAAGCTCATCATTTTTTTTTTCACCATAAAAGTACTAATAGTATAGGCGAATTCATCTTGACTGCAGTTTACACCTTGCTTTATTCTGTGGTCAAATTCGTAGGTATCTGAATGATTGTGTACATTGTTTTGTAGGAAAGCCTTGACGTGATTGACAAAAAGTCATCCGAGTTACCAGCCCTGCGGCCGTGCAACATAGTCCTAACCCCACTGACGTGGAACGCTGAAAAGCCACGAGAGGTGCTCTTCACAGAAAGTAACCTAAGGTCAGTGAGAATTGCTTAGTGCAATAAGGCACAATATATGATAGAGGTAAGATGGAAAATTGGACGTGTTGACTCGGATTCATTGTGGCTAACAGCAGGAAGACCTAGACATAGAGCAGAACTGGACACACCGTAGCAATGTCGGCCTTCTCACTCAACCAAAAAAATATACACTGTGCATTGTCAAGTGGACGAAATACTGCGAAAATAATTTTTTTAAATAATAAAAATGAACACAAGTTCAAATGTAACCAAGATACCGGGGAATATATCACAAAAGTACTTTCTATATTATACTCTGTTCAGAGTATATTATACTCTGAACCATTTTGGTTTAGCAGTACAAAAGCTAAGGGGTGTAAGAAAGCCACACGTTTGTGCAGCAATACGTAGTCCCACATACAAGTGCCCTAAAGTTGACAGGGTTGGCTAGCATTGGCGTTTCTTTGGTGCGTTTTACGCCACACCAATACATGATATGCTTATTTTTCTTTGCATTCATTTTGTACACATTTGATTATCTGTGTCAGTTACCGCTGATAACTGTATTTACAAACCAACATAGCAGCACACATTCAAAAGTGATAGCTTGCTTCGATCCAGACTTGCTCTTGCTACACGCCCACTGCACTGACAGCAGTAAACAAATGGTGAAATCAGCCATCAATTTGTTTCATTTCATTCTAGTGCTAAAGGATCAGGTACGTTTTATCAATATTAGTAAAATAGTATGGTGCTTGCTTAGCCGCACCTGCTAAGCCTAACGCGCCGAGGCAGTGTTCGGACTGCGTCGTCAGACCAAGAACGCTGCATCTCCAAATATCGGACATGCAATTTCGCACAGCATTCCGTGTGCATCGGATCCTCCTTCGGTGGAAGCAAAAAAAGAAAAAGAGAAAAGGAGCGTTGGAGTGGGAGACACGAAGAAATGCGTCGACAGAGATACAGACATACGAGAGCCACGAGGAGCGTCAGAAAGAAACGACCACACAGTGAAGTTATCCACCGGCATGAGATTGTGGCAGAGTAATGAATTCACGCTTCTTCCAAGTTCCGGTTATGTGTCTTGTCTAATAGCTTTAGTGCATTTTTAAGTTGATAAACTAGCCATAATAACTACAATTCGGTGAGCAGATTCCTTGAATTCGGTGAGCAGACGACACAGCACGAATGAATACACGTGGAGGGGATAAGCGTCCTTGCTATTTGCTGAGGGACCTGTAGCCACCACAGCGGTAAAGAGAACTTCTGAAACAGAGTATAGATAGTGGATGAGGATATTTAGAATTATAGTGCTCAGTATCTTGGTTGTGTTTGAATTTCTGTTTTTTTATTTTCGATTTTTTTTTGCTGTATTTCATTCATCACTGGCACACCATTGCACATCAGTATTTCTATAGGAATGTCCCTTGCAAATAGAGGTGTTCTAATGAGATTGTATATATGCGGTAATGGTAACACAAACTGTGGTGTTGATATCATCTGCTTTTTGCAATATCATAACCATACTGTCATTAGGTGCTGCCAAGCTTTTATTACATCACTTAATGGTTGCTTAGGACTGGATGTGTGATACCTCAACAAACTAGGTGCAGAAACAGTCTGGGCGGGAACCTGTTTCGCCACCGTACCTTTTAACTGTGACTTCAGGGCTGCGTCAATAGTGACGCACCACATTTAGCAAAAACCATCATGTCTTCGATAATTGGTGCATAGGGATACTGACACCAATTTTCTAAACTGAGTTTACTACGCCATGCGAGTCTCCTGTACGTAGAGATGGTTCTGAGCAAGTGTGAGGCAGAGTAAATGTTGATAAGGTTCTTAATTTGTTGTCAAAGTCAATTTTCACATGGTGCACCTACTGACATTGAGGCTATTGTGGTGCCAGGCTACATCGTCGATTCTGGTGACCTTAAGCACGAGTATGCCTAGTTTTGATCATGACGTGGGGTACCAAAACACCAAATGGCTGCATTGTGCATCACCAACGCAGCCAAGCAGCAGAGTGGTCGTAGAAACGTTGCAACGTATTGAGCGAGCCCGTGGAAAGCAGCTCATATTGTGTTAAGACGTCAGTGTACAAGAGGACGTCACTAGCTTTTAATAATGTGTAATTAGGTTTTCTTGGTGCACTCACACTGACCAGTAAATTTTCTAGGATCTTGAGGATGTGGTCTTTGATGTGTTGTCAAAAAATAACAGCTAAAAATTTTCATTGCAGTACCCCTTTAAATGTGCTCGTCTATATTTCTTCTTTAATTTCCAGGGTTCCTGGCTGTACCCCTGCGGTTCCAGTGACGCTGGCCGAGCAGTTTCAACAGGCGAATCTCTCTGCTTATCTGTGCACTGACGAGGTCAAGGTCCAGTGCAGCCAATGCACGGCAATGTTAGCGAACAAGCGGTCACTGCAAGACCACATGCTGACCCATTCCAGTGAGAGGCCCTATGAATGCGACACGTGTGGCACGCGATTCAAACGAAAGGGCTCGCTAGTTAGGCACCACGCAACTCACACGGCCGAGAAGGAGTTCAAGTGTGAACTGTGCCCCTCGGCATTCTGTCGTAAGGAATCGCTGGAAAAGCACAAGGAACTTCACGAAAGAGGTGTCGACCTGTTTCCCTGCCAGGAGTGTGGCAGAATCTTTCGACAGAACGAAAGTTTGCTGAAACATCTGCGTCGGCACACGCTCGAGAAGCCCTTTGCATGCCACCTGTGTCCGGCGAAGTTCCTGAGACAGGCAGACCTGAATGTTCACATGCGTAAACACACAGGCGAAAGACCGTACAAGTGTTCCATCTGTGAAAAGTCGTTCAGTCGGCCGCAAAAGCGTACGATGCACATGCGTCGTACACACCTCGAGGTGAAGCTGAAAAAAACGTTTCCGTGTTCTGCTTGCGAAAAGGTGTTTTTTGATCAGCGAAACCTCCGCAGGCATGAAGGCACTCACGAGATTAAGATCTTTCAGTGCAGCCACTGCTCAGTTACAGTGGCGAGCATGTGGTCACTGAAGAGACACATGATGACGCATTCCAGTGAGAGGCCTCACAAGTGCGGCACTTGTGGCATGCGATTCAAGCGAATGTCCGGGTTACTTAGCCACCGCACCACTCATATGGTTGAGAAAAAGTTCAAGTGCGAGCAGTGTCCATCGACGTTCTGCAAGAAGGTGTCGCTGAAAAGGCACAAGGAGTTTCACGAAAGAGGCGTGAACAGGTATCACTGCCAGGAGTGCGGAAAAACATTTTTACTCAAGAAGAGCCTGCAGCGACATCAGAGGTCGCACATGCTGGAGAGGCCGTTTGCATGCCACCTGTGTCCAGCCAAGTTCTTCAGGAAACACCACTGGGAAACTCACATGCTTGGACACACGGACAAAAAAAGCACACAAGAATTCCATCTGTGAAAAGTCATTCGCCCAGTCCCATATGTGTACGCTGCACATGTCTTGCATGCACCATGACGTGGCACTCGAGGTAATGAGCATTGATAACAAGACGATGCTTTTGTGACTGTATGTGACTGTATGTTATTCTAGTATGCTGCAAAATAAAAAAAAAAGTGAGGGAAAGCTTACAAAAATGCTGATTTAATAACAGGCATACTAGAGTCACAGTTATGGTGGTCCTACATGCTGGTCACTATTGAAAAGGCTTAGTGGAGTTGAGGTGTAGTGCTAAATGCCTTTCAGAATATAAACTTGGACCAGGATATATTGAATTACGCCCTATGGGGGACAGCTGTGACATCTGCTTGGTAGCCAAGAAAAAGAGAAAGTTCTCTACCACGCATATAATGGGCTTGCTGTTTAGCACAGTGTTCTTATATAGTCAGCTGCCAATTTTTCATTCACGCTTGAAAATTTGGACATTTTTGCAGTACCATCACAAGTCCCATAGAGCCAGTCTAAGAATGCCTGAAATATTGGATGCCAAAACTCTTTCATGTCTCATTTTTTTTACTTTGAGCTCAGATTGGAGGCTCAAAATAGCATCGATTGAAGCCACCACCACTGCCATGTTGATCATCTCGCTGGCTCGAGCCAGTGCCTTCGTGAGTTAATCCATTTGTGGTCGTGCGAAAAGGCAAGACTCGGCTTTGCCACAGTGCCAATACAATAGATGGCAAAGCTTACGTAAAATAAGAATGGGCCACGAGGTGAGCGTGTCGATGCCACGCCATAAATGCATGATGATGGAAGGGGTCATGCTCTACAATGTGATTTATTTGCTTAGAACCACAATATTCATATTAGAATAAGCATTTTCAGCAAGCTCTTCAATAGAGCATAAAACCTGGTGCAGTAGTTAGCGTACTGGTCACTTTCAAAGAGACGACTTGGTTTAGATTGATAAACTGCACTCTGATGCCTTTAATGCCTTAAGTGTCACTATCATAAGTTCATTATTAGTGGACTAAGTCAAGGTTGAAGTTTCATTTTAATATTTCATTTCAAGATCGTCACGTGTAATGTCAAAGTTCTACAAATGTATTTTTCGATTATCGCGACATTGGCTCGAAATTTTGTGAAACTTGGTGTGCAGGGTCCATTTCACCCACAGACGACAATGTGCAGTAGAATTTGTTAACGGAAAGCTGTTAAACAGAACTGCTGCTTAGATGGAACAAAAGTTTCTGACAAAATTGGTTTCAGTCTTGCAATCTGCAGCCCTGGTCTTGTATCGGTAAATGGAACTCCTGTTAAAACGAAAGGTATTTTTCTGGTCCTTCCAGGTTCCGTTTAACGAGACACCACTGTACTTAACTTTAATTGATTAGACACTACGTTGGACCGAGTAGATGCCTTCAATGTCAATGACGTCGCAGTGCTTGGTTCGGGAATCTACAGGTGGTGTCTCCACGGACATTTTCTTGATTACCAAGCATTGTACCGCAGTAAAAGTGGTGTATCAGGATTGGGAAATTGTATTTCACTTGTGCACGAAAAACCGTTTTTTCTCTTTAGTGTTTCTTCAATAGGTGTCAACCTGAACGTGCTGCACCGCTGTTAATTTTTGTGCGAGACCGCCAAGTGCACTGCGTAGATGCATTGCTTGTAAAAATGAACTCAGCTTGGCGTAGGTGCTTCCTGGCTTGGCTTCGCTGCTCCTTTGTGCAGTCAGTAAATTAGTCGGTACATCGAACATTCTCATGTCAAAAATGCGTGAATACGATGAAGCAAGCATGACGGAACTGACTGCAGAGAGCGGAAACTCAGCATACCTCCCACGAGACAAGCGCTCGCATGATGGTACGCTGGGGCATCGCCGCTTTTACCACTAGCGCCTGCTGGGTATACAACTAGAAATAGTTCACAAAAAACTTTTATTTTATGACGTCACTAGTGAGGTCAGCAAATGGAGAAAAGGAGTGCTGAGAAAGGATTTCACGGTTCGTGTACTGTAGGACCCAAGGTCGAATCCAGCCATCACAACAGTTCTAACGCGACGGCGTTTAAGAGCTCGTTTCGCAGCAATTCCGGTGTCGGCGTCAGCATCGTTGGTTACGAGTGAAGAATCATCTTGTGCCTGACCAAAAAAATCAAGAAATATGCAAATAAAATAAATGAAAAATTCTCCACCTGAGCGAGGTTCAAACCCTGGTCGTTTGTGTGGCAAGCAAGTGTTCCAGCGCAGAGCCATGTGCCTGCTTGGAAATACAGTGAAAATAACTTCCTCTGCTGGTAAATGCAGTTAAAGTACCTTTCACACATAAACACATGAGCCCTGTATACGTGTTTCACAATGCAACATGTAATATCTCTGTAATGATGGGTGGTACAATTGTACATTGCGGTCGGGTGTCAGAACATGTGATTATCATGACTTCATGGCATGAAGCGGGCCACTCACTACATGAGGCACACACGCCTTTCCCTTGCTGTCACGGAGTGGATGAATAGCAAGCTCGAAAATATTTCACGCGCACAATTGCCCGTGGTTTGAAACAAGCTACCTATTACACAGAATGCAGCGGTGTGCAAAAGCTTCACTGACACAAGCCATTTTGAACTAGGTACGCTCTAGGAACAGTATCTCGCTGTTGCGTTAAATTCTTAATGGTGAAGCTTAAGGGTCTGCCAATTTTTGTGCTTTATCTACTTAGCAAACATAGGCGCGTGCACTGGACAATAGGGGAGTGCGGCCCATCTAGTCACATCACATAAAAAAGGGGGGGGGGGGGGGGGAAGAGCAAAGTTTGCTCCATAGTTTGACCTAATAGAGGGGGAGGCTGCGAAGAACCTTAGCCCTCCTCTGAAGAGGCACCCTAAGCACACCTATACGTACAAGTACCGTTCTTCAACCACCTCCCATTCTGTGCAGCCCCCACTTTTCAAATTAATGCAATCAATGTATTTACTGAATGGCAGCCTAATGTGCGAGAATTCAACGTACCGTTGTATACATGCATTTCCTAGCTAGTGCATATACGAGTATCATAGTGTACATCGTGACCAGTAGCTAATGCATATACTAGTACAACAGTGTATACCGTGACTAGTACTAATAGTAGTCCTCATTACTTGCATACGTGAAGGCATTAGACGTCAAACTTTTTATTTGCAATACTGCTATGTTTTCCACATCATTAAAGATACTTCACAAATTAAACAGTGTTTGAAGAGTTACAAAAGTGAAGCAGCACGATGCTTAAATGCTGCACGTGTCCTCGTGAACATAGAAAACTTTTGTTGGGTCTAACAAAGAACCAGTTAGATAATAAGTTGTGGGTTCTTACTCAATGTATATGTATCTAAAATAGAAAACAGACCCCTGTACATGGCTTTTCTAAAATGGCTGAGGTGTATGACGTTAACCAGGAAATGTCGGAGAATATATGAAAGAAGTGGGCATAGGCGATCACAATATACAACTTTTGAGGGAGACATACCAAGAAAATAGTTTGCGTAAAATAGGGAGGAATAAGTAGCCCAATAGATGTTTATATTAGCGAGGTGCTGAGGCAGCTAGGGATGTCCATAGCATCTGCTTTTTTTTTTTATGCTATGCATGATGAGGAAGGCAAAAGCGCCAAAATTGTAGCAGCAAAATGGTTTTAATCTGTCTCACATTGAGACCGACATGACTAAGCCGCAGCTTCAAGGTTCATTTTACGCTAATAATATTGTCTTATTTGTGCAGAGCTGAGATGATTGTACCAAAAATGTGGATTGATGGTATTCAATGATCATGTTCTGTCAATACGGGGCCAGGAGATACAAGGATACAAGTGGCTCGAAATATGGCTAAAGGGGGATGATGGGTACATGTAGGTGCAAGAAAAAGCCACGGCAGCAAAGGCAAAGATCAATACATTAAATACGAGGGCATAACTACACAGTGACAAAAAATAAAAACGCGATCACAGGAGTAATGGCGAAAAAAAAAATGGGAAGAACAGACAAAGTAATTAGTCCGTCATTCTGTTAATAGGGGCAGAGAGTTGGGCTCTGATTGTATGGTCTATCTAATTTTTTACTTAACTGAATTGACAGTGCATTAGGCCCTTTTCTTTGGCACAGCTTTGTGGTACAGATGTCACCGCCTCGTTATCAAGAGGACACGCATAGCAAGCATCTCCATGCGTTCATTTTATTTAGGAATATTCATATTTATGCACGTTCTGGAAGAGAACATCGAAATTGAGATGTTCTTCAGAGGAAACAGATCCTTGACGCATCACTATGTACTGAAGAGCTTATTCTGCGCTTTCGGATAGTCTCGGTCTTCAGACAGTGTATCTTTAATAAAAGTACAGGATTTAGACCTTGTTGTTCAGCTGGCTACGTACGACAAAAGTGATAATGAGAGCCAGAAGTATGCGTTCTCGGGGGCCATGCTTTGACTCGCAAAAGGTGTGCTTACTCGCTTGCTTTGTATCAATGGCTTTGCAACTTCAACTTTTTCTTTATATTGAAGAGATTCTTGTTTTCATATTTGGTAAATGCCAGTTTGGCAATCTCTTTTTTATTTTCAAAACTTTTTACATAAGTTCAGTAGAAAATAGGCAGCGCATGTAAGCAACAATGTTCCAAACGTCGCGTCCTCTTGCGGGCAAACTTTTTCGTTTCGTTTTGTTTTTACGTTACTTCATTTTGTTTTGGTTTGGTTAAGCGCATGTGTGTGTTGTACGTCATCGCACTTCATTGTGCTGGCCTTCATGTCACGCGCCCTTGACTCAGCTGACAACCAACTGCCAACCCTACGATCACACGGACGGACGGATAGATAACCGCAATCAGCCGAGCCCCCGAAGCACGCGTTTATCGCGCCTAGAAGTCATGTCAGTCGTTCTCGCGACCGCGAAAGAGTAGAAATCGCGAGAAGCAGCAGCTGGCGACTTCACTCGCGCCCGAGAGCAGCGGCGGTCGCCCTTGTGACATCCAACAATCCCGATGGCATCGTCCGGGGCTCCGCTGGGACTTCGGCTGCTTCAGCTGGCATTCCGTAAGTGCTGCGTTTCTCTTACGGCCGAGAGGAGGCTCGCCTACTACCGCGGCTTCGTGCTCGTGGCCACCTTCTTGGCGTACACTTGCTATCACATGACGCGGCGGCCCCTGAGCATCGCCAAGTCCGTGTTGCACCAGGACTGCAGGTACGCCACGCCCGACGCCTCGATCGTGGTCACCGTGAACAACAGCCGGACGTGGTGCAACTGGGCCCCTTTCGACGGCGATGACGCGCCTCGTCTCTTCTCCTACCTCGACTCGATCTACCTCTTCACGTACGCCGCGTGCATGTTCGTGAGCGGATTTGTCGCGGAGAGAATGCACCTGCGCTACTTCCTCGGGCTGGGCATGCTCCTGAGCGCGCTCACCACGCACGTATTCGGCATGGGCCACAGCCTGGGAATCCACTCGTTCGCCTTCTACTTTGTCGTGCAACTCCTGGGCGGCGCCTGCCAGAGCACCGGCTGGCCCAGCGTGGTGACGTGCGTCGGCAACTGGTTCGGCAAGAAGAAGCGCGGTCTCATCTTCGGCGTCTGGAACGCGCACACGTCGGTGGGGAACATACTGGGCGCCTACATCGCCGGCATGTTCGTCAACCGCGACTGGGGCCTCTCGTTCGTCGTGCCGGCCGCCATATGCGGTCTCGTCGGCCTCTTCGTGGTGCTCTTCCTGACGCCGTACCCCGAAGAGGTCGAGTGCGACACTCCGCGGCGAAGTTCGGCGTCGCTGCAGACGTCCCTCTCGTCCGCGGTCGTCCGGCCGGAAGACGCGGCCAGCGAGCTCGATGAAGACGACGACGTGAACACTACTCTTAACGAGGAGGAACAGCGCTATTTGCTGGAGAGGAGGCTCGAGAAGGAAAGCGAGAAGAGAGCCGTCACGTTCCTTCAGGCCCTGGCCATCCCCGGAGTGCTCGACTTTTCCCTGGCCCTGTTCTTCGCCAAGCTGGTCAGCTACACATTCCTCTTCTGGTTGCCCTTCTACATCTACGCCTCCACGTCGTTCGACTCCTCGAACTCGGCGTTCATATCGACCGCGTTCGACTTCGGAGGCATCGTGGGTGGAATCCTGGCCGGCTACGTGTCCGATCGCACCGGTGCCAGCGCCATCACCTGCGTCGTCTTCCTAATGGCCGCCGTGCCCATGATGTTTGTCTTCGAATGCTTCGGTAGCGTCAGCCTCGCCATGAACCTCGGCCTCCAGAGCTTAGCGGGTCTCCTCATTAATGGCCCGTATGCTCTCATCACAACCGCCGTATCGGCGGAGCTCGGCACCCATCCAACGGTGACAGGAAGCGCTAAGGCGCTGGCCACGGTCACTGCCATTATCGACGGCACAGGTTCCATAGGAGCCGCCGTGGGCCCTCTGATTGCGGGACTCGTTCTGCAGTACGGCTGGAACACAGTGTTCTACATGGTCATGGCGTCAGATGTTTGTGCCGTGCTGTGCCTTCTTAGGGTCACCAAGTACGAGTATCTTAGACTCAGATCTCGAAAGACAGGTCGAATGTCTCTAAACTAGTCTTTGTTATTGTTTTTGTTTAATTCATGGACATTGACGTTTTGCCTATTGTTTGGGGCCAGTGAGACTGGGCCTCAGCTATTTTAGAACTTCCACGTGCGCGAAAATCATGCTTTTAGACATGTTTACACACTGTCAAGTAGCTTGCATTTTATTGCAAGCGAGACGAAGGGCTACCAGAGAAGCACCTGGGTTTGTGCACAGGATCGGTCGCATCTAAGGCGGACACCTTATTTGTATTCAAAGCCTGTACAACTACCACGATTATTTTAATGTGATTGAAATGTGCGTAATGTGACGTCTGATCAAGAGGTCGACAAACAGTAATAATTTTCTCAATTATGCATCAAACATTACTTCTACGGGGTCTTGAGTGCTAAAGAGGTGTGCACTTTAGGTGCAGATGACTTTCTGCATTGTGGATCACCTGAGGATTGTACATAGATATACATAGCAGACATAACGCGTTTATGCATACTCATACACCAGTGTTTGTTTTACGTGCAAGTGCCTGCATTTTTGTTGGTTAGCAATCATTTATCATCTTCATTTACACATTCCAAGTGAGCAAGTCGTTCTTGCGTACCATTTCCATAATTTCTGAACTAACCTCCATTGTGACACATTTTTGCTGCGTACATCTTCACCGTGCACTTGTGGACAGCTGAGTGGAGACGTCATCGTGTACAGCAAGCGAATTAACTGTGTAAAGAACCAAATAGTGAAAGTTGCACCGAGCAGTGTGTCATTGCACCGTAAATCTGTGCAATCGTTCATCAAGCTTGCTTACATGATATGGTACTGAAAGAAAATCTCACTCCTCAGTGCTTTTGTGTAAGCATGAGTACTTGTAAGGAAATTCGGACTATTTTATCCTCATTAGTGTACAGCAGTGACTAGGAGAACTTACATATGTACTTCACGAAAAATCCGGCTGGCTGCAATCCAGGAAACAGTGCATTTTATTTAGGACGGCATTAGAAAGTGTACAAGCGTAATAATGTGTTTGACGGATGGGCTTTTCCCAGCAATGGAGTATTCATGATGTCAGCTGTAGTGCTAATCATTAATGTTCATTGTAATAAAAGGACCTGTCATCCGGTGACTGCTGAGTCTGCACCGGCATTTCACTGCCAGTAGGCAGACCAAGTGCTTATGTGACTCTCCGATACTGCACGCGAACAAATGTAAAGATCTGAATGTCAGCGTTGTGAGCGCTCTATACAAGGTGATCATTGCAGTTATTAAAATGCTTAAAAGCGCATTGTGTTGCTTCTGTGCTTTTTGACTGGTGTGGCAGAAGATTTGCCAATTCCGACGCGTGTAAAGTGAGATACAACACGAAACAGATGAGCTTCGCTCAAACCGATGATTATTGCTGCTTCTTTGATGACTGTAAGACGTGTGGCCTTACACAGACAATATATTAATGAATTTACACTTTCAATATATTAAATGTACACTTTCCTTCCTACAGAATCAAGTTTTGCACGAAACCATGATTCAAAGATTGACCAGTCCAAAATTTTGTATGTGCCTTATGAATGTGAGAGTACAGATGCATTTTAATTTTAATTCCTGTTTAAGTTTACGCCCGTTTTGCAGCATTCACTGCACTCGGTGTCACCATAGTGCAGTGTCAAAGACTTGTGGAGGCTGCATGAAACCAGTTAGTGTAACTGCCCATGTAGCTGAGACTTCTCTCAAAGCTAACTCCACAATTCCTGTTGGCACCCATGTTGCTGTAAGCCATGAGATGTCAATCAACACTACAGTAAAGGTTCTTATAAAACATTTCCAAGCAGCATATATTGGTTGAATGCCGCGCTGTGCTGCTGAAGCTTTTGTTCATGGCTATGATGGGTCTGGCTGCATCGATGTGGCTATTTGCAGGCGTCATTGAAGGTTCCATTGTTGTTGCAAAAACTTCAGGCGAGTCCGGAGACTTCCCAGTGCGAAACTGTAGGTGCCAGGGGGTGGCACACCGGGCACGTGGTCCCCACCCCCTACCTTTCCAGAAAAGAAAATTCGCCATGGCATACATAGCGCAAAATGATCATTTGCCTCCTCCTTCTTTTGATCAAAGTAGTGCTACCCCCCCTCCTAAAAAAAAATATTGCGTATATATACGCCCCTGATAGGAGCAAGCCTGGATCGTAATAAAACTTTATAGATATACCATCAATGCCGGAGAGGAAAGAGCATCCATTGTCTCCTTTGAAAGTACTGCTGCATGCATTGTTCGCGAGGACGAAGTTATTGCATGCCATTGTCCGCTATCGCATCCTTCCACAGTGGTGAGATAGAGCTCCACGGCGCTTTTAAAAGGTGCAACAATGAACCGCTGACCCCTGCGCTTATCTTATGCACTTGCGCACCTTGTGGACGTTAAAGCCCCTGTACCTTCGGGACTTTAGTGGACGTATGCGGATAGCGTGTGTGTGTGTGACCCTGAACATTTCGTCTCTGCGTGATTCGGATTGCTTATTTTACAAACGTGCATATGCACACAGTTATGTAGATGAACGGCGCAAGTTTCACGGTATATGAGAACAGCTCGAGCCGCGCGAGCTTTGTTTATAGTTCTGTTAATTGTCGTTAGCTCTTCGGATAGGATTTCACCTCCAGTAGCACAAATGTACAAATAGCACAACGATAACAGGAACCTAGCAATAGTTTTATTTATTTGCGGTGGAGGGAGAGTGGGGCTGATCACCCCGTATCTTATTTTCGTGGGCTCGCGAAGATATGCATTCATGAAGTCATTGAAGTGTTGATGTTTCTTTCTATTTTTTTTTTTTTTGCATCGGGTGCATGCCTCTTTCTTCCACGACACACTAATATTTGGCAAAAAGATGGCCGAGTTCGTTAGACGAGTCAAGGACGCGTTGTGAATCGCTGCGTACCAGGCAGCCTTGTCTGGGGCGCGCACCCTGATATCGACTGCGTCTTATCAAACAAGGCAAGAAACCTCTGCTCAGTCTTTGCTGTCATCGAACCACTTTCGCGCAGTCTTTAAAAACACAAGTCAAGGGCTAGGGTGGTTGCCCGCCGCGAGGGCTGTTGTCCGCATCATCCAATCACACCAGTTGATTTTCGGTCAGAAAAAAGAACTGGGACAATGTGCTGTCTTTATAGCACACAGCGGTCGTCCTTGGGCCGATCTCGCTAATAAAATATATTCAAGTCAGAACCAGTCGGGCTAACGTTCAGCTAAAAATAAATTGCTTACGTAGTTGGTGTTCCGATTATAGAATATGGCAGCTGTCACCCTCCCCCCTTCATGTCTTCCGGAATTTAGGATTTCTGTGCAGTAGCAATAAACCACACAGCTTCGTTAGCACACGCCCTCGCAGGAACTTGTGAAACGGTCTTCAGGATTGCCAGCCAATTTTGAACGTTTCAGATAATTTCTTTTACTAGTATTGTTGATCAGGTCACGACAATGAAAGAGGAAGCTCAATACTTCCCCCATCCGCATGAATAGATGGATGAATGGGTACTATGAGCGTCCCCTTTATAACGGGGTGGTGACGTGTGTGCCACCAGGCTCGGAAGAAAACAAAAAGAAAACTTTGTCTTTAATTATGTTGGCCTAATGTCTTTTCTACTTCGATTAAATCGTTCTTGTTATAACAAAACAAATTTAAGTTCATGGTCCATCTCTCTGTCTCTTCAAACAGAATGACCTCATTTTCACCACCATTTATCTCTACTTTCGTGCCACCAGTACTCTAACCGTCTTTTACTTGCTTCTATCGCGGACGTATTCAGCTTTTCATCGTTGCCCCTAAAATGCAAGACCTCATACCCACACGTACACCTGAAGTTGATATCGCGACATTCAATCACAACATGTTCCATCGTTTCCTTAGCTCTCCCACGGCATGTACATTGTGCCTCTTCATTATTGAATCTCGCTTTATCACTACGCGTTCTAAGGCAGCCCGACCACGCTTCGAAAAGTAAAGCGCTTCCCCTTGAATAATCATAAAACCTCTACCTCCTTACTTCGTTTTTGCCGTTTCGGTAGCTACTGATCCCTTATGAATGCACTCCCCCCCCCCCCAAACTCTCCCCGTGAAACGTACTGCCAGCGCCTCTATTTTTTCAATGCCAGCCAGATGCTCCCGATCCAGCCGTTCACCACCCTTCGTGCAATGACACACTATTGTCAAAAAGATGGCCGAGTTCATACGTTACACAAGTTAACACGCATTGTGACTCACTGCATACCAGGCAGCCTTGTTCGGGGTGGCTCGAATTAACCTTATCTATCTCTCTCTCGTGCTCCTTCTTTGTGGCTGGAAGCAACGCCGCCTCACAGCGCTCATGTGGAGCCTTGACTGAAAAGCCCGACTCCAAAAAAAAAAAAAAAACCTCACAGTCTTTGATCGCACCTGAAGGGTTTCCGTTCAGAGGTGAAGTATCATCGCAGTGACCCTCCTCTATTAAGTGAATGTATGTGGCAGACTTTGCGCCCCGCCCCTTCTGGGGTGACTAGGGTCGCCAGTTGGCATCCCAGGGTACTCTTCTGGGTAATTGATTGATTGATATGTGGGGTTTAACGTCCCAAAACCACCATATGATTATGAGAGACGCCGTAGTGGAGTGCTCCGGAAATTTCGACCATGGGGTTCTTTAACGTGCGCCCAAGTCTGAGCACACGGGCCTAAAACATTTCCACCTCCATCGTAGTTGCAGCCGCCGCAGCCGGTATTCGATGCCGTGACCTAAGGGTCAGCAGCCGAGTACCTTAGCCACTAGACCACCGCGGCGGGGCTACTCTTCCGGGTAATGAAGATGTGTGGTTTATTTAGCGTTAGAGCTAGTGGGGCCCTTCTTCAGCTACTGTGGGGCACTGGGACGCATGCGTGACGCAAGCAGCGTTTATGTGACGTGACGTCACGACGACTCCGTGAACTGAGGCGGACCGCCGGCTCCACTGAGTAGCGAGCCTTTGCACTGGCATTGAAAGAAGTAGAAGAGGCGTTGATACTACGGACGCCTTCGGTTACACCGCGGCCAACAGGAAAAGTTGGTGGTGCATTGCACTTGTCTCCTTTTCTATCTGGGCACGCGCCACGATTACGGGATATCAGCAGCCCGGCTATACGCCGCACGCAAGCAGTCGCCCAAATCTTGACTGGCGTGCGCGAGCAGTGACATTTCCTACGTACCACCACATTCTGACGGATGCAAAATGAGTGATGGTATGAGTGCGCTGACCACACTGCGCAGTTCTTGGAAATGCAGCCTCTCGAGTCCCGGGTCGCTAGCGTCAGAAACAAACTTTACGCTTTCAACAATGACTGTGCATTGTAAGTGATTCTTAAAAGATAGAAAAGAAGATAAAAGTGAGCCCCGTACCTGTCTGAATCATATTGCGACACCTCAACCGTGGCTCACGATGGAAGGAAATAAGGAGGGATTAAAAGGGATAGGGATAGAGGTGAGGACACCCACATACAGAAGTAAAGATGATATAGAGAAAGATGGGGACATGGTCGAAGGAGTCCGAGGATGGGGTACCACTCGACGAGAGCTCTTGTCGGCGTCAGGAGACGGCGGAGGGCGAGCCGGTCAACCAGAGCTGCACTGTCGTCGAGATCGCGGGGGCACAGCTGGTCGGCACGAAATCCAGCGAGCGGGGCAATGACTGTACATGTCCGATACAACACACGTGTACAGGGCAGACTTTGTGCCTCTCTTCGATGAATAGAGATTATGCTGCCACTTCCCGAACCTAATCCCTGTGCGCACGTCTGTGCCTAATTGACATCCATCTCACGTTTACGTGACAATGTAAACGTAGGGCGCATTGCTCAAATCCAAGCCTCAAGACCAAGGGCTAGGAAGCCATAGCCTTGCCTGTCGACAAGAAAAAAAACTTCTTTAGGAAGCTTGTACGCGATGCACATTAGATAACCAGCAGCGGGCAGCAGTTTCTTCAAGCGCGTTGACCCGACGGTGACCAACGTCACATATTGCACTACCACGTGCTTTCAGAGTGGCGAAACATTTCTGTTCTTTTCAGTATGCGGCGGACTGTTCTTTTTTACTCTCAAGCTTCTTCAATCTGCACGCTTATATCAATATCCCCCGTATTCTAGAACGTCCCTTCACTCAACGCTTCACCTTCACTTGAGAAAGCCGATGGGAGCGCCTTCTCTAGGCACGGTAAGTCACTGCATATCAACAATAATCTGCTGCGATCTTTGATAGCGCAGCGTCATTTTCAGCCGAGCGGTGGCGCATTGCTCAACTCTGTCAAGCGAAGGGTGGAAGTCGAGTCGAGGAGCGTTTGTGAATACGGGGGTAAGGCTGATATAAAAAAGTGAGGGGGGGGGGGCGTTTCTGATACAATTACGCACCAGCTTCCTGTCACTCGGCCAGAAAAGGTTGTTATCACAAGCTTACATTCTTTCAAATTGATACCCCGGAGGATCGATTTTCCATGGCACGCGCGCAATCGGCAATAGTGTGCTGCTTCGCTGATAAGAATATATTGGCTCTTGTACGCCGGTGTATCAATATATTACGTTGACGATAACGCCACGAGCACTTGTCTGCAGTGGTAGCCATGGGTTGGTACAGCGGGGCACCATAGCGCATGTAGCAATATTTATGGTTTGACTGGCGTACACGAACTCTCCCTATAGATGCTCCTTCTTGTATTTTATGGCGGAGCTGTTCAAGCTTAAATGACGGCGCAACACAAATCGTCATCATCATCAACGCGCTCTCTTCTTCTTCTGCTTCGCTCCCGGATTGGAAGCATGGCTGTTTGGGCTAGTTGGTAGGTCATGACGAATGTTATAGCGCGAGCTCAGAACAACGACAATGGGACACTGAGAAGACGAGCGCTCGTGTTCTTGTCCCTTCGTTGTCGTTCTGAGCTCGCACTAGAACAATCATCCGGATCGGGATGCAATAAATCTGATGGGACAGACAACGAGTACGAAGAGCTGAGAGAAACAGAAAAAATTGAGGCGCAATTCGCACCCTCGTACCCACGATCTGAAGGTGTGTGCTGTAACCACTCGCCTATGGCACGTTATAAGAGAGCACAGCATAGTCTTTTACAGTGCAGTATAAAGATAACATGTGGTGAGAGCTTCGAGGGTGATGAAGGGGAGAGAGTAAAGCACGGAATACAAAGAAGGCGAAAGATAAAATATATATATATATATATATTGAAACGAAGAGAAAAGCAGAGATAATCCAAGAGAGAGATAAGGGAATAGGGCAAGATAAAGATAGAAAAAAAGGGGAAGCAAGCGTGAATTGGCAAAAAGAGGACAAAAAGAGGAAGAGTAACGAAGAAAACGATATAAAGAGAGGGAGGAAAATAAGTAAGTAGACATAAACAAAGACAAAAAGAGACAGAACGGAGCCAAGAAAAGAGAGAAAACGGAAGACAGAGAGGAGAAAAAAATTTCTTTTAGCTCTGCTCTTTCTTCAGTCTTGGTGCCCTACCGCTGAGGATGGGCCCCTTGCCACCCCTACCCTTGCTTCTGCACTGCTGCTTCTGTTGATGACGACCGTTCCACTGCTAAGTTAATCTCTCCTCTTCTTTCCACTTTTCTCCATTTTTCTTCCCCGCAGGCACTGCGCCGTGCTCCCGACCGGGTTGCAGAAATTAGGTGCCTTTTCTCATCTTCTAACCACTACCACCAGTCTTGGTGCCATTAGTGCGAAGCTGCCTTTTTTCTTTGATTCTTTCTTCTTGTCATTGCTGTGTGTTTTTTTGTTCTTTAGAATTCTGCTATCACTGAAAATAAGTGGCCGGTGCTACGTGAAAGTGCTGACGCATCTTTCGAATAACGTGTAATTTTACCAAATAACATCGCGATACTAGCGCGGTGAACCGGAATAATGAATTCAAATTGACAACGAAAGAAGCGCCGCTTCTGTGTGGAATGCGTGAGACAATAGATAGCGTTTTTATAATCATCTCAACCGAAACGCTCTAATCTGCCGGTTTAGCGAGCGCGCTCCTTTTGAAAATAGAACAGGGAAACAAGAACGCCGCGATAACGCCATCTACTGGTGGTCCGAGGGTCAGGGCTGGTGCTCAAATGCCCCCGACGCGCCCGCTTTGTCACCGAGTCGTCCGTGAGGAGACCGCAAGACACAAAGGCACAAACAATGCGGCGGCAATCTAGTCGGCCGGAATGCGAGGGCGGGGGCTCTTACGCGAGACACGCCTTCGAAATAGTCACGTGGTCCAGTTGACAGCATTCACAATGCGATATTTCGTTAATAATGTTTAATTGTTAGGGTTGAACGTCCCAGAACCACCATATGATTACGAGAGGCACCGTATGTAGTGGAGGGCTCCGGAAATTTCGACCACACGCGGTCCTTTAAATCCAAGAACCGGGCCTCAAGCATTTCCGCCACCATCGAAAATGTGGCCTTTGCTGCCGGGATTCGATCCCGCGACCTGCAAGTCAGCAGCCGAGTGCTTTACTCACAAAACCACCGTGGCGGGTGATCTTTGGTGGAACGTGCCTCGTTGAGGACTTGGCTACGAACATGTCTGATTTGTGCGTACAGGTAGGCTGCACATATGTATGTAGCACGTAGACAGGGGAGCGGGGAGTGCCCTAGCATAGCAATTTCTGAAGCCTTCAACAAGTGACTCTCCCTCGCTCCTCACCCCGGTGAGAGATATAACTCGCCACGGGCCTGGCCCTAATGGCTTCTAAATAAACAAAGTGCAATTCTCGAAATAATAAAATTTTCTAGCCTGTATGGGTTATTCCTACCCTAAAATTAGCCTCAAGAGCTGCCTGCATTTTCTATTTATTTTTTTAGAATGTCACTATTACAATACTATAGAGATGAAAGGAAATGCTGTGCTGGTCTGTCATGCATGTAGATCAATAAGGGGCGTTCTTCACCAGTTCCACTTTATGAAAAAGTAGAACTGGTGAAGAGTGTGCAGACAGGATTAAAAAAAAAAATTGGCAGCATATCCACGGAGTAAATGATGGAAAGTGGGACGAAGCATTCGTCCGTTCATTTGTTCTTGCTTCCATCCGTCTGTCCATGCGTCCGTCTGTGTGACCGTCCATGCGTCCATCCGCCCATCCGTGCATGCATGCGTGCGTCCATGCATCCGCCCCTGCATGCGTCCGTTCATGCGTCAATCCATGCATCTGTCTGTGTGTCCGTTCGTCCATCTATTCAACACTCCAAGTACCACCATCTCGCATCTTTTATCCTATATTCCCCATATATAATCACCGCCATCCATCGGACATTCCAAGGACTAAACGAAAGGTGGCACACGCACACTTTCTTACGGCTTGCGCTTCGGGTCTACTTCCTACCTTCAACCACCTCGAGTTCATGGTATATACTACTTCACTGTATTCATGGCACTGTGGCCCAACGCTCGCTAAACCTTTCTAAAACCAAGGAGGTTACGCCCAGCGAGTATAACGTAGCAACCTTTTCCTGTCAGATAGTGCTCAATGTACATACCAATGGCTGCTAATGGGAAATGAGAGACAGGAGAATTCGGCTTTTACTTTCTTACGGCTTGCGCTTCGTCTATACTTCCCACCTTTAACCACCTCGAGTTCATTCATGGTATAAACTAGTTCATTGTATTCATGGCACTGCGGCTCAACGCTCGCTAAACCTTTCTAAAACCAAGGAAGTTACACCCAGCGAGTATAACGTAGCAACCCTTTCTTGTCAGATAGTGCTCAATGTACATGAAAATGGCTGCTAACGGGAAATGAGAGACAGGAGCATTCGGCTTTTAGTTAACGCGCACGCTGCGATCCCCATTTTTCATTGTTTAACAACGCACAGAAGAAATCTCTCACCGGTACCACTTTGGAGGTCAAAATGTTATACTTGTTACATACTACAACGGCTACGAGGAACAAACGGGTGTCGTTATAAGGAGCTTCACCCCTAAAAAAGACGTCACTAGCGCGCTTGAACATAATCTGATCGCTCGCTTTGCTTTTCCTACCTCACGGCAGAGCACGTTTGTAACAACCTTGGTTATTGCTGTGACCTTGCTGTATGCACATAATTCGTTATCGTGACCTATTCTGTGCCTCTACTGATAATTTTATCGTCACCGCTTTCCGCTTTTGTAAGCCGCAAGGACGTGTCGAGACCGAGAAACGAAACAACACCCATAAAAAGCGGGCGCTGTCAGTGAAGGTGCAAGTTCTTATCTGGGAACATGTTTTTGTTGTCCCGCACGGAGCGGAAAAAAGGAAGCAAGATTGATAATTGTCTAGGATGGGAAATGACTGTTATTTCCGTGACTTATGAAGGAATATACGGCACTGCTCCACTGGTGTGCATGGGTGCGTGCGTGTGAGGGGGGAGAGGGGTTGAATTATAGGAAAGGGCGGAAAGGAGAGGTCACCTTGGCTCGCACATGCAGTCTAGCCCAGCCGTGGTACCGCATATAGGTACTACGTTGCCAGTGTGGCCTGCAAAGGTATGCGGGCAGCACCGGCCGGCCATATCTTTTTCCAGGTCATTCGACGCATTGCGAGCGTGCGTTCAGAAGAGATCGAGCTATCCACCAGGATGGCCTGTTCCGTTCCAAGGACTCATTCTTGCGTGTTTCTTCAAACTGATATCACAAGTGGTTCCTGTGTGTCTGTGGTTATGAGAACGAACAGGGCGGTAAGCGTCTTAACTGTGTGCGAAATGCTCGGCGATGGTTGCGTCGCATTGGTCACCATTTTAGTGGCTACGCCAGTCTCGTTTTGCGTTGTGTTGCATTGCTCGTTAGGTCCTGAGCAGTAATCTTATCTTACCCACGCTGAGTGAACTTACTAAAGAAGCGTCTTTTAGAAGCCCTCTGCATGTGTCTTAACTGAGGTTGTGGTATAAGATTTGTTATAAGTCGTCCTAAGAGCTTACTCGGCAAACTCCGTGCCTTTTTTTTTCTTTTCTTGCGGACGTGTCTACGTGGCCTCGTAGATCGTCACTTTGCCTGGCCTTCGTTTTTATTTGTGCTGCGGACTCTGCGTAACGTTAAACTAGGCAGCCATCTTACTGCTTAAATAAAAAGTAATTCGAGCCTGCCCTTAACCTAAACTTTCCTAAAAGCATAGGCGCGTGCGGGGAGGGGGTAAGCTCTTTCATTCCCGTTTGCAAAGTCTACCACACACTTATACTTTGTAGAAGCTGTCGCATGATAGCTGAAAGGTCCCCTAAGCCACTTCGAGTTCGGAGACAGACAGAAACAAGAGATTTTATTAAGGCCCTAAGTAGCAAGCCAGTGCAGTCCTACAGAGCATTACTCTTGCTGTCAGCTAATCCCACGTTGGAGCCGGAAGGCCATGCCTCTCCGCTCTCTCAGAGGCCCTCTGGACTGTCTTGGACTGGCCTTCCGGTTTGCAGCTCGTGATGGCTATGTCCCAGTCCTCTCTGTTGTTAAAGTCCTGTAACACAGGGCACACTGTCAGAGCATGCGGTTAGTACAGACATTTCCCACACAATCCGGGAAATGAGGATATATATCTATGTGTGAAGACTGCTAAGCAGTCTTTTCGATGGGTACGAACACGTCTTTTGTTCGCTCGGGATGCTTCGGACGGGTTCGAGTTGGAAGTGTGTTTTTTTCTCGCCTATGCTACCATTCCTACAGAAGCTATCTTCTCCTCGCCACTTATTTCTTCGTAAAACACGTGAACAATGTGAACACTAAGCGTTCAGCTTATTGGTATTCCACCCATTCTGATTACACGCTGTTATCTACGTTTGCACCGTCGAAAACGCGCAACATGAAGTTGATCGCGCCTTATAGGCTCACGAGACGAGGTGGAACTAACATGAGGCAGAACGGGCTTGTGACTGCATGCCAAATAAGGCTAGAAAAAAAATCAAAGAATGTCCACGGAGTGAACGATGATGCGTGGGGTAAACCGACCGTCCGGCCGTCTGTCTGTCTGCCTGCTGAGTGAGTCATAAAACTACGCGGTGACGTACAAGGGATGGACAGACCCGCGGCTTTAGGAGCTTCGCCCCTAAAAAATTAGGCAATCTGTACCCGCAGTATCCCAACGCACCGAGAGAAGCTTTGCCGCACCATCACTGTCGGCGATGCGAGTCAAAGCGGACTCGGCAGTCGATTTCAACGATGGCATGAAAAGCCAACAAAGGCAAAGTATTGTTTCTTCAAGATAACATCGTTCAACGTTCTTGCCGCACTTGGCCAGTGCAACGCCGCGGGCTCGGTCAAGGCGATACTATACTGCCGGCGAAATCCTGTTCACTTATCTGCGACGGCTCCACGGTATCGTCCGCGGCGGGTGTGTGCTTGTTTGCATGTGTGTGTGTGTCCCCTTATCGTTCGCTGACGCGCCTTCCCAGTGGTGAAACTCGGAAGGCACGACTATAGACCGCATGCTCCAAGCACGTGGGGACAACAGAAGGTCCACGTGGTGGTGGTGCTGGTCCGATACGTCGACGCGGCATCTTCATCAGCGGTCGGGCTGCCGCAGTTACTGAAGGTATGTATGTGCTCAAGGAAAAAAAAAAGAAAAGGAGGGGGTATCAGGAGTTTCTAAACATATCTAATCACTGTAAAAATGTGGTCACTTGTTCTAACAGAAAGTGTTGCTGCCTATAGAGTGCCAAAATGAAGCTTCTTGTGAGAGCTGAAGTGCATATATATAGGTTTGCGATAAGGTAAACGGAAGTGTATACTGTACAAACGCACCCGGCCCCAGCAGCGGTGGTCTAGTGGTTGTGGTACTCGGCCGCTAATCCGAAGGTCGCGGGATCGAATCCCGGCTGCGGTGGCTGCATTTTCGATGGAGGGGAAAATGTTTGAGGCCCGTGTACTTGGATTTAGGTGCATGCTAAAGGTCCCCGGGTGGTCAAAATTTTAGCGTCAGCGTCGTACGCCCCCCCCCCCCCCAAAAAAAAAAAAAACACTCGCTTTAGCGCCTAGGGCGCTAAAGCGAATGCACAGAAAGCAAGCTAAGGTGTACCTGAGAAGTGGCGAAGGGGTGCCCGACAAACACGGAAGGAAACAAGGAAACACAAAGGGCTGTGCGACTCAAGTGCACGGTGATACTGTGTACCCCATAGAGTCTTCTATATATCCACTAGAGGGAACTCTGGCGATAGTGTTTATGGGAGCTGCAACGCATGACGCTTCAGCGAGCGTGGGAATGACGGGTTGTACACGAATTTGGCTAATCTTCGTACATCTGGCTCCGTGTGTGTTCGTGTGGCTTGGAGCTGTGCTGTCACGAAACAAAAATCAGAGAATGTTCAGTGGTTGCGCTTCACCACGTTATTTTTTTTAGGCTTACCATTTCAAATCGGGTCACAAAGTTCAAAAGGGTTTCTTTTTCTCTTCGAAACGACACCGAAATACAGCAATAAACGAAGTCACAAATGTGATTCCCCGCCCGCAAGTTTGAAGACCATGCAAACCCGTGTACTATACCCATCGTTCCCATGGGCGCTAAACGATCGCAGCGCTAGAGTCCCCTGTAGTTAATAGGTAGAATGAGGGAAATCTGCTAAGTGTGTCCCTCATTATCTTTTTGTCATCACCATGAGAGTGGGCTGGGAAACTCCACGGAAGGTGAAGTTGAAGTTCAATAGGTTCATCGAAGAAATACTAAAGCGAAAGCCTATAGATGCCAGACCAAACGAGAAAATTCACCGCCTGCGTCGGTGTCCCACTGGCGTGTGCATCAACAAGAGTGATTGCAAAACACCAACCTGTGAAGACGTCGCAATATGACGTCATCATGACGAGTCGCGAAACGTCTCAGTATTTGAGACACATGAGAAGGCATGTCCATGCTCAAGACAGTTGCTTTTTGCGTGTATTGAGCATTATCTGAAAACTGTTGGCCCGGATATTGTGTCTCGAATGCACAGCCGAAGCGAATTCTTCTTCGAGCGGCGACAATCAGTTTTCGACTAAAATTAAATGTGTCAAATATAGACGAGTCATAGCCTATATAAACTTCCTGTGTATTCTGGCCTTGACTTAAACAATTATCAAATTATGTAGGAATGAAACTTCAGTGCTCGGGGACGTCTAAAACGTCAATATTACAAGTAGCAGTGCTTAAGTAATCGAGAAATTGAGATAATTGGAGGACGATTTGCGATGCCACTGGGAAATTCGCGACCGCACGCCCGATGGCGTACCAGAGCCTGTGTTGCAATTAATCAGAATTACTGAAACTACCCATGACAAAAAAAACAAAAAAAACATTTGAGTGTATTTCAAGGTGAAGTGAAGTGCAAATCATGCGTTTCAGTCTGATAAAAGAAAATCTTAACAATATCCTTGTTTCGTTTTCGCCGGGACGTAAAGCCCCTCGTTTCGTTAAGGTCCCTAGATAAACTTGTTTCATCTAGGGACCTTACGTTTCGTTGCACTGCAGCGCCGCCTATAGGGCAGAAAAGCGAGTAAAATGTGGGCATGGCTACGTCATAAGGTTGTTCTCGGACACGGGCAGTTTGAATGGCGGGAACGTCATTCAGACCACGAAAACGCAGAAAACGAAGTCCCCCCCCCCCCCCTTTAGCTTTGTTGTTTTTGCATTGTAAGAAAGTGTGTTGTGCAGCTTGGCCTCGGCGCTCGTGCTGCAAAACAGGGCTAAGACGGCAGTTTTCTTTCCACTCGATTCTGGCATTTCTGAAGACACTGCAAAAGGCGTGCATACAGTCGGAGTGAATTTCTGCATGTCATGAAAGCTCACACTCGTGAACTATAATATAAATTGCAGAGCTTGGTAGAAAAAAAGTAACAGATAAATTTTCGCCTTCACAAGCCCACTTCAAGATATACACTTACAAATGCAAATTAATTCCACGACATTCTTTACGGAGAGGGAGCAACAATCATTTATTAAAACAAGCAACTTATTTTAGCGGGTCCAGGCCTGCCACGTGGGGATGGCGAAGCCTTGCGATTTCACCGCCTCGCTGGCTGGTTGGGTCGCCCGTAGGATGAATGAATGGAAATAACTTTTACATATTTCCTCCTCAGGGTGCACCTGCCTGGCTAATCCCACGCTCGAGACCTGGAGGTCAAGCCTCCTAGGCCTGTCCTGGACATCCAGCTGGACTTGGTTGACATGGCCTTGCAACTTGGTCATCCCTACAAATGGTTCCCAGTAAAAACCAGGGCTAAGCGACTCACACTCCCACAGCATGCGCGCGTATTGTTGCCCATAGTTGGTCGACGAGGTGAAGGCTATCGTAGAGTGGCGTGCCATATCGATGAGAGAGAGGGTATCGGCCTCAATGGACGGACACTGGTGTTTATATTCCGCCAACATATGTAGGGGCTAAGCTATATACCGCATATGCTGTCTCGTGTGCAAGTCTTAAATTTCAAGTGTTTTTCCTTCGTATGATACTGTTGCTGCCAGAAAAAGCGCGTTTTGGTTGAGCTTACTTTTGGTATAGCTTGCCAAAGTCTTATGCACACTACAGTTTTAAATGGGGTTAAACGGCACACAAATAGCGCAACGCAGTGTGATATGCAACGTGAGGCTGGTCTAAAGGTGGCGTCAGCGAGCTACGACTATTTATTTATGAATAATGGCATAAGGATTAATTTCCCATCTCACAAGTTTATGTTTCTTTATGGTGTGGTGGGTTCCTAGAAACTATACTTTCTTTCAGTCACCCCAACTGAGGGAGTTTGTAACGGGCTTTTAAAGAAATGCCACTGTTCCAGCTTTCGCTTTGGCTGTCCCGTGCAGGCCTGACATCGTTTTTTTTCTTCTGCATCCTATTGGTCTGGAGTGCGACCAATGGCGGCGCTGCAAACTGTGCTTGTGTGACGTCACTTCGAGGATTCGCTCGCTAGCGAGGCGCGGCGCCGTGGAGAAACCACCGTTGTGGTAAACCTCGACACAGAAGCAATTCAATTGGTTGTCCTGTGTGTGGTGGCTACTGACGCTGTTCTAACAACGGTGAGTGTCCACTTTTAACGCTCATTTTTAAAGCAAAGGCCCACCGCTTTCTATCTTAAAGCTACGGCCGCTTGTCATCACGCAGAGTGCTGCGCCATGATGTACTCATCTGTGTCGCTATATGACGAGTTTGATGACCCACCCGTGAAAAGTCCGTCAGCTTTCACATTTCATTTCATTTCATTTATTTTACCCTCAATCGCACATAGCTTTACAGAGGGGAGTGGGGTACAGAAAAAAAAACTATAACCAAGAGCAAACATAGTAACATCAAAATAATAAAAATTACAAAACATGAAAATTCGATGTTAGGCAGTACAATGAATGTACGTGTAAGTATCATCAGAATGGGGCAAACAGAGTACAAAAATATATATGTACAATATACACTTCACGTGTCATCACGTAAGTAATTCTGTACTGTAGATGAAAACAAGTCGTGACTTGAAATGAAAACCATGTCCGAGGGAAGGTGGTTCCAGTCGTTGGATGTGCGTGGGACGAAGGAATGATGAAAAGTGTTAGTGCGGCAGCTAATGACGTGTACCACAGCTTTCCTAAGGACCCAAAGCTGAGGAAGAACTGGACAGTCAAACTCAAAGAGGGAAAGCGCCCCAAGCCTTCATCGACCCTGTGCAGCAACCACTTCTCCGACAGTGACTTTTGCTATATACCCGCCCTACGCGCTACTCTTCGGTAAGCTTGCAACCGTGTTTTGGCGCCTCGCCAGTATACTTCAGTCATTCATTGCACGTGGGCTACGAGCGTAGGCGACTTACACCAGGTGACGTGCCGTCCCAAAACCGCGAAGGCCCCTATAGAGGGAGCTGACGACGCAGCCTCCGAATCGTCCCAGGTAAGCGTGCCTCGTGAGCGCAGCTGAGTGGCGCAGGACATTTCAGACTACAGCTTCATTTGTTTGGTGTACGTACACATATACGTAGTTTACTGATCAAGACAAGCACGCGCCTAGCCCATTGCTTAACCATAAGTTCGTAAGCGAAACCGGCTGTCGCTCTTTTGGGCACATTCACTAAACGTTGTCACCTAACGTAATGTAGACACTTTAAGTGGAGCTTCTCAAGCTTTTCGTTATGTTACGTGCATGAACGCAAACTCAGTTGGCTTGCCATTACGACGTTAATCTTTATGGCCCCTTGCGTGGTATATATAATGAGCAACAACTTTATATTTGTTATATTCTGAATCCAAGCAAAGGCTCTTTGCGAAAACGAACTACTTAAGGAGGTCGCTCTCACTCAGCAAACGTTACTGGGACAATTAAACTGCAGTAGTTTGCATCGGCTGGGAATGAATTAAGGCGGAACTTTCTCCCTCCCCGAGTCACACCAGCACTTACTGCGATACAACAACACGCGCTTGCGTTCTGCCGACGCTGCTATCCGAGCATGATTATCTCAAATTTCGTAATTTGATGCTGCTCAGCATTCCCAGTAGGTGCCACGAACGGTCGATTGATTGCCGAAGCAGCAATTTAAATAGCTGCTCTGCAGTAAATATCTGTTCTGTTCTAACTTTTGCTGTGGAGAGGTTGAGGTCTATATTGCCTCGGCTACTCCATATCGATAAGTTCTCATGCGTTGTTTGCGAATGTCAGAGTGGCAGGAATCAGCAATTCTCGCTCATGTCATTGCGTTCACTGTCACTATCGTCGCACTGCAGAAAAAATATATCCTAAGGAGAAGGGAGGGCGTGCCCTTCTCTTAAAGATTGCTGTGAAAGCTAACGGTCTTTTCACTGGTGGACGAAGCACACTGAGGCACCGATCAGTATACTTCACCATTGCGCAGCCCTCGATCGCCACGAAGACGTTGTTGCGCGGGTTTGCAAGTCCGCGTGTTTGCTGGTAGCCGCGATGGTATAATGCGATCTCCACTGACGGCCTCGACTGCGCATTCAACAATGTGGCCTGCGTCGTATACAGCACCGCGCCGTCGATGAGACACCGTGACGTTTCGCAAGCTGTATGTATACATGCTCGTAGGAGAAAGGTACGCCTATTACAATTCCGAAAGAAACACCCGAACTAATTAGTATCGCACGACGGATTCTGCAGATGTCTAGCGAGAACATTCACTCGTAGTTTCGCTTTCTTGCCACCAATGCGGTCGGTGGCGTCGGCGTGCTCGTTGGCCATGTGGGAGGTTTCTTGGCCCTGTCGACTGGGCCGCAATTAAAACAAATTCATAATTTCACTTGACAACATTCTGGCGGGTGTTGGTTGACCTTCGCGATGATGTTCGTTTGAATATATTCCCACCAGAAGCAGACGATCCACGCACAGGAGCAGAGGCTGCCGCAGCGCGGTGGAGAGCGGAATCCACGAGATGACGTCAGACGTGGACAGACACCACTTGAAGATCTCGATGCCATTAGGGCCGTCTCAACGTTCAACAGGGGCTCTAACAAAGTGCATCTGTCCTTTATTCAAAATGCACTGCGAGACCTGTTGCATCACAGGCTGGTGGACGGTGGCCCGCTCACAGGCCCGTCAGTGTGTCGCGGATGCAGCACTGCAGAATTTGGAGACCACTGCACGGGAGAGCGCATCTTTAGAAAAGAAAACCCGTTCTCCCAAAAGAGACAAACGACGAGCGTCGGTCCGGTTCTTCTCGCTACAAGAGTAGCGATGGCATCACTCTCGTCTGCGGCCGCAGCCCGCTTTTACGCCAGCGTAACCGGAAGCGACATTAACGACAGTGCTTTCGGGCTTGAAAAGCCTTTTTATTTTTTAAAGCGAGCGGTTCAACGTCATTTCCCGTCCGGCGTTTGTTTCACGTCCGGCGTCCAGGAGCAACCTGTAACCCACCACGACGTGCTTGCGACGAAGCGCGGTCATCGGCTCCCCGGCGCACTGCGGGAGATCCCAACGGGAGGATCGTGGTGCTGCATTCCTTGCCACTCTGTGATCTGAGTCTCGGCGCTTCTAATGTAGACGGAGGCTATCGACTTCTGGGACACCGAAGACAACGAGTGTTCCTGATCTGCTGTGAGTCGGTAAGCTTCAACTCATTAGCATTGCAAGGTGATCAGCTTGGTGTCTATCTCGCATCGGTGCAACATGACTTGTGGCACATGTCACTTTTAGTGTAGCGAAGCGGTGCCGTTCAAGGTGATTCCCTCAAATTGTAAGGGACAACTGCAGAGTGCAAAGTTCGGGACGTAGAAGGACACACATACCATATATGACAAGTGCTGATAGTAAGTACATGCATAGCGCAAATTAAGAACGGAACGTACAAGATCACACGCAGCACACAAAACGAGAGGTACGAGCAAACTGTTAAGTGCAAACGATAGGTACGTGACAAAAGAGAACATACGCTCTATACGTCCCATGCGAAGTATGTATCGTGCTGTGTATAGCGCTTTTCACATATGCTGTGTTCGTTCTTCAATCTTCCGCACCTAATTTGTGCTCCCCAGTTTACTGTTGCCAACCAAATAGCCCAGCAACTATTTCTCTTATTCATCATCAGATGAACTAAACATTCACATTCATGAACAGCGGGTTACGGAGACATCTAAACTACACCAGCCTTGCGTCAAGCGAACTCACATTATTACGTCTCAGCTAGTAATCTCATCACTCTGTCATGGCCCCATTCACTGCGTTTTCCTTCTGTTTGCACTTTGTCGCTTAAAATTTTTTAACTAGCTGCTGTCTACTAGAGAGATTTGGTCAAACAAACAATTTCCTAGACGCCGTCAAAATATATGACGTCATGGCTAATTAGTGTGAAGACCTCGAAGTGGCTTCGCCACCTGTACTCTGATTACCGATGTTATAATATCTGATGTTTCACGCACCAGAACTACGATCGGATTATGAGGCACGCTGTATTGGAGGGCTACGGAAATTTCGGCCATTTGGTGTTCTTTGACGCGCACTGGCATCGCACAGTACATGGGCATCTTGTATTTCGCCCCCGTCGAAATGCAACCACCGCATTACCTCTTTATACGTTGCCCACTCACCTATACTTCGTTTTACCAGTAACTACTATCTCATCACCCACCCTCGCAACATCACTTACTATTCTTTGTTGTACATAGTGTTGCAAACTCTGCATGGTACCGCAAGAAAGGCTTTCTTCAAAAAAGAACCGCATGGACTTCTTTGTGGATTCGTGCTGCAAAAGGGTATACTTGTCTAGTTGTCACTTTTCCTTCCTCTCGTTAACTGTGAGGGAAAGTCAGGGTTATTTGTTATTCCATCGAAATGGAATTCAGGAGAATGCACACAGACGTACGAGGCATGCATAGTCGAAAACTGCAGCGAAATCCTCGGTACATGATTATGGTATACCTACTCACCCCCCCACCCCCAACCCTTTTTTTTGTTCCACCATACACCCTTACTTCTTCCACCCCTCTCTAAATTATACCACGAGAACCTATGTCATGATTTTTAACCTTTACTTTCCGATCATAACAACGACGGCTACGACAAGTGAGTAAGACGCTTCAGAAAGCAAGAGTCCACTTGACACGGCCCTCTAGGCGGTGGTCCGCCACTGAAAGCCGCTTCGCGAAAAGAAAGCCACGGCTAACAGAGGGCGCTGTCCGTGAACCAAAAAGACCCTTTCAGTGCTTCTGGTGCACGCAACGAAGCGTCAGCTCCTTGTATACATGCAGGATGTTTATACCAAAGCAGGACCTGCCTCGATCTGAAATGCATGGAGCACGGTGCATACGTATATGAGCACGGTGAGGCGCGTGCGAGACACTTTCGCGTGCGAGGCACTTTCGCGTGGCTGCGACAGAGGCGAAGTTGTTTTCAAGGTGAACGTTGTTGCGGCCACAAGGACTTGCTCACAAATGCGCCTCCTCATTCTGATCTGACTCTTTCTCCCACATCTTTCTCGTGCATTTTATTTCTTCCTCTGCGCGGTTACGTGAGCAATGCCAGTGAGCCTCAGAACTGTACGGGCATCTCCTTTATGCCGCGTAGCACGGTTCGTTGATGGAGCAGCTGCTGAAAAGGAGTTCCCATTCACGCTTACCGAGCACGTCATGCGTCGCTTCTGCGCAGATTGTTGCGTGCAGGATCGCCAGCTGCTGCACGAACGCATATAAAAACCTCGTAATAGCATTTCTTGTCGTCACTCCTGTACGTACATTGAGCACCGAACAGAACTGCCGATCAAGTTAAGGTGAGAAAAACAACAACAACAACAACAACAAAAAGTTCAACAACGACGTTTCGTACACAAATCGGCACAGAGGTGTCAGTTAGGACAGGGCTTTTTAAGCGTAATTCACAACAGGTGTTCTTACCATAAGCGGCTAACGAATTACCACCGCTGATAGCGACATTTGATGATGCACAGTCTACCAGAAGAAAAAGAAAAAGTGTAAATATAAGGGCTTGTTTTTTTTCTTTTTTGTTAAACACAATAATGATGAGAACTAACGTACAATGATACCAAAGTATAGGGGTTGCTAACAGTAGTAATTGTAACGTAGATGTGAAGGAAGAAAAATGGGCGAAAAGATAACTTGCCGCTGGCAGGTTTCGATCCCGTGGCCTTCCAATAACGCGTCCGATGTTCTACGAACTCGTGTGCTCAGATTTGGGTGCACGTACGTTAAAGAACCCTATAGGCGGACGAAATTTCTTGATCCCGCGACTACGGCTTCTCTCGTGATCATATGCTGGTTTCGGGACGTTAAACCCCACATACCAATCAATCAATAAATTATTTAACCAGCTAATCTATTAATCAATTAGTTTGCACCCAGAGTGGTGTAGGGGCCCTTTAAACGCTTGTACAATACACAAGGTTGCGCTGCGCAGGATTTCCCTTAACGGGGGGCGAAGGTTTGTCGAAAAGCTCCCCCCTCAAGATGGAAGTGATGTCTCATCATCCCCCCCCCCCTTACCTACCTTCGCCCGCACGCATATACGTCCTTAGGGCCTTTACACGCGCTACTCACACAGCCGCAACGCACGTGCCGAAACCCCTGCCGCACGCAAATGGAGGACAAATAAGCCAATTTGCGATGCTCTTTCACCCTCCGCAGCATCGCCAATTGGCTAATTTGTCCCCCGCTTGCGTGCGGTAGGGGTCCCGGCAGGTGCGTTGCGGCAGTGCGGGAAGCGCGTGGAAAGGCCCTTAAGGGCCGTTCCACGCGCTTCCCGCACAGCCGCAACGCACGTGAGGGGATTTCTGCCGCACGCATGCGGGGGACAAATAAGCCAATTGGCGACGCTCTTTCACCCTCCACAGCGTCGTCAATTGGTTTATTTGTCCCCCACTTGTGTGCGGGGTCCCGGCACGTGCGTTGCGGCTGTGCGGGAAGCACGTGGAACGGCCCTACGGTTGTCGTGCTCACTTGGTGCCCGTATCTTTTTGGCGCACGGAGATATGCGTCGATTGTCACTGTGCACGTGTGAATCATTGTCGCGAGACGTGCGGAGGGCGTCGCGTCACGCTAGACGGCGCGCTTGATCAATGACGTAACGCGGCCAACGACGCTTCTCCTCTCGCCGCGTGAGAATTTTTCTAGGTCGGCGCGCTGAACCCCGCAGCGGCTGTGCGGGACACGTGCTGTGATGTGTGTATACGTACGCTGACTACCGTAGGTTTGCGGAGAGTGTTAATAAAAATAATTGGCGGTGTTTAACGTCCCGAAACCATGCACCATACGATTGTGAGAGACGCCGTAGTGGAGGACCCGGAAAATTCGTACCACCGGGGGTTGTTTTAACATTTACCTAAATTATAGGCACACGCGGGCCTCAAGCATTTTCGCCTCTAACGAAAATGCGGCCACCGCCTCCACGATTCAATCCCGCGACCTGCGGGGAAGCAGCCGTGTGCACTAGACCACCGCGGCGTCCATGGCCGAGAATAAATTTTAAAAGTCGCGCGGTCCCCATAGATTTGCCTAAGACGACCGCAAAAACGAAAGCCATATCTTACTTTCCTAAAAGAGTGCAGGGCGTATAAACAAGTACAGAAGGAAGCCAGGAAACCACAAAAGCATATATAATAACAACTGAAGGGGCGCACAATGGGGTATAAGAAAGGAGGTACGAAAGCTTATCTGCAATATGCGAAAGTATCGATCTCGCATACGTGGGCGTTTTACGTGAAGGATAACTATTAAGGCCTTCAATTTCATCTTTATGCAAGTAAGTCGACGGCTATAGCTGCGCTGCGACTATTATCGATATGTCATGCCCGTAAATCATCAGACGCGTAATTTCTTCATTCCAGTCCTATTTACAACTTGAGTCGATTGTTCTGGTTCCCGCAACCACGAAAGCTTTTTGCTTACAAAGCCCTTTCACACTACCTCTGAGATCCGAAGCTTTGGAACCTTTCAGCCCTTTCACACTACCTCTGAGATCCGAAGCTTTGGAACCTTTCAGTGTCTTACGTGCCTTTGCAGAGACTCTGGGATCGTCCCAACTTTGCCCAAGTGACGATGTCGTTTGATGACACCTTCACGTGACGTCACGTTTTTGTGACGTCAAAGTGACGCCACGATGACTTGGCACTCTATTATGGTGACCTGTGATGCCATGATGACGTCTTGTGGTGATGACGCCATCGCAGGGTATTTATTTCTGGCATCACTTGCGTTGAATACCGATGGTCACGCTTCGCTTTTGATTAGGCATCTAATAATATCGCTGAAATAACTTCTGGTGTTTCATTAAGCTCCAAAATCACGGTATGATATTGAGGTACCTCGTGGTGGAGGTCTCCGGATAACCTTGAACGCCTGAGGTTCCCTAATTAACTGCATTGCGCAGGCCTCTATAGCATTTCAACTCCGTCGATGGGCGACGCCGCGCGTAGCTGGAATCGGACCCGCGTTTTTCGGGCCGTGACCAAGCGCCATAGCCACTGTCAACGGAGATGGGTTCGCGGATAACTTTAAAGATCCGCTTGGCACCTTTAACGTAGTGACGTCCCGTTATCAGATGTCTAGGTGGAGGTACCCGCTTCCGCATTCCAAGCTCACTCGGCCACAGTCGTCGGTTCTTCGGATGCTACAGGCAGGTTCATTCCCATCTCGTAGCACATTCAGCCACTTTGCTGATGGCATAACTCCAGGATGCCCTAGTGGTGAGGCACATAACTGCACACTCGCTCACATGCTCTGGCAGTGCCCGGCGTTACATGGCGCAAAGTTCAGCACAGAAGAAGACTGGGAGAGGGCTCATAAAAGCCCCGAACTCTCAGTCCAATACTCGGCAGTCCAGGAGGCCTGCGAACGGGCGGAGATCCACGGTCTTCCAGTCCCGGCATGGACGCGGCCAGAAACTGCGGCGGACACCTCTTAGGGAGGCGTCTGACCAGTTCTCCAGGACCAAATAAAGTTCATTTCACTTCACTTCACCGCGGCAGCGTCCGAGTAAGTGAGAGACGGAGAGATGAGACAAAAGAAAACCTAACCAGGCCAACCAGAACGAACATCCGGTTTGTTGAGAAAAATATTTCAAGGAAATATACGAACATAGCACTTGCAAAGAATCACTTCAGTCTAGAATATATGAAGGTGGTACCGGGGTCACCGGTGGGCACGGTATGTTAAGTAAAGGCGGCGTTTAACACCAACGCGGGGAACGTCATCACTTTTTAGTGTCCCTTAAAAATCACGAGAGGGTGAAACCTGAGCAAAGCAATGAATGACCTTTCCGCGTTTTTCAGGTCTCGGATGCTTGTAAAACGGATAGCGGTAACATGCAGATAACAGCATAGACCATAACCGCCATGGTAAAACAGTGGCTATAAGGTGCTCTATACGGCTGATTCGAAGGTCACGGGCTCGATTCCGGCCGTGGCTGTCGCATTTTGACGGAGGCGTAGTGGTAGATGCCCATGTACTGGGTGAAGTAAACACCAGATTGTCAAAATGTCCGGGGCCGTCCGCTACAGCGTCTCTCATAATAATATCGAACTTTTGGGACGTTAAACCCCAGATATTATTGTTAGCAGGACAGACCGTATATGAAGTAACATCTGCGTGCCCTCCGCTCGAGTGCATTTCTCCGAGTCGCCAGAGAATAGCATGGTCATCGTAGGGTCATAGTGTAAGAATTCATGAAAGACCACGCGCCAGGAGAAGAGGAATCATGGATTTTTGACATCCTGCTACACTTTCTTTCGGTTATCGAGAAGGTCCTTATCGGTGATTCTACCGCGTTCCGTCTGAGTGACCGCGCGAGATAGCGCCGTATGATTGGCCGTGTTACACCAAAAAGATAACGATTACGAGGCAGCGAGCCTTATCGGATAAAGTGACACACAAAAAGAACGTGCGAACGATTTGTTCCAAGAATGTGATAACGTGACAACCCGACACCACAAACTGATTGCGAAGTCATTTTTAGGCGTCGCGGCTAATTGAGGTATCCGAATCAGCTGATACACGCGTCAGATTAGACAGTTTTAGCGTTGAACTTCAGTGCGTTTAGATACGGCGCATGGTGGCTGGTGGTATTTTATGGCGCAAGACTCTTTAGGCCTAAGAGTGTCAGGAAATTTCTATTTTTCATTAAAGCAGGGTTGATTGATTGATATGTGGTGTTCAATGTCCCAAAACCACTATATAATTATGAGAGACGCCGTAGTGAAGGGCTCCAGAAACTTCGACCTCCTGGGATTCTTTAACGTGCACCCAAATCTGAGCACATGGGCCTACATCATTTCTGCCTCCATTGAAAATGCAGCCGCCGCAACGGGGATTAGATCCCGCGACCTGCGGGTCAGCAGCCCAGTACCTTATCACCACTAGACCACCGCGGCGGGGCCATTAGGGCAGGGTTAAAAAGCGAATAGAATTCAAGATTTTATCGTTTAGAGGGTCTACAAATGTAAAACAGGTGCAAATGGCCTTAGTGTGCAAGGTTTCCTATAGGGTTTGCATCTATACTGTCTTTCCATACGACTTCCTGTGTAAGCGATAGATTATCGCTTAAATATAAAAAAGTTTGTTTACGTATATCAAGCGGGATCCTTGAATGAAAATGTAACTCCGTGTAGCTTCGAACGTGCACGGTTATACGTGTTGTCGGAAGATAAAGGCAAATGCGGCCCAGGCACAGTGCCTGACCATATTTAGTAAGCAGTATTTGACATTATTCCTCTAGCGGCAGCGTTTTCTAAAACAAAGCGATGCAGAATCAACGCTTCGCTCTAATCTGCACATCCTTGTTGCGAAGCCGACAGCGGGGACCGGTGCCCGGTAAGCTTGCTTAAAAATATAGATACCCGTAAGAAGCATCTGAGCCGTAACCTATCCAATAAGTACCGTTTCCTCCGTAGAACGCGTAAAGTTTTGTTATTAACTCCGCAAAAAAAACTTGTATAGTTTTTATGGCCTGGTGGAAGCTATATACGTGCGCTTAACAGGAACGGTATCCATCCACGCTCTGGCGATTCTACGGATGACAGCTCCAAGGCGCGACGAAGCGGTTCCATAACCACCCCTTCCTGCCACCGTGGCACTCATCGAAGAAGAATAAAACGCTGCTTTTAGCCGATTACACCACTAAGTGCTATACCGTAGTAAGAATGAGCTCTAGCGTATGCCTGTGTGTATAAAGCTCACAGACCCACCACAGCCACGGATGCGCTCAAGAGGATTACGCGGACACCTATGTATACGCTTCCACACTGTCGGCGTGAAAGAGAAGTGTGGAGGGCAGGCGTCCGCAAAAAAAAAAAAGCCAAAGCCGCGCCGCAAGCCATCGCACGCGGAGAGCTTCGCCAACGACGTGCCTCGTCCATGGGCCGTTGCCCCTCTGGCAGACGCGGCGGTCCGCAACGGACTCTCACGCCACGCCGACCAACGGGAGCGTCCGTGTCGGGAAGGGTGGTGGTAGCACGCCCCCTCCACCTCTTCTGCAGGCTTTGCCAGCATCACGCCCAAGTGCAACAGCCTGGGACCCTTTTCGCCATGCTACGGCGGAGAGGCAAACTGGGTTATGGTAACCTTCCTCGCCCCCTCCGTCGCATCCCTGTTGCATCCGTAGCAAGCAGCTCCAGCAGTCGGCCAACCGAGCAACAAAGAGAGACGCAGCGGGACCGCTCGCGGTGGGTGGGTTTTTCGTCCGTTATCCGCCTGCGTCGTCCACGTAACCGACGTAACAGCGAGAGATCCACGTGCCCCGCGAGGCGGCGTCGACAAACCGTGCGAATCGGTCTCAGAACTCGGCGGGAGAGCTACGACGTCTGCGGAGGTTGAGGTCGTCGAATACATCGTGCTGGTGACCGCGGACATGCCTTGCCGCATCTGATGGTCCATAAGTTCAATTAAACCCTCCGGACAAGAGCCCGGGTGAACACAGCCTTATCCGAACGTCGACGTGGTCTGATCTCGCCTGCTGTTCATTGGCATGTCCGCTGTTCGAAGAGCTTCGCCTTCTGCAGTGCAATAGACTTACAGGAGCACGTGAGAACACTCGTGCTTCGATGCCGGCGTAGATTTCGTCCTGAAGCATGAAGCGGCTTTGATGAACGTCAACGTGTGTTCAGTCAAAGACCTAGAGAACTGCGTGTGTGTGTATAAGTGCGCGTGGCCCTCCGAAAGTCATACCTGAATTGCACATTGAAAAAAACAGGACCTCATCATCGCAGTAGAAGCCGGGATCTTCGGCGTGGCGGAGACCTTCGGGAGGAGGACGCTGGTTCGACTGACGGCGGAGAGCCGCTTGCCATAACGGGAAAGTACGCAAGGTGAGATCTGCACTGGGTTTTCTGCAGCGTTTGGTTTTCTTGGAGGTCCGAATGTGTGGATCGATAAGTATGTGCAGGTGTGTCACTGTTGGGGGCTTTTTTTTAACGCGTTTACATTCGCTTCTAAAAGGCCTTTTTCAAGTCGGGTTCTCTGGCATGTGCCTAACACCGTTTGAGTGAATAAAGAACAAAATAACCATTTAACACGTTTACACTAACCGTGTAAGGCGAAGCTAGTTGATCTTGCGGGTTTAAGGTCGCCTTCTTGGCCGATGCTTTTTTTTCTTCCTTGGTGCAGACAAAGTTTAGAGTCTAACTACAGCCGTTGCGTGATTGACCCAACTCCAGCGCCAGAAGCTAATGTGCAAGCTAGGCCGATTCAAGCAAAGCAGCAGATACTTCCCCTGTAGAAGTGCGGGTCTTTTGTCACTCGCAGTCGGCTCGCGCCATGCCGGACGGAATCGTCCCAACGGCTGCGTGGAGTGTCTCCGTCGGTGGGCGTCGCTTGATGGCGGTTGCTCCTATTGGTGCATGCGCGGCTATAGGCAGACGACGCGAAGATGTTTCGCCGACGGCGGACGGTTTACGTTGTACTTCGAGCTTTAATGGCTTTGCTCTTAATAGAGTAAGAGAGAGACGAATGTCCACGTGTTGCTTGAGCATCCAATTTTCTGAGCTCAAGCGAAAGCTCTTCGACCGTATGAACGTTATTAGAGTGGTCAAAACTGGTCATATTGCCACAGAGACTGTTTACAATATCCGACATTATGAAAAATCAGCGTCCACAGTCTTGTGCGCACTCTTGCTTGGGGCCGCACGACTCATGCCTCTTGTTCACAGGCACGAGCCAGTGTGGGTTGGAGCTGCGAAGAAGAAGGTGCGTGGGCAGAGGAACAGTCTTTGTTTTTGGAACGCTCTGGCGGACTCTTCCATCTTTTCGCACATAATTTTCAGGGCACAAGTTCGCCCATAATAAACTAGTTTTTGACTTTTCCTCTCTTGCACCCGTTACAATATGAAGACGTGGCCGTCCTAATAAGCGATGTGAGGGCGACACATCTGTCGTGGACTCTTGCAGGCCTGCATTTAAGCCGTCTTCGCCGACCTCCCTGCAGCAGGCCTCAGGCCTGGCCGACCAACCGACCTTGATCGCTGGAATCACGGACCGTTCTACCACTCGCTGTCATATACTTTCTACATGAAGCAAATTTTAATGTGTATTTATGACACGACGTAGTACTATGCGTAAAGGCGGTCTTTCAAAATTAAAAAAAAAGCTGCATACTTGCAAAAGCAGGTATCAGGTTTCTTCGGAATCACGTTCATTACACTTGGCTTACCTCCGCGCTAAAGGTCGCATGTTGCCGCAAAGCGGTAGCTTTAAAGTACGTTTATCCAACCACCCCACCGTAATCCAACTTGCCGTATGATTATTTATAAAGATACCTTGTCACATAGCTTTACATATACGCATACAGAGCGCCTTGATGGACGTCCTGGTGCCGGATACGATCCCATGCGAGAACATCTTTATTACAAAGCACAGATCACATTCGCCTACGAAGAGCTAGGGCACAAATCTATCCTCCAAAGAGCCACACCTATTAGAAACTCACAAGGAAAGCCAATAACAGCGCGGGCGTATGGCAGGCAAGTCCAGAGGTTAAGAGAACGTATATAGATGGCTGTTCAGATTCAGCTATCATCTCGTGCGTTCTGTTTTGCTTGAATCGTCACCATTTCAGGGTGCCTTCCGTTATGGGAGGACCACCGCACGCCCAAATCACGAATTATCCTCGCCAAAAATCTTCTCTTGTGTGGGTGAAACACTAAATATTTCTATGTTTACATAATGATCTGCAGCAGCGCCAGCATGGGGATCACGGAATGATCGAGGGGGGAAATTAAAAAAAAAATCTTCACTGGTGCCCCTCTTTACAAAGAAAAAAAGAAGAATTTTCTGAGAACTCCTTTCATTTAATGCTCACGAGTCCGGTTCTCATACAACAACTCAAGGCTGTCCAGAAGGCCCGCGATGCGGCGGTGAGGCTGGGCCTCCCCGTTCCCTACGTGGGAGCGGCCCGCGATCCTACCCCTATAAAACGGGGGTGGAGTCCTTCAGGACCCCAATAAAAGTTTTTCATTCATCCATCCATTCACTGACGTGTACGCTTCTCGCATGGCGTGCACACATATATATGTTCCGACGGCGGGGTTTAAAGCCTGTGAATCTAATATTGATGCTCCAGCCACAGGCGAGCGTTAAACAAGACGGGATACACACCTTAGGAAACTTTTGGGCGCAAATTCAACGACGACACACACACACACACGCACACAAAAACGGAACGATCAAGCTGTTTATTTTTTCTTTTTTTTGTGCCCGTCCTGTTCCTCCGTGTTTTGTGTCCACCTCGTTCAATATTGATCCGAAAGCTTCCTCAGTTATTAATAGTATATTATTAGCTTGCACCCGGATTCTACCTTTAAGAACGTTCCGCGCGCAAGCGAGTGCGTTGAGGCGCTTTGCGCGCTTTCATAACGCTTACTAGGTGTTTTTCGAGTTTCTATTCAATCGAATGTGAACCCATACATGCTCTTGAGTGTCACAGTCGTTGCGTAGGTTATTTGAGCCGCAATTTTCTTTTTTCGTGGCTTTCATTGCTATGACGTCACAGCGTTCTCGCGCTGCCACATTCTCTCATTCTTCATCCCTCCATATATAGTGCAAGTGTGGCGCAGAATGTCTATTTCGGGGAGCGGGGCATCCGTGTACGGGCAGCTCACGGGTCTCTACGGGTTTCCGTTTTCGCAACGGGACGCTGCTCGGCGCTGTGTGCATGTATAACTACGGGGTGTCATTATTCCCGGGCCATTCACGGGTCAGCGCTTGTTACGGACCGCGGACGACCACTCCCCAGGGGGCACCCAACAGGATCACACGTGGTTATATTGGACGCCGCCCCGCTTTGGAGAGGATGAAAAGTTTCAGTAATAAAAGCAAAACAAATGAAATTGACTGATATCAGTTATCCTTGACTCGGCAAATAGCAAGAAACTCACACCGCCCCGATTGCATTCGCCCTAAGAGAGAGAGAGAGAGAGAGAGAGCTCTTTATTGAAAAGCAGAGAATTTAGCCGGCGTGTGTCGTTGACTTGCTACTCTGCGTGGGGAAGGGGATTGGGGACTGAAAGGCAGAAGAGAGAGAGAAAAAATGTTAAGAATTAAAACGGAAAGAAAAAGTAAACGTACAGACATTTTTCTGTCTCTTGGACGGGGACGTGTGCTGACAGCATGACTTCAGTTTTCAAGGCGCCCCTACAGTTTGTCTAGCTGACCGATATCGCCCTAAGACGACTCCAAGATGGAAGCGTTCTTCTTTGTCTTCTCAGTCAATGTACTGCCCCCGATATCCTGTGGTGTCACGTTAGGTGAATGTAATGGGTATGAACAGAGGAAGGAGGACAAGGAATATAAGAGGCATCGACTTCGGCTTAGGATTCGGCCGGCGTCTTGGGCGAAGAACACATGCAGCACCTTCACTCCAAAACTGTTACGGGCATGGTGGAATTATGTTTATTTACAGGGGTGAGGTTTGTCCCCAGGTGGTCGAAATTTCCGGAGCCCTCCACTACGGCGTCTCTCATAATCATATAGTGGTTTCGGGACGTTAAACCCCACATATCAATCAATCAGGGGTGAGGTTTGTTGTCGCATAATGATGGCTTCGCTAAGCGGCACCAGTTCACACCTTCCTCCTCTTCTCTTTCCTCGGCTCATACCCATCGCAACATGATGACGTCAACGCAGGACGTTTTTTTTTTTATCATTCGTCTTGATCGACACCGACGGTCAATACTCGTGATTCAAAAGGCAGCGCCTCACTGGATGAAGCATCTAAGGCTTTCGCCTGAAAGACACGCCATCAGCGTCACATATCTGCAAAATAATTAATCCTTCAATGGGTTAAAAAAGAAACAACAAAGACATCACAATAATTTGAAACGAAAACATGTACAAAAAACATGACGAACAATATACTCCCGACGCCTGAATCAAATGTCTACTACATGCCGGAGTTGCAGTATGGAACGGTATATATACTGCATTATACATATATAACATCCAGAAATTTTGAAGATCACTGCAAAAGTATTACATTGAAGTCTATAGATGTCTCTGCTTCTTGAGTTGATTATCAACTCAGCCTTTGTTCGCACGAAGCAAATAATGTTATTGGTATGTTTATATATACTGTGTATAATGCCTGCTCTGAGGGCCATCATACTAGGGGGGGAGAGGAAGTAGCTCAGAGTACCCCCGAAATTGTTCTGTGCTTTAACTTTTCGGGTGATACTGAAGTATTCACACGGCTTCACATCAACCACCAGTCGCCAACGTTAGCCCTTCTGCACTTACGCACCCTCCGAAAAAAAAATAAGATTCCTGGGTACGGCCCTGTCTGTCGTACAATTATTTTTCATACCACATGCAGGTTGATATTTGACATAGATAACGATTAAGCGAAGCGCAAAGGAAGTTCCTCAAAGGAGTCTAATAGGCAATGGTTATATCAATGCAAATGCTCGGCTACATTAGAGAGAAATAGCTCATTACTTTCCGATATCAGGAATTTTCGCACTTTTTTTTATGATCAGTGTAAACAATTCGAAACTTTGTTTACGACAGCATAATTTACTGTTTCCGCAGATGTCTAGCAGTATGGATTCGTCTGCGCAGACCATGCTAGTTGGATCACGTCTGAAAGCGAGGCTAAATCATAAAGGTATAGTAGCACGCTAAATAACCTTTTTACCGGACATGGCACCGAGATTTTTTTACCGGAGGCTGGGGGAGGGGGTACTCACGACAACCGAATTACTTCAGGGGTCCTTACTATGAGCGGATTACGAACTAACAACACTGATAGCAACATTTTATGACGCACAGTCTACCACAAGAAAAAAAGTGTAATTATAAGGGCTTGTTTTTTTTTCTTTGTTAAACACAATGATAATGAGAACCAACGTACAATGCCAAGGAAAGTATAGGGGTTGCTAACAGCAGTAATTGTAACGTAGATGTGAAGGAAGAAAAGAGGGACGAAAAGAGAACTTGCCGCTGGCAGGTTTCGATCCCGCGGCCTTCCAATAAGGCGTCCGATGTTCTACGAACTCGTGTGCTCAGATTTGGGTGCACGTTAAAGAACCCTATAGGCGGACGAAATTTCCGGATCCCTCGACTACGGCTTCTCTCATAATTATATGGTGGTTTCGGGACGTTAAACCTCACATATCAATCAACCAATCAACTAATAGGTTCATCAAATAATCATTTAGTCAATACGTCAATTAGTGAAATATACAAATACCCACACAGTAAGTTGATCAATTACTCGATTATTGTGCTGATCAACCATTCAGTTACTTGATTATTTCACTAACCCGTTTATTATTATTATTATTATTATTATTATTATTATTATTATTATTATTATTATTATTATTATTATTATTAATAGGATAGTTAATAGTGATTCGTTAGAATTAACGAACTAATTGATTAATCATTAAATTTATTATATAAATGTTTAATCAAACAATTGATTAAATACTGTACATTCAATTATTCAAACTTTTAATTAATTTGCTAATTCTATGGTTAATTAGATAATCATTCATGTACAGAGCTAATTATTTGATTCACCGATTAACTGATTACTTTTCAGCCGCGATGTGTTATGATATGCCCAATGGCAACGCAGGTTTGTATCACGCAATATTATTGCGATATTGCATGTTGTATTGTAAAGCCTGTATACAGAACTCGTATGTTTGTAAAGCACGAACGTTTTTTTAACTACATTTCAAAGCAGAGAAAGTTATTTTCACTCGGCTTCCAAGCGGACGCGTGGCTGTGGGACTCCCCTTCTTGCCAGCGAAGTGAGCGGACGTGTTCGACATGTGCTCCGTTGTCGACGGGGTGGCTTCAGTGGCCCAAGAGGGCCGCAGTATCGGGACAACCGCCAAGGATTCAACGAATTTCCAGGTGCTTTTGTCACAGCTACCTACAGGGAGGGTTGTTTCGAAAACTTTGTTTTTACATGCCGATGTGAGTGCAAGGTCGTGTCGTCGTGTGGAACACCTTGGCCGTATCTTGTGGATCACTCCAGGTTCATGCTTTGTGACTTGGTTGCGCTAGGGGCGTATCAGATGAGTCAAGTATATGGGCCGTGTCATTCAAGAATTGCTATGTTGTGAAAGAAATGTTGCGAGCAAAAGAAGACGAGGGGAAGCAGCACGGCTGTCTGGTCATTGATCTGGGAAACCAATCTATGCGCATAAAAGTGCATTGGTTGCTTCGCAACCTGCTAGACGAGGATGTGCACGAGGCATAAAAGCCCTCTGACAAGGATATTACGATGTAACGATGGCTTACGTGGTCTACAAGATAAGTGTCGTCCGGCACGGATTACCAGCTTAGTGCTGAAGGAAGGCCTAACCGTAGGTCACGTGCCCCGCTTGTTATGTGCTGCCTACGAGCAAGCATTGGTTGCTGTCCCAGGCAGGGCAGGGCTCTGCCTACGCGTATAGGCGTGCAAGGACATTGGGCATATACGCCGTCGCGTTTCCCGCAGCGGACTCTGTCGACGCGTCATGGACGCAACGTGTCGCAATGCGTTAGGACATATGCGAACGCGGACATGCTCTGCTGCAAAGGAGGAAATGGTGGAACACCTAACGGTCGAAGGCGACGTCGAGGAAATGTGTCCTGGAGACACACAGACGGCGAAAGCACAAGATACGCCCCCTGAGTAACCTCACGCAAGGCAATCGACAAAGACTAGTGAACTGTGACAAGAAAGCAAAGGGGATGACGGACAAGACAAAGCAAATGATGACAGCGACCATCAAAAGGCATAGAACATCGAGGTGCTAGGCAGTGAAGAACCTCGCACTGTTGAAATGGATGTATACTATAGCTTGCTCCAGCAGGACTCGGGAGTGTAACAAAAGAGATTCGTGAGCAATCAGCTGCAGGCGACGACCAAAAAGGAGACCCTATACCATCGAGGAAACCGCCACCAAATGTGGTGATCATGTGACGGCCGTTCTTCCGCCCGAAGCCCATCGTTTCGCTGGAGAGAAAATCGGCGGGCACGGATCTCGAGCACGTAAGCCCTGCATATCATGGCGTACTATGGCGCTGAACCACGCACGATGCATAAGAAGGTATGCAGGCTGTCGTGCTGCGTATGTAAGGTACGCACCCAAATCAATATACAATGCAAAACGTGTTGTGTATGTCTTATTGTACGCGCAATTTTATTATTGGGTTGGTTTAGCGCACAAGCGCTTTGTTGAACCGTGCGATTAGTCTGTTTTCAATCCCTATGGTAATGTAATTGGTCAGAGGACTGCGTGTTGCACCCGTTAACGTTCGCAGTTTTGCCGCGATACGAAGGCAGTGCCAAGTTAAACTTCCGTGTGCTGATAATCAACTGGATCTTGTAGCAACTAGAAGCAAAGGTTGAAAGCTAAGAACTGATTGGTCGCACAGTTGCCCATTTTAGAGCATACTACGACGTGTGTGTACGCCATGACGTGGGAACATCTGTTGGCTTTCTTCTATTGGTGCGGAAGAGTTTGAACGTTACAGAACAGACACTCAAGCTGAACGAAACCGGCCAGCTAATCGTGAATTTTTTTTTCCTTTAGCGGTTATCTGTGGAGAGTGATTTTTGTGAAGGTGCCAAATGATATGCAGAAACGATGTGTTTTTTTTTTCGCAGAGCTTGAACAGTATCTAATTTGCGGTAGATACGTCGTACTTTCGGGAGATTGTAACTGCGTCTGTAATACTGAGGATCGTGCCAAGCGAATCGTAGTGCGTGATAAAAGTGCTCTTTTGTGCACCCTTGTTAGGGAACGTATGCGGAAGATGTCGGTCGCCTTCTAATGGGCGTATGGAAACCGGAATACATGCATTTTCAAAGAGGCAGTCACGTGAGACTCTGGATAGTGTGTATGTGTCGCTCGATCCAGTATCGATACGTGGTAACTATACGGTGCACAGCCAGTCTTCTTCAGTGATCACAGTATGGTATACGTTGAAATCGGCTCCCGACCAAAGAAGTGCCAATTCAGCGTGGTACCTCTGGAAATTCAATAGCAGGCTTCTTGAAGATGAGTTTTAGTTAAGAGAGTACAAGGTGAAATCGAAAAAATATGCTAGATAACGAGCCATTCAACATTACGGAAGAGTGGGAGGACTTCGAGATAAAATTTAAGATGATCGCGGTCGAAAGGGGAAGCGCTAGGAGCCACAATAATAAAATTAAGAAAAATGAGTTGCAACGACAACTTAAAAAGTTGCTTGAAAGGGAGAGTATACCCAATTAGGAATGTTGAATGGGGATATTAGCAAAACAAAGAAAGAACTGGAAGCCATGAAAAATATTAGGCAGCTGTGGTTCGTGCCCGAGCCTAGAAGTTCTGGGTCGATTAGATGCCCAATAAACGTGCTTTAGCTGACGAAAAATGAAATTCAACAATCAATGTGCGGAGGACCAGGTAAATTCAGAGTGTAAAATCATGAAATCACCGTTTGAAGAATATTACCGCGAAATATTTGGTGACCAGAGACAAGTGGGTGTGGGTTTCGAAACAAACTTTTTGAAGGCCATGCCACGGCGACATACGGAGGGAAAAAAAGCGATACTATAGGAAAGAGGATAAGCAGGCGAGGAATTGAACATGCGATAGAAAATATGGCGGTAGGAAAGGCTCCGAGAGCATGAAGGCTTGGACTATATAAGGCTTTTGCACCTGGGCCTGATATGTCCCTGATATTATATCACGTATTCGCGGAGGCATACGAAAAAAAAAAGAACTACCATTTTATTTTTGAACTGCCCACGTGGTTTTAACTAAAAAAAACAGGATCGAGAGAAGTTACTGTCAGTAAGCGCATGTAGGCCAGTAAGTTTAACCAATTGTGATTGCAGTCTTAATGAACGTTCTTGAGAAATAATTCCAAACTGTGATCAAGAGCTTTAAGGCCACATCAAACATGTGGCCTTAAAGGGCAAACATGTGGAAACGAAAGCGCTGTTGCGTTTCCTCGAGGACACTGGTACGATTCATCGTTTGTGATGTGAAATTGTTACGCGTCGGCCCAGTCAGTGACCTTTTTCTCCTCATCAAGACTTTCCTTCTTCTCCTCCAGTACAGGGTAGCCTGCCGGGCTCAGCCCTGGTTTACCTCCCCGCATTTCTCCGTATTCTCTCTCTCTCTCATGTAGCGCATAGTGTCTTTGAACGTTGTTATGCTCTCGATAGCCGAGTCGCCACGTTGCGATTAGTTTTAGCAAACGCCTTCGGTAGCGTATCATAGGAAGTGCTGTTTTTAATACCTAATCATGGTAACATTGATGATCTTATTGTGCAAGGAGTTAAAATGGCGTGTTAGGACTGTACAATACAAGTTATAATTAATAAAAAGCCTTAGAGAAAGAATCCCTGTTCTATCAAGTGTCTGCCAAGAGTGTCCACTAAGCCATCTACTTTTTGCATTGTAGATATATACCTTGAGCCTTTTTCCTTGGATGTTATCAATACCTAGAATATCAAAGAGCTCACACTGAATACGACCGAAGTACAGGTACTAGTGTACGTGGATCAACGACGTAGCCGTGTTCTGCGATGATGGAGAAAGCGTCCAGGAAGTTGTTCGAGTCGCAAAAGCATACTGCAAGAAGTCAGGATCCGAGATGAACAGGGATAGAAGCACTGATATAAGGTATGCAAACTAGAACGTAACGCCAGAACACTTCTTTTAGCACTGCGGATGACGACACCTGCGAAGTATCTTGGAGTGCCGCTGCAGCACTATAAAGTTAGCACAGATTGTTGGCTAGAGGAAACTGATAAAATGAAGGAAAAAAAAGCGGGTGATTCAGTGGCGTACCAACTCTTTCGTGAGGGGGGGATGCAAACTTACCTCACTCGTCAGCTGAGATATATATATATATATATATATATATATATATATATATATATATATATATATATATATATATATATATATATATGTATAGAGGACGTTATTAGACCAAATTGCTATGTAAATAGGAAGAAAGAAAAGTCGGTGAAAAGATAACTTGCCGTGGGCAAGAACCGAACTTGCGACCTTCGAATAACGCGTTCGATGCTCTACTACTGAGCTACCACAGCAGCTATCCCCCCAGCCACTTTATTGGGTATATATGTGAATTTAATCGTGGGAGTATCAGTCAGCGCCACCAGTAGCCATGGCGGCGAGTGTGGAAAAGGGGAGAAGCTCACTTTTAAAGACGATAGTATTTCTTAGGGACCCTCGACACAAAAACTTTGGTCTGTCTGCCTGTCTGTGCCGTTGTCAGATAGGAAGGAGACGCGGCGCCGAAACGCTTTGTCCCAGAGTCACACTTAACTCATCAACCCATCATCATCCTACGTCTGTCCCGGCACCGCCTCCCCCCAGGGTTGTGTGGGGGGACGATTTGTTTCGGGCAGACGGCCATGCCTTGGCAAGGGGGCCACCGTTCGGCGCCAGGCACCAAACAGACGCGGCCTGCCTCCCGGCATACAAGCCAGGGAGGCCCGACAAAGGGACTACCCTCCGGCGAAGCAACTTCAGTCGCAACGCGCAAAGTGAACGTACCCTGGCAGGGTGGGCTATCGCAGCGCGTGGGGTGCGCTGCGGTCATGGCCCGTCTCCTGACCGCTAGGGACCAGCGAGACTTGACACAGGGGCTACCCTTCGGCACGGTAGCTCTCGCCACCACACGCAAAGCGGACGTACCCAAAAACGTGGCAGCGGTGCTGCCCTCGGTCGCGGTAACTTCAGTCACCACAACCAAAGTGTCCGTGCCCTCACACTGTCGCGCGGCTGAGAGCCTGCGACGACACCCCCTCAGGGTGGATGGGCTATCGCTCGGCGCGAGGCGCTTTACGGTCATGGCCCGTCTCCTCACCACAAGGGCGCAGTGAGACACAATCCGTCCTGTGGGGTCTACGGGACTACTATTTGGTGCAGAGGCCAGTGCCGCTGCACGCAAACCAAACGTACCCACGGAAACCGGCACGGCTGAAAGCCGGCTATAGTCCTTCTCGAAGGAGGGAGCCACCTTCCGCCTCGACGAGTAAAGTTGCCGAGCCTACAGAAGGGGCCAACACGTACTCTGCGGGTAAAGTCCGACAAGGTGACAGGATCACCTTAGCACATGCAAAGCTCGGGTGAAAGACCATACAGACCAAACTCGGGGGCGACTGGCTCACTAGGCCTAGTCGTGGAGCCTTAGAGAAAGCCATCATTAAAAGTTGATGGTTATCTGCCCTCCTGCCTCACTGAAAATCACTGCCGGACGGTGCCACGTCTCATAAAACTTCTTTGCACCGGCGCTGCCACTCTCGGTGGAGAACGAACCAGACCTCCTTCCGTACTTTTGCAAGCACTTCGTGAAGCCCGGGTCGCTTGCCGTCAAAGACGGCACAGCACCGTGCCACCCACACTTGGTAGGAGCACTCAACAAGCAGAAGCACGTATTGCTTAGCCGCGTGTCGCGACAGGGGATGAAGAAAACGAACGGTGTTGAAAGGAACACCTGGGTGGCCAAACGAGCTAGCTATCCTTCGATGGAGGGCAGCTGGTAGTGCGCACTGAGAGAACACGTGAACCAGGTCCTCCATAGTGCCACAAAAACGGCACGCTCCTCGTTGAGCAATTCTTGTGAAGGGCCTGAACCTTAGAGGCAGGCGATCTCTGGCCAGGCGATACATGAATGTAGCGCGCTTGGCGTCCAGGAAACTGGCAGTAATTAACCGCCAGTTAGGACTGTGTTGGGACAGGTCGTGTTCTCTATAGCGTTCAGGTAACTCCGGAGCGAGTCTATCGACTAAATCGCGGAGTTCGATCGAAACTAAATCTATCTCGGGGTCGACCTCTTGGAGACGGGCCAAAGTAGAAGCGGCCCCTGCATAGAAGGCAGAAGGCGTTCCCGCCCGAGGCACGGAATTCGAAAATGCCCCAGGCGAGAACAACCTCAGCCTGGTGCTCAGGAAATACGACGCGAAGCTTCTAGTAAGGAGCATATCTGAATCAAGAGCTGCCCGTGTCCATTTAACATGTAATGCCGTGGTCACAACGCTAAGGTCGGGAATACCTAGTCCTCCTTCGTCCCTGCGCAACTTCAACACGGGGCGCGCCACAAAAGGAGAGGCACGACCCCAAAAGAATTCGAAAACTTTCTTTTCCAAGATAACTTTAGGGTGGGGTTTAACTGGCATAACCGAACCTATGTACGTAAGGAAACTGAACAACGGTGATCGAATTATCGTGGCCCTAGCTGTAAGCGGACAAGACAAGGCACCGAGTTCCTTGATCCTGTCAGTCAGCTTTTGCCTTGCTAACCGCCAGTTTTCGGTAGTCAGGCCTGTCTGTATGTATGTCTATCTGTCTCTACATTCGTCTGTTTGGTGACTCGTACCGGCAACGAGCATTTGAAACGGCCGACCTTATCCGCAGCGACCGCCAATGTTGCTCAAGGCTGAGCGCTCATGCTTGTGCAATCTTCAATTAAAAAGCAATTATTACGCGTGTCTGGGGCACCATAATAACACGCATATATTCTGCATATGCATCTCTTACTAGAAAACGCATACATAAGTAATTTTAAGGACCGTAGCGCTTATCACGCTGCGCTTACCATGCAACGCTTGCACCGGAATGGGCAGTGTTTCTAACGCTTTGCTAAGACGAGATGGTGGTGGCACCTACCCGTTGCCTCGCGTTCTACACCTTATCACGCATCTTTCTCCGCAGGCCAGCAACCCTTCCTTCGTTTTCGAAGATAAATGCCAGATGGCGCTCGTGTGTACCGTGCCTCGATGCGCTCGTTCGTCTCCGCTGCAAGCTCGGGGCACTCAGGTGAATGGTATTCCGGAGGAACGCAGCGCCTCCGGAATACCATTCACCGATTTTCTCGCGCAGAACACCAAATAAATGTTTTGTTCACTCTCTCCACACGCAAGACTATCGTCTTTCGACGACATTTGCAGATTACATCCAGATACGGGGCCATTTTTTTTCCCTTTTTCTTGTCGCCTCCTCTGGCGGCGCGTCTTATGTACCTTGAGGCACCCGCTTCCGGTGGCTCTCCGTCGCACCTTTCTTCTTCTTCTTCTTCTTCTTCTTCTTCTTCTTCTTCTTCTTCTTCTTCTTCTTCTTCTTCTTCTTCTTCTTCTTCTTCTTCTTGTTTGTCGCTTTCCTCGTTAGCCTGTTTGCCTCATTTTTTTCTTATTTTTTTCTTTTTCTTCTCGTTTTGAGGGCTTCCAAAGTGTGGGAGTGGCTCTCGGCTACGGAAACTTGTATCATTTCGCTTAGATTCTCCGATGAAGGCTAATTCCCCAGCCGAAACTGTTAGGAATAAATAAATAATTTATTGGTTTGTTTCCTACACTGCACTATTCTCGAAGTTTATAATTTTTATTACGATATCCAGAAGAATTTCTCATCATTTATTTTTGTATATATATATATATATATATATATATATATATATATATATATATATATATATATATATATTATATATATATATATATATATATATAAGTTATGTTCGTGAGGAGGGGTGTGTGTGCGAAAGATGGCTTTGCTGTATTTATATGGGGATCAAGTTTCTGCGAGTCGAGCTAATTTATTTCGGTCAGTTCGCAATGGTGGTCCAGGGCTGACTCACCTGTATACCGGGAAACTTGCGTCACGTTTTCTTTTTTTTTACGAGATCATATGATTTCTTACGCACAGTTATACAGGTGCTGCTGGCAAGCGTTTTGGCAGGATTTGTTATTACGCGCTTTGAGTATCGGGTTGCAAAAGTGTGACTGGGTACATGCGTGAAGTGGTTGTGTCATTTCATGTATTAAGCGCAAGGTTTTTTTTTGACTACTTGTCTAATTACCATGAAAGGAATTATATAAAGACTTAGTTGATGTAATATTACCCGTACAAGTCTACAGAGTTCTTAATGTGGCAGGTCCAGGAAATGACTTCTTAAAGCGTGGTATTAGGATGCCCGCTCCATCAACACTTGAATCTTTCTTCTTTAAATTCCACACTAATACCCTACCAGTAAGAAGATTTTTAGTGCAAAGGGTATTGACGTACCGTGAACTGTTAACTGCTTGCTGTGTAAAAAAAAGCTGGATACGATTGATCACGCTTTCGAAGATTTTCGCAGGGCGCAGTCTTCCACTGGGGCATTCAACAAACTATCAAAAAAAGATCGACCAATTACACCTGTAGGTATACGGCTTCTGCTCACTGATACGTGTGACGGAACACCCTACGGTATAATCATGGTGTTGAGCCTCCACAGCCTGTGGAAAATAGAAACAGCAGTACGTCATCTCGGTGTCAAAGTTGCCACTGTGCGAGAAAATTTCATTACGAGTATTGCACATGTTAGAGAAATATATCGGGCACGTGCCGAGTCCCCTGATTGGGTGGCCATCCTAGATGATCTTGCGAACTTCAAAGGTGATCATGTCATTTCAGTGCGACTGCAGTGCGTTTGTGTACGTCTTTTATTGGTGTTGTCGAAACAGGCAATAAAGAAGAAAAAAAAAGGACGCGTAGTTGTGTGCCTCAGCCGGAATTGTTACAGCCGGATACTCAGCCGGAATTGTTAGCATCTTTCTCGTTTATTTTTGTCACGCACAAGATGAATTTTTGTTCCTAACCAACGACGCCGAAATTTCTGCAAAACGAGTTCTTCAACGCACGTTGAAAAAACTGCTACTTGCCTTACACCTATGTGGCCTCGTTAAAGCAAGACGAAACCACACACACACACACACACACACACACACACACACACACACACACACACACACACACACACACACACACACAAAGTACCCCGACAGGCCATCATTGCATCTTTTATTAAACATTGAGTTGTGAGTCAGCCCTGTGGTTTCTCCCCCCCTTTTTTTTTTCTCTTGGCGCGCGTCATCGTTAAGCTGATTCAAAAGTATTCATGTACTTTAAACAATCGGTCCTCTTTCCATTCAAACGAGGCCGTTCACTTGTGCTGAAAACTGAGTGCAGCTGGGCTACAACAGGCTGATTCCTTGCACTTAAGTGGCTTTTAGAACTTGTAAACTCTAGTAGGTAGCAAGAGATGGTTCTGACTGTAAAGGTGTGTTTGAATAAACATAGAGGTTTGTTTGATTAAAGCTTCTAAGTTCATTATCGAAGATGCGCTAGGCCGAGACGACTGACGTACATCTTGTGTGCTTACTGCTTAAAAGGGCGAGTTCATGAATGACATTCTGGCACCACTTGAAGGTCCATTAGGCAGGGGTATATATAGCCCATAGCAAGTATTATCTTTTTACTCATATTTTCTCTGAGCTTAAGCCTAATGCGATTTTGTCACTTTTTTTAGCGCAAAGTCAAAAGTGATAAGAAGAACATACTTTCGATCCGCTATGAATACCCCTTATAAAACTACCTCCGATTGGTGCCGGCTTTAAGCAAATGTGCAGCAACCTTGTGTAAAGAATATGCAAAGTGTACGCTAATTGCCTAGCTGCCGTTAATCTAGGTCATTATGAGCACAGTACCTTTAATCAAACAAAACACTAAACACCCCTTGTCTCCGTCAAATTTTCTGTTTAATCTCCCCAGAGTGGACACAGCAGCGGGAAATTTGAACTGTCCGACGCCATCTTATTCATTTTTCGTCCAAAGGTATCCAAAACGGTAAAAAAAAAATTTTCCCACGGTCTGTATTAAGGAGAAGCCAACCTCTTACAGTGTGCTGCATTATGGTTACCGTGGCGGGAAATTCAAAGATGCGTTATGCCTCAGTTGACCCCACTACGCAGTTTGCTTGATCAACGCAGGATGTGACGTCACACAAAACCTTGGTCTTATCGGTGCTGTTAAGAGCATCATATTATTCGGCTTGCTTTAAACGTGCCTTGCGGAAAAGCCAATAAACCAGGATAATTCCTAGCTCGCAAGCAGGATGTTCGTGGCCACGACCTACTGCACTCCCGACCTGTCCAGAGAGCCCATCTGCAGCGCCCATGTCTAGTTTGTACCTTCTGCCGCTAGGGCCGTAACCTTCAAGCGGTGCGGCGCTGGTAAGCGCCTGTTCGCAGACGTCACCCTCAGCGTTCTTTGTCATATCTCGGCCAACAGAGCCCTCACATTGCGTAATTATTACGCACAAATAAAGAATAGTTAGGAAATAAATATACTAAAAGTCACTAATAAATTCTTTAAAAATAAGTGGAGGCGAGATCACATAGGCAGTCCAACAATATGTAAGCCTACTGGTTCACACGTTTGTCAACTACTGTGCAATAAATAATTAACCACATAGAACTGCTTACTTGACCGGTTATTTAGGTGAACAAATAGTCACATATATGCGGGCAGTTCAGCACAGAATGCAGTTGTTCTTACTCTAGTGACGTCCAAATCACCGTAGTGTAGCAGACAAAAAAATTGCCCGCAGCTTCCCTCGGGGGAACACTGAGGAGGATGCGGAGCATATAATTGGTTAACGGGGTGTTAAAGTGCGACTTACTTGGGTCGATGGCTAAATTGGTTAACGTGGTTGTGAAATGGGGTGTTAAATTGCGACTTACTTGGGTCGATGGCTAAATTGGTTAACGTGGTTGTAGGAGGGGGTGTTAAATGAGTGAACACGTACACACGTATGCGAAAGGGCGGCGCTGGTCGAAGGGACGTCGATCATTGTGTTTGTGGATTCGTTGGAATTCATTTCACCGCGACCTTGGACGTCGACGCGCCGTACAAACCAACCGACGAGCGGCAACTGAGCGAGCGAGCGCCGACCTTGAGTATATATACAGCGCGACGGCGCATGCACTGTCAGCTGTTGAATGTTCTCGAAGCGCGACGGCGCATGCGCGTCCACTGGAGAATCAGGAGAATTGTAGATGTCGAACGCGGTGTGTAGAGGAGGAACGGTGCACAGATGGTGGAGGAGTGAAGCGCGCGCGGTGTGTAGAGGAGGAAGGGATGCACAGATGGTGGAAGAAGGAGGAGGAAGCTTGCGGACGGCGCCGCACTACAAGCCTCGAGTATTAGATGCTCCGCATCTAAAAGGTTATAGGTAGCGCCATCAACGGTGAGTGGTTGAACGAAAGCGGGATACTCGCCCCACAGGAACCCCGCCATCTGGGCAGGTCAGGAGTATAGTAGGTCGTGTAAATGGCATCGATAGAGCAGTTTGGTGCACACACTTTGCCAAAAACACCAGGAAACGGGGCAAATAGAAGTTTGTTTGCTTAAAGACTCTACGCTCATTATCGCATAAATGAGCCAGGCCGGGACGATTGACGCCCATCTTGTGTGCTTACTGCTTAAAAGGGGGAGTTCCCGAGTGTTATACTGGCACCGCTTGAAGGTCCGTTAGGCAGGGGTATATATAGCCAAAAGCAAGTATTGTCTTTTTACTAATATGTTCTCTGAGCTTAAGCCACATTCGATTTTTGTCACTTTTTTAGCGCAAAGTCAAAAGTGATAAAAAGAATATACTTTCGATCCGCTATATATACACTTCATAAAACGACCTCCGATTGGGGCCGGTTTTAAGCGAATGTGCAGCAACCTTGTGCAAAGAATATGCAAAGTGTACGCTAATTGCCTAGCTGTCGTTAATCTAGGTCATTATGAGCACAGTACCTTCAATCAAACAAAACTCTAAACACCCCTTGTATCCGTCAAATTTTCTGTCTAATCTCCCCAGAGTGGAGACAGCAGCGGGAAATTTGAACTGTCCGACGCCATCTTATTCATTTTTCGTCCAAAAGTATCCAAACGGTAAAAAAAAAATTTCCCACGGTCTGTATTGGGGAGAAGCCAACCTCTTACAGTGTGCTGCATTATGGGTACCGTGGCGGGAAACTTAACGATGCGTTATGCCTCAGTTGACCCCACTTCGCAGTTTGCTTCATCAACGCAGGATGTGACGTCACACAAAACCTTGGTCTTATCGGTGCTGTTAAGAGCATCCAAAGTTTCGACTTGTTTTTAACGTGCATTGCAGAAAAGCCATTCAACGAGGGGAATTTCTAGCTCGCAAGAGGGATCTTTGTGGCCACGACCTACTCCCGACCTGTCCAGAGAACCCATCTGCAGCGCCCATGTCTAGTTTGTACCTTCTGCCGCTAGGGCAGTAACCTTTGAGCGGTGCGGCGCTGGCAAGCGCCTGTTCACAGATGTTACCCTCAGCGTTCTTTGTGATATTTCGGCAACAGAGCACTCATATTGCGTAATTATTACGCACAAATAAAGAATAATTAGGAAATAAGTATACTAAAAGTCAATAACAAAGTCTTTACAAATAAGTGGAGGCGAGATCACATAGGCGTCCAACAATATGTAAGCCAACTGGTCAACACGTTTGTCAACTACTGTGCAATAAATAATTAACTACATAGAACTGCTTAATTGACCGGTCATTCAGGTGAACAAATAGTCACATATATGCTGGACGCTCAGCACAGAATGCAATTGTTCTTACTCTAGTAACGTCCAAACCACCGTAGTGTAGCAGACGAACAGGTTATAGGTAGCACCATCAACGGTGAGTGGTTGAACGAAAGCGGGATACTCGCTCCCACAGGAACCCCGCCATCTGGGCAGGCCAGGAGTATAGTAGGTCGTGTAAATGGCATCGATAGAGCACTTTGGTTCACACACTTTGCCAAAAACACCAGGAAAGGGGGCAAATAGAGGTTTGTTTGCTTAAAGGTTCTACGCTCATTATCGCATAAGCGAGCTAGGTCGAGAAGATTGACGCAGATCTTGCGTGGTTACTGCTTAAAAGGGGGAGTTCCAGAATTTTTTACTGGCACCACTTGAAGGTCCGTTAGGCAGGGTTATATATAGCCGAAAGCAAGTATTATCTTTTTACTCATATGTTCTCTGAGCTTAAGCCACATTCGATTTTTGTCACTTTTTTTGGCGCAAAGTCAAAAGTGATAAAAAGAATATACTTTCGATCCGCTATATATACACCTCATAAAATGACCTCCGATTGGTGCCGGCTTTAAGCAAATGTGCAGCAACCTTGTGCAAAGAATATGCAAAGTGTACGCTAATTGCCTAGCTGTCGTTAATCTAGGTCATTATGAGCACAGTACCTTCAATCAAACAAAACTCTAAACACCCCGGTGTATCCGTCAAATTTTCTGTCTAATCTCCCCTGAGTGGACACAGCAGCGGGAAATTTGAACAGTCCGATGCCATCTTATTCATTTTTCGTCCAAAGGTATCCAAAACGGTACAAAAAAATTTCCCACGGTCTGTATTGTGGAGAAGCCAACCACTTACAGTGTGCTGCATTATGGGTACTGTGGCGGGAAACTTAAAGATGCGTTATGCTTTAGTTGACCCCACTACGCAGTTTGCTTCATCAACGCAGGATGTGACGTCACACAAAACCTTGGTCTTATCGGTGCTGTTAGGAGCATCAATTTTCGACTTGTTTTTAACGTGCATTGCATAAAAGCCATTCAACCAGGGGAATATCTAGCTCGCAAGAGGAATCTTTGTGGCCACCACCTACTCCCGACCTGTCCAGAGAGCCCATCTGCAGCGCCCATGTCTAGTTTGTACCTTCTGCCGCTAGGGCCGTAACCTTCGAGCGGTGCGGCGCTGGTAAGAGCCTGTTCGCAGACGTCACCGTCAGCGTTCTTTGTCATAATTCGGCCAACAGAGCACTCGCATTGCGTAATTATTACGCACAAATAAAGAATAGTTAGGAAATAAACATACTAAAAGTCACTTACAAAGTCTTTAAAATAAGTGGAGGCGACATCACATAGGCAGTCCAACAATATGCAAGCTTACTGGTTCACACGTTTGTCAACTACTGTGCAATAAATAATTACCTATATAGAACTGCTTAATTGACCGGTCATTCAGGTGAACAAATAGTCACATATATGCTGGCAGCTCAGCACAGAATGCAATTGTTCTTACTCCTGTGACGTCCAAACCACCATAGTGTAGCAGACGATGGATGGATGGATGGATGGATATGGCTGTACCCTTTAGATCGGGTGGTGGCTAGCGCCACCAAGCCGTAATACCTAATGAAAAGCAAAAACTATATTTTTTTTCTTAAAAATTGAGTTTGAGGATTCGTACTTTGCAGTGAAGAGTTTAATTTTCACTCGTGCCTTGACTTTAGCCACCAATCAGATAACCTCCTTCTAGTTAAGTCTACCCGCTTAAAGTCTATTTTGCCCTCCCGGTCCCTAAACCCCAGTGCTTTGAAAAACGCATCGCCATCATCCTGAACTATAGGGTGAAGCCCTTTACAGAACATTATCAAGTGTTCGGCAGTTTCTTCTTCCTCTCCACACGCACTGCATACTGTGTCTACCCCTTCGTATTTGGCCCGATATGTCTTGGTTCGCAGTACTCCCGTCCGGGCCTCAAACAGTAGCGAACTACCCCGAGTATTATCATAGATCCTTTCCTTGGCAATTTCCTGCTTAAAGGTTCGATAGGTCTCCAGTGCGGATTTCTTAATCATGCCCACTCTCCACAAGTCAGTCTCAGTTTCCTTCACTTTCTTCTTAACCGATAGTTCTTTTTGGTTTGGCCACCTGCTGTTTCTTAAGTATTTACCAGTCAACTTCCTGGTTCGCTTCCTCCATTTTGTATCGACATTCTTCATGTACAAGTAGCTGAAAACCTTCCTAGCCCAACGCTCTTCCCCCATTTCTCTCAATCGTTTCTCAAATTTTATCTTGCTGCTAGCTTCCCTGCCGTCAAATGATGTCCATCCCATATCCCCTTGTTCTCCCTGATTTGGTGTATTCCCGTGAGCTCCTAAAGCAAGCCTACCTATTCCTCGTTGCTTAATTTCTAATCTTGCTTGAACTTCTGATCTCATGCACAAGACCACATTGCCGAACGTCAGCCCAGGAACCATGACCAGGAACCAGCCCAGGAACCATGACGAACAGGTTATAGGTAGCGCCATCAACGGTGAGTGGTTGAACGAAAGCGGGATACTCGCTCCCACAGGAACCCCGCCATCTGGGCAGGTCAGGAGTATAGTAGGTCGTGTATATGGCATCGATAGAGCGCTTTGGTGCACACACTTTGCCAAAAACACCAGGAAACGGGGCAAATAGAGGTTTGTTTGCTTAAAGGTTCTACGCTCATTATGGCATGAATGAGCTAGGCCGAGACGATTGACGCACATCTTGTGTGCTTACTGCTTAAAAGGGGGAGTTCCCGAATTTTATACTGGCACCGCTTGAAAGTCCGTTAGGCAGGGGTATATATAGCCGAAAGCAAGTATTATCTTTTTACTCTTATGTTCTCTGCCAAATTCGATTTTGTCACTTTTTTAGCGCAAAGTCAAAAGTGATAAAAAGAATATACTTTAGATCCGCTATATATACCCCTCATAAAACGACCTCCCATTGGTGCCGGTTTTAAGCAAATGTGCAGCAACCTTGTGCAAAGAATATGCAAAGTGTACGCTAATTGCCTAGCTGTCGTTAATCTGGGTCATTATGAGCACAGTACCTTCAATAAACAAAACTCTAAACACCCCTTGTATCCGTCAAATTTTCTGTCTAATCTCCCCAGAGTGGACACAGCAGCGGGAAATTTGAACAGTCCGATGTCATCTTATTCATATTTCGTCCAAAGGTATCCAAAACGGTAAAAAAAATTTTCCCACGGTCTGTATTGTGTAGAAGCCAACCACTTACAGTGTGCTGCATTATGGGTACTGTGGCGGGAAACTTAAAGATGCGTTATGCCTTAGTTGACCCCACTACGCAGTTTGCTTCATCAACGCAGGATGTAACGTCACACAAAACCTTGGTCTTATCGGTGCTGTCAGGAGCATCAAAAGTTTCGACTTGTTTTTAACGTGCATTGCATAAAAGCCATTCAACCAGGGGAATTTATAGCTCGCAAGAGGAATCTTTGTGGCCACCACCTACTCCCGACCTGTCCAGAGAGCCCATCTGCAGCGCCCATGTCTAGTTTGTACCTTCTGCCGCTAGGGCCGTAACCTTCGAGCGGTGCGGCGCTGGTAAGAGCCTGTTCGCAGACGTCACCGCCAGCGTTCTTTGTCATAATTCGGCCAACAGAGCACTCGCATTGCGTAATTATTACGCACAAATAAAGAATAGTTAGGAAATAAACATACTAAAAGTCACTTACAAAGTCTTTAAAATAAGTGGAGGTGACAACACATAGGCAGTCCAACAATATGCAAGCTTACTGGTTCACACGTTTGTCAACTACTGTGCAATAAATAATTACCTATATAGAACTGCTTAATTGACTGGTCATTCAGGTGAACAAATAGTCACATATATGCTGGCAGCTCAGCACAGAATGCAATTGTTCTTACTCCTGTGACGTCCAAACCACCGTAGTGTAGCAGACGAACAGGTTATAGGTAGCGCCATCAACGGTGAGTGGTTGAACGAAAGCGGGATACTCGCTCCCACAGGAACCCCGCCATCTGGGCAGGTCAGGAGTATAGTAGGTCGTGTGCATGGCATCGATAGAGCGCTTTGGTGCACACACTTTGCCAAAAACACCAGAAAACGGGGCAAATAGAGTTTGTTTGCTTAAAGGTTCTACGCTCATTATAGCATAAATGAGCAAGGCCGAGACGATTGACGCACATCTTGTGTGCTTACTGCTTAAAAGGGGGAGTTCCCGAATTTTATACTGGCACCGCTTGAAGGTCCGTTGGGCAGGGGTATATATAGCCGAAAGCAAGTATTATCTTCTTACTCCTATGTTCTCTGCCAAATTCGATTTTGTCACTTCTTTTTTAGCGCAAAGTCAAAAGTGATAAAAAGAATATACTTTGGATCCGCTATATATACCCCTCATAAAACGACCTCTGGTTGGTGCCGGCTTTAAGCAAATGTGCAGCAACCTTGTGCAAACAATATGCAAAGTGTACGCTAATTGCCTAGCTGCCTAGGCAATCTAGGTCATTATGTGCACAGTGCCATTAATCAAACAAAACTCTAAACACCCCTTGTCGCAGTCAAATTTTCTGTCTAATCTCCCCAGAGTGGACACAGCAGCGGGAAATTTGAACTGTCCGACGCCATCTTGTTCATTTTTTGACGAAAGGTGTCAGAAACGGGCAAAAAAATTTTCCCACGGTCTGTTATGAGGAGAAGCCAACCGCTTGCCGTGTGATGCATTATGGGTGTGGTGGCGCGAAATTTAAAAAGAAATAAACCTCGCCTTTATTCAGGTCAGGAGTACAAGCAGGCCAGGAGTACAAGTAGGGCGTATTTATGGAAACGATCACGAACATTGGTGGGCTCATATTGCCGGAAACACCAGTAAACGGGAGATATAGAGGTTTGTTTGAATTAAAATACTACGCTCGTTATCGCATCGATCAGCTACGCCGAAACCGTTGAGGTAAACCTTGTGTCCTTACTGCGTAAAGCGTGCGTCCGCGACTGACGCAACCAGGGCCGCTTTGAGGTCGCTTAGGCGGGGATATATATAGCCGAAAGCAAGTATTATCTTTTTATTGCTTCGAACTCTGACGCTAAGCCTAACGCGTTTTTAGCACGTTTTAAAGTTCAAAGAGAAAGGTGATAAAAGGTATATACTTGCGATCGGCTATATATAGCCCCCACAAAGCGACCTCCGGCTGGTGCCGGATTGGAGCATATGTAGAGCAAACTCACGCAAAGAATATACAAGTAGCATGATAACGGCCTCGTCGACGTTACACAACGCAATTATCAGCACAGTACCTTTAACTAAACACACCTCTACAAGGTCCTTATATTGATTAATTTCACTGTGTGAATCTCCGTAGATTGGGCTTGAAAGCGGGAAATTCAAACTGCACAACGCTGTCTTGTTCATTTTTCGACGAAAGGTGTCAGAAACGGGCAAAACATTTTTTTCACGGTCTGTTATGAGGAGAAGCCAACCGCTTGCATTGTGATGCATTATGGGTGTGGTGGCGCGAAATTTAAAAAGAAAAAACCTTGCATTTATTCGGTACGTATCGCACCAAGAAGCGCAACCAAGTACGCAGTTAGCTCCATCAACGCGTGGTGTTCCCCAAAACAAAAGATTGGGCTTATCGGGACTTATAAAACCATCACGTCTTTCCATTTGATTTCTACTCACCGTTGTGGCGCCACCTATAGCCACCAACGGTTATAGCCATCATAGTGATAGTACTTAACATTATGGCTAGGTGGCCCTACTCGCCGCCTGATCCAAAGGTTTCCGCGGGCCCTTCCATTGATCCAACCTGCCACTTCGGCTGCCCTACCTAGCGCCACCAACGGTGCACGGTGGAACGAAAGTGGGGACACTCGCTCCCATAGGAGTACCGCCATCTGGACAGGTCAGGAGTACAAGTAGGGCGTATTTATGGAAACGATCACGAACATTGGTGGGCTCATATTGCCGGAAACACCAGTAAACGGGAGATATAGAGGTTTGTTTGAATTAAAATACTACGCTCGTTATCGCATAGATGAGCTACGCCGAAACCGTTGAGGTAAACCTTGTGTCCTTACTGCGTAAAGCGTGCGTCCGCGACTGACCCAACCGGGGCCGCTGGGAGGTCGCTTAGGCGGGGGTATATATAGCCGAAAGCAAGTATTATCTTTTTATTGCTTCGTTCTCTGACGCTAAGCCTAACGCGTTTTTGGCACGTTTTAAAGTGCAAAGTGAAAGGTGATAAAAGGTATATACTTGCAATCGGCTATATATAGCCCCCACAAAGCGACCTCCGGCTGGTGCCGGGTTGAAGCATATGTAGAGGAAGCTCACGCAGAGAATATACAAGTAGCATGATAACGGCCTAGTCACTATTACACAACGCAATTATCAGCACAGTACCTTTAACTAAACACACCTATACAGGGTCCTTATATTGATTAATTTCACTGTGTGAATCTCTGTAGATTGGGCTTGAAAGCGGGAAATTCAAACTGCACAACGCTGTCTTGTTCATTTTTCGACGAAAGGTGTCAGAAACGGGCAAAAAAATTTTCCCACGGTCTGTTATGAGGAGAAGCCAACCGCTTGCATTGTGATGCATTATGGGCGCGGTGGCGCGAAACTTAAAAAGAAAAAAACCTTGCATTTATTCGGTACGTATCGCACCAAGAAGCGCAACCAAGTACGCAGTTAGCTCCATCAACGCTTGGTGAGCCCTAAGACAAAAGATTGGGCTTATCGGGACTGATAAGACCATCACGTCTTTCCATTTGATTTTTACTCACCGTTGTGGCGCCACCTATAGCCACCAACGGCCATAGCCATCATAGTGATAGTACTTAACATTATGGCTAGGTGGCCCTACTCGCCGTCTGATTCCGCGGGCCCTTCCATTGATCCAACCTGCCACTTCGGCGGCCCTACCTAGCACCACCAACGGTGCACGGTGGAACGAAAGTGAAGACACTCGCTTCCATAGGAGCACCGCCATCTGGACAGGTCAGGAGTACAAGTAGGGCGTATTTATGGAAACGATCACGAACATTGGTGGGCTCATATTGCCGGAAACACCAGTAAACGGGAGACATACAGGTTTGTTTGAATTAAAATACTACTCTCGTTATCGCATAGATAAGCTACGCCGAAACTGTTGAGGTAAACCTTGTGTCCTTACTGGGTAAAGCGTGCGTCCGCGACTGACGCAACCGGGGCCGCTTGGTGGTCGCTTAGGTGGGGGTATATATAGCCGAAAGCAAGAATTACCTTTTTATTGCTTCGAACTATGCGAACTTTGCGCCAAGCTCCTCAAGATATGAAGCTATTAGCCTATAAAACGTTTATCCGACCAATAATCGAATACGCATCGATAGTATGGGACCCTCACACGAAAAGGAACATTGTCCACTTGGAAAGTGTTCAAAGAAAATCGGTACGCTTTATTTTTAATATGTACAGCTGGCGGACATCGGCAAGTACGCTAGTGGAAAGGGCTGAATTGGAACCCCTGGAATTACGACGCCACACGGAAAGACTAGGGTACCTATACAAAATTTATCATAATAAAATAGGAATAGAAAGGGATCATTTCATTCAACCTGTAAGTAAGCGAATCACACGTTCTCATCACTCAAAAAACTACGAGACTATAACTGCCGAACAGATGTATTTCACAACACATTTTTCCCACGAACAGTAAGGGAATGGAACGAGCTCCCAGCCGATGTCGTGGAACGCACGACCACAGCAGATTTCATTTCAACACTTCAGGCTCATTTGACGACTGTGTAAATGTACGAGTTTACTAATCTACTTTGTTTATGTTCACTTGTGTGTTTTTACTTTTATGTATCGTCACCTTATATGTAAGGAAATGCATATATTCTTTTATTCCATGTATGTATTACTGGCATTTAGAATATAATGGTTACAGTGTAGTTACCTACTGCTGTGATGATCGATATAACTGATGATATTATTGCTGTAGAAGAGTACTTAGTGTGAAGCATGCCGTTATCGCTTTCTTTTGCGCAGTATGTATTTTTGTATTCTTTGTATTCTTTGTATCTTTGTATTCCCACTCCTGCTTACAGCCTTTTTTAGGCTAGCAGTATTTTGTAAATAAATAAATAAATAAACTCTGACGCTAAGCCTAACGCGTTTTTGGCACGTTTTAAAGTGCAAAGTGAAATGTGATAAAAGGTATGCACTCGCGATCGGCTATATATAGCCCTCACAAAGCGACCTCCGGCTGGTGCCGGATTGAAGCATATGTAGACCAAGCTCACGCAAAGAATATACAAGTAGCATGATAGCGGCCTAGTCGCTGTTACACAACGCAATTATCAGCACAGTACCTTTAACAAACACACCTCTACAAGGTCCTTATATTGATTAATTTCACTGTGTGAATCTCCGTAGATTGGGCTTGAAAGCGGGAAATTCAAACTGCACAACCCTGTCTTGTTCATTTTTCGACGAAAGGTGTCAGAAACGGGCAAAAAAATTTTCCCACGGTCTGTTGTGAGGAGAAGCCAACCGCTTGCATTGTGATGCATTATGGGTGTGGTGGCGCGAAATTTAAAAAGAAAAAAAAACCTTGCCTTTATTCAGGTCAGGAGTACAAGCAGGTCAGGAGTACAAGTAGGGCGTATTTATGGAAACGATCACGAACATTGGTGGGCTCATATTGCCGGAAACACCCATGTCTAGTTCGTACCTTCTGCCACTAGGGCCGTAACCTTCGAGCGGTGCGGCGCTGGTAAGCGCCTGTTCGCAGACGTCACCATCAGCGTTCTTTGTCATATTTCGACCAACAGAGCACTCATATTGCGTAATTATTACGCACAAAAAAGAATAATTAGAAAATAAATATACTAATAGTCAATAACGAAGTCTTTAAAATAATAATGGAAAACTTGCATAATGCCACAACTTGCAGTGTGTTGCATTATGAGTAGGATGGCGGGAAATTTAAAGATAGGTCAGGTCAGTAGGGAAGTCTGTCCGTAATGGCAAGAGGGCAGTGGACCGCCGACATCTAGGTGAACATGGTCAAAGCGAGAATACGGCGTCGGAGGTGTTCCCAATGCTGTCGACGTGTGGCATTGTATGTTGGCAACCTACACTTTCACGTGTCTAGTGTCGGACGTCCCAAATATTACATGGCCAGACAAACCTTGCCGTCACCAGTCTTTGGGTGGCTTCGATTCGTTGATGAGACAGCCGGTGCAAGGACTCGAAGACGTGGTGATGGATGCTAGGGCTGAGGTGGTTCGACTCCCGCCTTCAAAATTTTTCAACTTTGCTTGCGTATATAGGCGTATATATGCACACCATATATACGGCAAGCACTCTCAAATTATGACAGGTGCACACCTGAGAAACGCGACAGATGCAACGTACCCTGCGAGTCAATGTTATGCGAGGCATATAAGATTACCAATGATGTGACGTGTTGCACTATTTTAGCAAAATTATCGAAGTGTACAAATGAGATATGTACAAATGCTGTACACACAGACGTATGTTGAACAGTCGAATATGTTTTATATAACATCATGTTTACAACAGCGTAACGATGCCAAAAGCAACATGGGTATCAATAACAACAGAGGTGTCAGGCTGATGTGTAGAGCTTGTGCTCGTCAGTGTGGCAGTCCTGGACACTGGTATATAAATTGATTTCAGTGGATGGCGCTTAACTACAATTCACGTTAACCCGACGTGACGGCCGTGGCATAGGAGTGCACGTGCGACGTTTATAAAAGTGGATAGCCACCACTGCAACCCCAATTGACGTTTCACCAGCATTACGCCTGCATATGGTGCTTTTCCAAAAGCAGGTCTGCGACCTGGCATGGCTCTGTGGTAGAATACTTGATTTCCACGCGTATTGCTTGGGTTCCATTCCTGCTAAAGCATGACATTTATTATTTGCATTAATCGGGTCAAAGCTGCCAATGTAAGCTGTTCTTTGAAGCTCGCATTTGAATTACCAATATCTCTTCTAGCCGTTTCTCTCAAACTCTCAAACAAACGTGGCGCATAACCGTGGCCCTTGGTATGACGGTATTTGCGAAACATGTCTAGGAAAAAGGGTTTTACGTCGTACACGGCGAGATTTTCCCCTTATCCATGACCTAACCGTCGTAATCCTTCAACCCTCTTTCTCTCCGATTCTACTTTTAGTCTACCTCAAGTTAAGGAGGTGATCACGAGAGCAACCAGACGTAGACGAGCAGATATATAAATGCATATGTATACAAACGCTAGACGTGTACGCAATACGCAAAGAAGTGCGTCGCATTAAAAAAAAAAGGTGGCACTATCTCTGTATATATAGCATCGATGACAACGAGCTAGACATCATGTCTAGATTGCATTCGAATTGGCCAATCCCGTTGCGGTCTCAGCGGCGTTACTCTTTGAAGATACTACTCCTTGAGTCATCCGTCAGTCCCCGAGTACAGAATGTGTCTAATAATAATAATAATAATAATAATAATAATAATAATAATAATAATAATAATAATAATAATAATAATAATAATAATAATAATAATAATAATTTATTCATGACAAACTTCAGGCAGTGTAGTATGCGGAGAATGAACTTTTTGAAAGTGAATGTGCTGGCATTATGAGGTTAAATACGGCATAGGCCCTTCCCGAACAGTATACTTGTTGATGTACACTGTGTTTTTTTTTTCGAAAAGTATACACTATTTTTTCAAACACAGCAGAAAAGCCCCTCTCTCCTGTGCGCACGCCTGTAACAGCTGGCCCAGGCTCGAACTATGCTCCTAAATAGCCATGTTGCTCTGCTTCCCGCGTGACGTAAAAACACTCCGTACACGTCTTCTTCGCAGCGCTCTTCATCCTTCGGTCCTGAGACCACCGGTCGCATCATGGCGCCGCGGACGGCGACCAACCTGCACTCGTCGTTCCCGATCCGCGAGACCAGGGCGTTCCCGCGGACGCTGTGGCCAGCCGTCCTGCTCCTGCTGACGTGCGCGCAGATGACCAACGCACAGCAGGGCCTGCCGTTCGGCACGCGCAAGCTGGCCTTTTCGGCGAACCAGTTCGGGCTGGACCTGTACCGGGCACTGCGAGACGTGGGCAGCGAGTCCCGCCTTCTGCAGGCCGAGGGAAACGTGGCCCTGTGTCCCTTCTGCGTCAGCTCGTCGCTGGGCATGCTCCTGCTGGGGGCCCGCGGCTCTTCGGCCATGGCGCTGCGCCACGTACTCTACCTGTGGGGGATGCAGCACGTGCACCTTGCGGTGAGAGACTTGTCATCGCACCTGGCGTTAAACCTGAGGGACGCCAACCTCCTCATATTCAGGTATAATATACATACTCAAACTCCCTTGTGTGAACTTTTTTTTGCTTTTTTTGTACTAGACTAGAGGTTTATTCAATCAATCCACCGCATTCGTCTTCGTGTGGCGTACACCAGACGTTACGCACATGTCATCGGTCGCAATGACACTAGTCCTAATTGTGAACACTGTGATGTGCCAGAAACACTTGAGCGCGCGCATTTTGCGATTGCCCAGCATACGCACATGAACGACAAACACTTATTTCTTCTACTGGACTTATTTCTTCTACTGGACGATATCGCTGTAGGTCATTAACTGATAAGACCGTGTTGGGCCCTTGGCCAGACACCAATAGTGCAACTGTGGTCATAAGGGTGGTTATAACCTTTTTGGAAGCAACTGGAGTGTATGCGCGGCTATAAAAATTTTCTCAGCTAGAAAGAATTCTGTATACTCACTTCTTCATCTCACCATCGTCATCCATTAGTCTTTCTTCTCCCCTTTCTCTTCCCCCAGTGTAGAGTAGCAGACTATAGATGAAGCTATCGCGCAGGCCGACCTCTCTGCCTTTCTGTAAATAAACCTGCCTCGCTCTCTCTCAATCAATCAATCATTCAATCAATCAATCATAAATCAGCTACAGAGTACAGTGTAGACATGTAAGGAACAGAGTAAGCAAATGGGCATATTAATGCCTGACAAGGGGCCCTAATCCATCCCAGTCAATAGGGCACACAAGGAGCAGTAATGTGCACATGTTAAAACAATATTAAACACATAAGTAGCGACATTTGCCCAGTTTTTATAACAGCCCATGAAACATCATTAGAAAAACACTTATACTTCGATACCTTTTTGTAAAATTTAGTTTGCAGTAATGATGTAGAGTAATATTCATTTTTTTTTCAGACACAAAAACGAAGAATGTGTAGAAATACCCAGACTTTCTAAATAACAATTCCATGTCGTTACAACTCATTAAATTAAAATGCGACAGATACACGTAAATTTTAACAAAAATCCGTGTGATTTCATAGGGAGAGGAAACAATTATTTTTGAAGCCTTACTAGACATCGGTGTATTTTCTGCTTAAACGCACTTACTGCGCGGCTATTTTTCACTATGTTGAAAGGTTCCGCCTTGCGAACACTTCTTCACTGTTGCGTCTTGTGTACTAGTGCGTCAGGTTTTTTTTTTTCTTCGTAACTAAGGCCTAAAATTGGGACGATGCTCTCTTGGATGTAAATACATGCGCATATAATCAACTTGTATTGCGTAGTGTCGTTCCTGACAGGCCTGTGTGTGCCGCTGTGGTAAAGAAGATGGCGTCAAACATGCGACGGAGACGATAAGGTCCTACTGCCAGTGATCGGAACCGCTTGAAGATTCGGTGAACCGCTAGTAACAGGTTCCTGTGCACTGTTGCAATGTAATGTGATAAATGTAATGCGACATTCTCAACCGTTCTTCATTGGTCGCCTTGAAAGATATCACTTGCTTTGTTTAATATTGTATTCAAAAAGAAAAGAATGATATTATAATTGTTTGGGATTTCATGTGCGCCAATACTGCGATACCATTGCGCACGCCCTGAAATTTCACCTACCTGGGTTTCTTTGACGTGTGCCTTGATGATGATAAGTTTGAAGAGCAGAAATACAAAGAGAGATAATGGAAGAAAAAAAGCATAAAAATAGCCAGAAAGAAAGAAATAGATAAAGAGAAAGGAAGAAATACATGGTAGTAAAGAGAGAAGAAACAGACAGAAAAATATGAAAGAGAAAAAACAAAACCAAAGAGAGAAAAAAGGGGGAAAAAACTGGAAAGAAGAAAAGAAGGCTGCCCAGCTTCGCACTTTCCTCATGCTTGCACTCCTGGCGTGAAATTGCCTCAAATTTTTTTTAGTTTACCCTAGTGTCATCTATCAAGAGAAATAGTCTGCCAGAATATATGCCTGGTAGTCACCTCCCCGGCTCTGCTTATGACCCGAAGTTAGAGCCGCGGGTCGTTGGGCGAAATTTTCCCACACCGTAGGTGCGGTAGTGCCCAGAAGATTGGGCGGGGAAGGGTCTGCCATGCAGCTCCGTCAGGGTAGATGCCTTAGGAAATCTACAAAGCGGAGAAAGAATGCGTCTCGAGTAGACGCCCAGAATTTTCCATTTTTCACGCCAAACCGAGCTTTGTGTGTTCTCATTTATCCCCCACACCCGTGGTACAGGAGCCTGTACGTGCAGCGCGACTTCGGCGTCAAGTACCCGTTTCAGCGGTCGCTGTACCACTTCTACAACGCGTCCGTGCATTCGCTTGACTTCGCGGCCAACGCCGAGGAAGCGCGGCAGCACATCAACGCCGTGGTCGAGAAGGCCAGTCACGCGCAGTTGGCGAACCTGCTTCCGGACACGCCGCCGCCGTGGACCCAGCTGCTTCTTCTGTCCGGCCTGCACTTGGACTCGCACATCGAGCTAGACCTCGTGCCCGCAGAAGGGGTCCGCTGGAGGGCGCAGCCGCTCCTCAACGCGGCGTCCCCGACCCTGCTGCAGCTCGGCAGACGGGTCGGCGCCGACTCCGCCTCCTTGGAAGGTTAGCAGCTTTGGAACCACCCTTGACACTCTCGCTGGCCCTGGTCAGCTGGAAAGAAAAAATGCCACAGCAAAAACTGGCTATTGGTCAATTGTCGTTTGCAATATGAATAATGTAACAGTAACTATAGACGACAGATAGTCCATGTGCAAAAATGCAACTTCGGGCTTGCAGATGAGTCATACTAGAATCTTTCAACATTTCCGATGGGCCGTGTACGTATGAAAGCACTGAACTGCAGTACGCGGATGATTTGATGACCAATGCCCGTTTGAGCAACTATAAATAATCTAACTACAAAGCTGAGCGAAAAAGCGACAAGAAACAGAGAAGGCACACACACGAGCGCAGGCTAGCAAGTGAAAGTTTATTGAAGGATACACATAAATCACTAGCAAAAAAATATGACGGGAAAGATTAGAGGTTTGCAATGACATAATCTATCTCTAGTTGATGCAAAGTCACCGATGCAAAGTATGGCGATACATGTGATGCGAGGCCTTCGGTGACTTTGCATCAACTAGAGATGGTTTGTCTCACCACCAACCTCTAATCTTTCACGTCATTTTTTTTTGCTAGTTATATATGTGTATCCTCCAATAAACTTTCAGTTGCTAGTCTGCGTTTGTGTTTGTGCGTTCTCTGTTTCTCGTCGCTTTTCCGCGCAATTTTGTAGTTATGAATTACTAACTCGTCCAGCGTTCAGCACTATTATAAATAATGTATATCGAGCAACTCGCGCAGAACGTTTTCGCAACATGATATACGTTTAAATGATGCATATGTGAGGTTTAACGTCCCAAAACCACCATATGATTATGAGAGACGTCAAAGTGGAAAGCTCCGGAAATTGGGACCACCTGAGGTTCTCTAACGTGCACCCAAATCTGAGCACACGGGCCTACAACATTTCCGCCTCCCTCAGATTGGTATACGTTTAAAGCGGAACGGTAATACCGTAGCGCGAACGGTGCAGTTACTGCCATTAGTGCATCTAATCCAAGGCGCGATAGACTGAGTGTCACACATAGACACAGCGCTGTGTGTTACACTCACCACTGTGTGTCTCTGTGTCCCCTCCTGGATGCACAGTCTTCTCTGCTGGCATCGGGAAAACGTGGCAAGTGAATCAGCGCACTGTAAGGCTTGCTTGCTTGTCACATAAGGTTTGGAGCATCGAGCTTCGGTGCTTTAGACGCCCGCTTCATTGTACTTATGTTTGTCCGATGTACCATAAACAGCAAAAGTTCGCGGGACGTTGGATCTACAGCAAATGCGAATTTCTGCAATATCAGGGCTTAATGTTTTATTCAAGCTGGTGACTGTATAGGATCGGAATGCCAAGAGCAGTATGGGGCATCTGTTCCGAAATTAAATTCCCAGACAAAACGGGAATTCAGCTTTATCGAACATTCGACGTCCCACAAAATTTTACTGTTGACAGTGCATGTGCCGGAGCTATGTACCCACGTGTGCACGTGGTAGACAACGTCCAATAGACAAACAGTTTCATACACCCATCCAGAACCCGTCGCGCTGTAGCTGTACTTCACATTTTAAACACAATAGGCAAAGTTTACGACAAAGTTACCTCTTCCAGACACGACTGCGGCGGCCGCAGAGGCGATCGAGTCGCTGGGCGGCAACCCTGCGATGCTGGAGGCCCGCTGGACTCGGGTCCGGTACGCGCGCCACGACTACCTCAACTGCACGGCCGTCGAGGTTCCGCTGGCCGGAGGCGGGCTCATCTCCTTGCTCACGCTTACGCCCAACGAGCATGACGACATGGGCCTGCTCGAGACGCGCCTCAGCGCCCAGAGGATCAGTGACATCCTCGCCAACATGCAAGTGCGAAGGGCAAACCTCAAGGTGAGGCGCTTGTAGAACGTTAGCAATTTAGGCGTGGCCTCCGTCACCAGCTCCGGCCGTGGCAACGGCGCACTGCCGGAGTTGATCACGGAAGCTGTGGTACTTCCCAGTTTTTGAGTGCTAACAGCTGAAGCGCTAACACGTTCTTTATTACTGCAGTAGCATGCTTTTTTTTTGCTGACCTTGGTCTAAATTCTTATAACTAGAAGATTTGACGGGCGGATAATTATCTCCACGAAACTTCTCGTGATAACCTTATTGCGTTACTTCTGAGTATCCTACAATGATGAGCTCTATGGTATCATTTGCAACATTTATTTTGTCACCTTATTATTCCATGTTAACATTTCTTTCTGTTAGCCCCCTCTTTTCCCATTTCCCGCCCTATTACTCAACGCCTTTTGATGGGACTGCAATGTATATCGATTAAGTAAATACACGTAGGCCTGTAAAAAAAGGCACTGAACAAGCAGACCCAGGATTCTATTTTCTATTTCCACGTATGCACTGGTGGAATTTGGAAATCCACTAATAACCATGTAGGGGCATAGCCAAAATTTTCTTCCAGGGGATGGTGGGGGGGGGGGGGGTTCTTCATTCAATGTATTGATGGGTGTGGTATACCCCACAGAAAAAGTAAAAAAAAATGGACACCATCCATCTCATTCATATGCTCTATAGCATTGCTCCGCGTTACACAGAGACAAATAAAATACTGAAGAACGGTGGGACGCAGCTCCACGCAGTTCTACAATAGAGAGACAATGATGGGCAGTTCAACGTGCCCGGCGCCGCGAAGCGGCTGAAAGGTTAGGTCTTTCGGTCCCAACGTGAGAGCGGCCCGCTTCGAGCTATGACACTGGCGCGACCTACGCGACATTAATGATGTTCTTCCATTCGTCTATCGATCCATCAATGCTAAGAACACTATCCCCCGTATTCTAGAACGCCCCTTCACTCGACGCTCCACCTTCACTTGAAAAATCCGAAAAAAGCGCCATCTCTAGGCAGTAAAAGTCACTGCATATCAGTATAATTTGCTGATAATCTTGAGTAGCGCAGCGTCATTTTCACCCGAGCAGCGGCGCAGTGCGAAGCTCCGTCAGGTGAAGGTCGAGTCGAGGAGCGTTTGTGAATACGGGGGTATGACTCGTAGCCGACGTTGGCGAGCATATGTTCGCGAAGCCATCCCATTCACTTTCCCAACGCGTCCAGAGAACCCATGATGCTATATGTATACACCCAACCTTACCCAACGTCGGGACTCGCTCGCTGGATTTCGAGCCGGCCGGTTGTGCCCTCGCGATATCCGACGTCAGCGTAGCTGTGGCCGACTGGACTTGCCATACGCCATCTCCTGGCGCCGACAAGAGCTCTCGCCAGTGGTGCCCCGTCCTCGGACTCCTGCAACCGTGTCCATCTTTCCTGTCTTCTCCTTACTTCGGTCGTTCGCTGTCCCGGCGCCTCGCTCTCTGCTTCCTCTCTCTTTCTTTACCTTTCAATCCTATCGTTTTTCTTTACCTTTCAATCCTATCGTTTTAATTCCTTCTCTACCCCCATCCCTCGTGAGCTACTGTTGAGGTGTTCCCCCCCTGAGAGACAGTTGCGGGGCTCACTTTTCTCTTCTTTTCATTTAAAATCACTCCCCCCTCCCCCGCCCAACGTCGGAGGGGCCCACTCCGCGATAGTCGCGTCTCTAACGACTAATAACAATGTCTAACCAACTAACCTATTTTGTCCAGCAGCGTTGCCATACGTACGTTACTTGCGCGCGCTCTTCAACGACACGTTCACATTTCGGGTCCATACTTCCTGGTTGCAATTGTGTTGCCTATAATGCTGACATTTTCCCTTTACTTCGCTATTCATAGACTTCCGAAATTAACTCCAGTCTATGATGCACAGTTAGAGGGACTCTAGACTGAAACAATAATTTAGTTAAGGCTGACAAATTATAGCTTGAGAAGTCTACTGTCGTTAATTTCCCCACCAAAAGTTTACTGATAGATAAGAACGTCTCTGTAAATCAAAGTATCGCTTTTAAACTTACCGCCAAAATGTTTGATGGTGACGTCACGGAATCCATAGCGTTTTTCTTTATTTTGGCCTCGTAGGCTAAACTAAATTGCCTAAAATTTGTTAAGTGTCTGTCTCATTTAGAAGACAGCTGTATTTCATTTTTACAGGTTGAGAACTGCGTAGGCCCTAGTCTATGCCGCAAAACTTCATGACGTCATAGTGACTGGTGCGAGAACTTCATGGTGGCATCGCCACCCGTGTTTTATTGTTGCGGATTTTCATACTCACCAGACATCTTCTCGCAGCAGGCGTAGTGTTTCTTGATATCGTGCGAGCGATAATTTGGTAACACGAGAAAAAATCACCTTTCTCTTGTGTCACATCAGTTGTATAAAAGTTGAGGCCGACAGTGCCCTACATTATTCTTAGGCACACTTCATACATCAATAGATAGAATTAAGAGCGTAAATTTAAATTTCTACAACTGAGAAGAAAAGCGTGCCAGTGCTGATCTTTTCCTCTCAACGACGCTTGCCCGCAGTTACCCCGCATCAAGATCGAGCACAGCCACGAGAATCTGACCGACTCCCTGGCACAGATGGGCCTCGCCTCGCTGTTCGGGCCCGGCAGGGCACAGCTCTTCGACATGAGCGACGTGCCGTGGCTGCACGTCACCAACGTTGTGCACAAGACGTCCATCGACATCAAGGGACCTCGTGTCGCCGCCGCCGGCGGTAGTGGGCACGCAGCGCCACCACCACCGAACCCAACCAGCCGGCGCCGCGAACCGGCGTTTGTCGGCCCCTCCGAAGAGACCATTGACGTAGTGCTCGACAGGCCGTTCCTTTACTTCGTCGTGGACAACGTTAGCGGACTGGTTATAGCCATGGGCAAAGTGCTGAACCCGTAAATCGTTAGACCGTACGTGTGCGTCTACGCCAAGCCCGTACGTAAATGAGCCTAACATCCGTAGCCACATGCGTGGGCAGTGAGCTCCATTAGGAGTTGGAAGGCAGGCTTGACTGTCGCCCCCCCTCCTTTCCCGTGGGTCGAGTCTGAGAAAAGATTTCCGTAATGGCGTAGCCGGATTTTTTTTTTTTTTGAGGAGAAGATGGGAAAGTTTTCGACCATACTTTATACATGTTCGTGTGTGTGTTCGTATGAGCACGTGTGTATACATATACATGCAAAATTTCGGGAGAGTTTGAACCCCGCGCGCCCACCCCACTTCGCCAGAGGAGCTCTGCAAAGGATTGAACAATAAAAATAAATCGTTAACACGTGCTTCTGAATAAGGTTCTGAACACGTGCTTCTGAATAAGCGAAAGCTGCCACGGATCAGTGGGTTATATGCTGCTGCAAATCACGCTGTAAAAACTGAGTTACGATGAGCTAGAAACAATTAAAAATCTCCTGACCACCAACGTTCGAGCTAAAGCGTACGGTGACGTCAAGCCTTACCTGGGCTGGTCTCTCTTCAGCACGTGAAATCACGTCTTGTTCAAAGTAGAGCCGCGTGACTAGATCACGTCGCTTCTCACGAACTGTAGCGACAGTTTATCTCTTCAGCAAAATGAACGCGCTCACAAGCTCCTTGTGGCTATTCAAGGCCTGTGCGTCAGCGCCACATGCCCTCGAGAAGGAACTACCTCAAACGATGAGAGGGTGGTTAAAGGGGCCCTGCAACACTTTTCTAGCATGGCCAGAAAACGCTGCCGATTGGTAATAGCGGCTCCCGAGAACTCGCAAGCGAAATATTATAGCGCAGAAGGCGGCCTGGAATTCACGATAAATTATCAGTCAGCTAAAAATGGCCTTCTTTTCTCTCGAGAAAGACGAAAGACGCTCGAAATCGCACGTAGAAGACCACCTGTCAGCCATTGGCTGTTATGAACATGGCGCGCTCGGCCGTTACAGGGATCACAGGTGAGGCCGCGACTTGTACAGGCGTGCGAGCGCGATCACACGGGAAAAGCCGCTCATTCGAAAGAAAAAAAAGTGCTCAAGGTCATGAGGCGCACGTGACGTATTTTCTTTGCCCCTGCTATTGTTCCCTGCTTAGCCTCCAGCGCTTTCGCCGGGACGAGAGAAGCGACAATCCTTTCTAACTATGCTCTTACTGGACGGATTCTGAAATTTTTGCGGCGTCGAATTCGTAGGGCAATACGCTCTTTTAGTGAATCCATTCCATGGTTATTCGAAAAAGTGTTTCAGGGCCCCTGAAAAAAAAAAGGACGCTGTTATGTCTTCCGTCCTGAAGCACGGCTCAACGCTTTTAGGGATAGGGGTGTCTTTGGTTGCCTGGCTCTCGGCTGATGATTTTGCTGCTTATGGCATAACATCATCAGCCGAGAGCCAGGCAACCAAAGAGACATGGTCCAGCACGTGCTTAGCATCCTGGAACGCCAGCGGCCGAAAGCGGCGCCCCACGGGTTTGACGCCAGTAGGTTGCTGCTCCGGGACGTCCGAGCACGCTAGTGTCTCGCTTTAATCCCCCTACCCCTTCCCCTTTATGCCGGATCGTCAATAAAGTTGTTTCACTCACTCAGGGATAGGGGTGTAAAGATGACAAGAAGAAAACATAGAAAGGAGAGTAACACTGTACAATAGTGTCTTACCAGGCGGGAATACGAGGCCACAGCATTGGTCTGCAGGAGCCGCAAACTTGAGAAAAGCTCGCAGCGCTGGTACCTTCGGTCAACGTTTAGATACTTTACCTTCGGCCGCGCGGAAAAAAAAAAGTATGCCCACCACAATTGTCATGGGGTGACCGAGCAGGCGATAGCAGCGCTCCATCGCGTATCATTCAGCGGCAAGAGCTGGGCGTGAGCACATGATATGCACCCGCGTTTCTTTTGGTCGCCGCATCTGCGGCACGCGGGCGATGAGGAGCGACACGTGTCGTTATTTGCTGAGCGTTGTTTGTGGGCTCGCCTCGTTTGCCACTTGGCTCCACCATACGGCGCTGAAGCACAAAACGTCGCCGTTCGCGCACTCTTGCTTAATATTTGTGCACGATATGCAAGGTGCGGACCCTGAACTGACTTGACGGCTTGCTTGCAAGAAGCGATCGACCAGCTACAATGAGTGCGCATTGGTCCGGTGGCGGCAGCGATCATCTATCGCCTACGCAACAAAAAGACACCTTGCGTTTCTATCACTTAACCAACCCGTGCCGTCGTCTCCTTATCTGGTTGGTTGCGCGTCGTCGCTAGTGTCAGCATTATGATAATACCAGTAACTCACTTGTGCCTGAAGTTGGCGTCACTGTGACTCGAGCAGAAACGTCACGCACGACGCCAATGATAAAATGAGAAGCAATAGTGATGCTGACAAAACACAAAGAGAACCACAAAGCGCCACTTCGTAGCTTAGTAGCCCCCTCCCATTCAGATTGTACGGCTGTGGCATGACGTCATATGTGACGTTTCCTCAGCTCACGTGATACCGAGCTGCTGAGGTAGCGTCGATCTAATAAGCGAGGTGCAGACAGACTCTCCCTTAAAGTAATAATCGACACGATCTTCCAACAGTTGGCAATATCAAGTGTTCTGTGGGCTGTTTGCACCTGAATGATCAAAGGCAACACCCATGTGAATATGCGAATACAGAAGCGAAAGAGCCTCTAAGCTGACACACTAGCCGTGCAATGTGCACGTCGTAAGTCAGGTTTCAAACTATACGCACTTCAACGGTAATGACGTCTACTTAAAGAGCCCCTAAAACACCGCCGATAATTTTTCAAGTAAACGCGCGCAGAGTGTTCAGCATGCAGTCATGACACCAATGCCATGTGCGGCAGGGCAACGAGCCGCGAGCGGACCACAAATTACGACAATACCTTGTCCTCTTCGTGCCTTCCAGTATCCCCAGCGTTGACCGCGACGCAAGCATTCGAGTCTGGTCACATCACGGTCAAAAGGAGCATGTTTGTCTTTTCACAGCTACGCACGCTTGTCACTTTTTCTTCTGACCGTGCAAGGGAGAGTGATGATCCTACACAGCGTGGCGAACGAAAGAGCAGCAGGCGCCTTTAGATCATCAAACGAGCATAACTCCGCTATTACGGCACTGCTTCAAAAAAATCTCACGGTTACAAGTTTACTAGAGAGACATGAAGAGCAGCAACATTACAAGTAAACTTCTACCTCTGAGTGGTTTCATGGCCCTTTAAATGCATCAAAATTCTGTGCACCTAAAGGGGTCGTGAAACGCTCGCTCTAAAACGACAATGCCAAACCACCGACGTCCACACGCACTAACTAGGTGACATGGAAACGCGGAACTCCTCGGTACCTGTGAATGCGTGCAATTGGGACACCCATAAGCGTCCTTGCTATACGCAAACGGCGCTAACTTTAACTCTGCAGCTGACGTGATATAAAGAAGCGTTCTTGAGAGATGCGCATTAAGTATGGCAAACGCTAATGAGCGCCTCTTGCGCACGCTCGCAAATAATGTAGAGTTTTGTGTTCCTCGATAGGCACAGCGTCTATGCATGGAGGTCCATTCGAGCTGATGATATAGCTAGCGCGTGTGGCTGCCGATGGTGCCGGATTGTCGTTGTAAAGCGACCTTTTCACGACCTCTTTAACGAGAGTACTATATAGCGCAGCTTCACTTCATCTCGGTCAAGCATCCACTGTGAAGCCAAACTAATCAGCACCTGCACACACACAGTGTATTCAGCATAGCCATCATTCGAAACATTAAGCGATTATTCCCTTGTCAAATAAAGTGCGCCTCAGTGCAAAAGCTGCCAATGCCAAAAGTTCATTCAGCAAAGCCAATGACCACTACAAGCTCGTTATAGCAAAAACTCTTTATTGATGATGACTGTGCACAACTGTATACCACCAACGGCAGAAGTTTGCAGAACATGATCTCTTCAAAAGACAATGCGCAGTCCTGGAATCAACATTTATGAACATTATGTTCCAGGATGCTATACCAAAACCTTCAACTTTCCCCGACTACAGGCTTGTACAGCTATGGCTGTTTGTGCGGTCTTGCCAAGATTTGCAAGGGGTGTGCTAATAGCAATTTTCGAGACCAGAAATGAATACAAGCCAAATAGCACATTGATTTAACAAAACTGAAGTAGTTCAAGAATATTGAACAGTTATTCTTACAGTTAATGTGAAATGTGCACGTGCTAGAATTTATACTTCCAGCATTAAAAACAATAAAGCATCATGAACAAGCAAGCGAGACTTTGAATCTGGAGAACAGAACAGAAGTGTCCAAATCCTTTCTGTGCAGCCAGTACAGTCAGGCCTGATATGCAATGTAGCCTGCAACATGCAATGTTTCACACAATATGCTCGTGGGAATGAATGTTATTGCACTTTGGCACCAAGTTCGTGTTCAGTTTGGTGCAGCTGAAGTTTTGAAGCATTTGCAAGCTATTCCCATTCACGAATGGCATCTATTACATTCAAGGACGCAATAAAGGTAGGGTGAGTTGGCTTTGGCTCGCAATGTCAAAATTGGTGCGATAAACACAGTGGCAAAGAACAGAAATAACAGGAATCCATTTCAAGACCAATAAAACAGTATGCTGTTTGACTGAATGAGAAAAACTTAATATTCACACACCCCTGCATAATTCTCTATACAAGATGGCAAATCCGCTTACTCCCAGCTCTGTAGACTTTTAGAACCATGAACTTTCATTCATTAAACCTTCGGCATCACCAACCTATGTATGACAAGATAGTCTGCTTTCTCGCAGCCATGGCTGAATAAGTGATTCCTTACACACGCATTACATGTTTTAACAAAATATTGGCATGGTAAAAGTATATATATATACAATTTAAAGATGAAAGCATGGCTAAATAGTTCTGACATTTTGCTGGAACACCATATACAACTACTCTTTGAAACTCAACAAAATTAGCAGTGCAGCAAGATATGCAGATCTTTATGCAAATCTTGAACCAAACAGAAACCTTGGTGTGATGCAGACCTAGCACAACTACACCAGAAAGCCAGAGACAAAGATTATTGGAGGAACGTTTCAAGTATGGCTGCTCGAGAAGTGGGTACATAAAGAGCCGCAACTGAACATACTAAACTTCATACTAAGAAGCCAAATGACCTTTTGACATAAAATGTTGAGATGTGGCACCATAATTGCAATAATTTGCATGGTTATGAAGCAGTGTCTTTCTGCATTAAAAAAAATTAAGGTACGAAAAAAATAATGCTACAGGGGCACAATAGCTAGCACTAATAAACAGTACATAAGCACAATCAGGTGCAAAAGTGTGGGGATGAATTCGTTGCACTTTTTTTTTTTACTTCAGAACACAAACAAATTGATTGAAATCCAGTGGCACAAATGCTGCTGTGCTAGATTTTTCTTTTTTGGAACACCATGGTCCCCAAACCTTTACTTGCGACTGTACTGTGGTAATCAAACAGATCTTTCCAGCGATTTTTGTACGAAACGAAGCCACACAGAATAAATCATGATGGATACTACCTTAGAACTTAAAATATTGGCACAAATCGATACAAGGCCTCTACCAAACTGCTTGCCAGTTTCAGACAAGCCAATTCCACAAGGTAAGCAGTTTTTCAGATTCAGCTACCGAGCCCGACAAGACAACGAAAAGTCAGCTGAGTGAAAAGTCACTTTTTACAGTACGAAGGCTTTTGCACTCACACATGTTCACAAAATGAAAGTTTTGGCAAGACCTATTTTCGAAAGGAAGCAACTACAGTGGAGGTGGCCTGTAAACTTCGCTGCACTATTGTGACTGGGCGATGGCAGTCAATACAGAACCTACCAATACAACCTACTAAACATGCTTTTCATTATTGTGCATAGCGCCACGCCAAGGCAATGTGTATTGAGATGGTGGTTTTTCTACCTCTTTTTTTTCGTTTTACCAGCTAGGGAACCACATTTTTTTCTTTTCGGAGGCATGTCAGCTGCAGCACATGGAAGAACAGACCCTTTGCGGAGTCTTGGTGCTAATATAATCAATGCTGCTTGCTTGATTTTTGTTCCTTGGAGGACTATGTACTCGTAAATTTCCCTCTAAGAACGCTACAACTCGCTGGTCATGTACCCACAGTTCAAGAAACAAACGCACCATGTGAACAACAGTGAGGCAAGGAAAGGTGTGCAAGAATATTTGTTTTGGAACAAAAGTACGCTGTTAAGTGGGCAGCGCGAATGCGTCAAGCATCAAGATGTTGAATGAAAGCACCGAAAATGCGCTCTAACCTTGCAATGCAAAATGCCCCAGCGAGACACAGGCAAGATTAAAAACTGCAGCTTTGTTATTACAGACTATTCGCAACTGAATGACTGCACCCGCCGCGCTGCTAAAGCAACCGACCCCATCACAGTTGAGAGTCCTTGAAAAGTCTCGCTGCGTAAACAGCAAAACCTACGAAAGCTCACAGCCATGCTTCGACACGGACACAGACACTTGCACACACGAAATAGGAGCAATGAAAGATCGTGTGGGGGAAAAGTGTAACTGCGGTGCAGTGAAAAGTCGCACTCAAGAGTTGCAAGGGACACCTAGTATGTACAGTCCAGAAGAAAAACGTTCGCCTTGGTGACTTTCAATGGCAGTACATCACAGAAGTCAACCTGCCGCAGTTTTCAAGCAAAGCGGGACGAGTTGCACAAGGCATTGAGCGACATTCCACACAAACACTGGCTTGCCCAAACGTAATGGGTACACGCAAGAAAGCTTGAACTTGCAAAAGTGGACGAATGCCTGCATAAAAACCCGAACGATGACAGCTGTACAAAGTACATGAAATGACAGCCCTAATTTTCAACGAAGTACTAATGCTCTGTTTAAAAAGAAACGAAAAAAAAAGGACAAAGAATCTAGAAGAAAAGGAGATTGGTGGAGGAAATGAATAGAAAGAAACAAGAAAAAGGATAAACAATTGAACCCAAGAGAAAAGCAGACACAAGGGCGGTCGCACCATTAGTACCAAATGCACATGCCCCAATTTCACCTAAAAACATTTGAGTCTATGCCAACACAACAAAGGCCTCCAAAGCTCCCTGTGGCTTTCAAGGGAACCGAGCAATAGAGAGAACAAAAAAAAAATGACAGGCCTGATCACAGAGGTGCGCAGGGGCTGCTATGAACTTGAACGATTTCTCGAGCCTGTAAAGCAAGCGGAAGCAACTCTTGCAGAACTGAGGACAAGACGGAACGGAAACGGACAGCTTCATGAATCACGAGTGATGTATGCCAAACAGAAAGGCTTATTCTAACCCTTGCACAGGCGGTACCACGGAGATAGATGCAATTACCCCGATGCATACAAGCTATTCTAACAGCCAACTCACACAGGTGAGGTGACAGCAGGCGAGAATGTACAGTGCTGTTACACATAAAACCATTTCTTAAAGCTTCGATGAAGTTCAATGAAAATGAGCAAGGTACAACTTTGTTGCGGCCAATTCTGCATGTAAATGCTCTCGAGAAGTAAATGACATGGTGGCATCAAGCCAACCTTGAATTTTGGACAGTGACAGTCAAAAGTGCAGACCTAATGCCTGAACACTAAGCACAGTTGTACTTATCCGTTACAGCTTGAACTTTGCTCTATCAAAGGTCTACAGCTAAAGACGTGGGATACATGCACGAAGACATGGTACTACACGCTGAAACGGTGACTGCATTTACTGGGCTCGTTTAGCTTGCCCAGCATGAATGAATTCTGCGGCCACACTTCAAACATACTTTGACCAACGGACCACTTTCAAGTCCAGTACAAACACTCGCACCTGCGGGGTGAACAACAAAAAGACCGCGCCAACGAAGACCACTGTGATGCGCCACAAGCGAGAAAGGGGAACTACGCTCCAGCCTCGTGTGACCAGGCAGCCAGATGGCAGCAGGGTTTCAAAGAGATGCTAGGTCGAAACTCGAAAGGTACATAAATTACAAAAAAAGTGCACTGCCATTTCTCTTCTAAACCCACTCCTACAAAATCCCGCTTCTTTTTTTATATACCCCCCCCGGGCCCCCCTGCAAATTGCTCAGTGTAGGATGTCGACTTCTTCATCTTCGTCGTCCGTGCCCGCTATGCTTGGGTGGGAGGAATTACCCCTCGAGGAGGACGAGGAAGAAGTTGTGCTTGTTAGCGTGAGAACTTGTTCGTGCAAGAACAGCCCGCTGCGCTGCTCCTTGAGCCTCTGCTCGTGCGCTTTGTCCTGCTGTGTCTGGACCTGGGCCATCGCCGTACGCCGCCGCCGCTGCTGCCGCTGCCGCGGGCGCTTACACCGCTCCTTCTGCAAAAACGTAACCGAGGAGAACAAAGCATGAAGTGATGCACAGCTAGAGTTAAGATTGTTCTCTACTGCAGATACGAAAAGAATTAAAGAGACACTACAGAACAAAAACGCTTGTTCGCGTATTAGTAAAGTACAATTTTACAATCTCTAAAAACACCACTCTTACCGCGACACGACCATTGACAAGCGAGCAAATGTGCAGAAAAAAAAAAAACTGCGCGGAGGGACGCCATAGTATTTTGAAGGAATCAACTGGGACCTACGTAGCTCCTAATCGATAAAATTTAAGTTCATTGTAATCTGCGGGTTTGTAACCTAGCATGCGAAGTTTCAAATTTTCACTGAGCCAATGCCGCGAAATTATGAAAAATACATTGTGAAATTTCTTACGTCACGTCAAGGATTATAGCACGAAATTTACTTATGACAATAAAACCTATGACATTAGAGTTCTCAAAGCGCAGTTTATCAATCTGAAACAACTTACTGTTTCTATTTAGTGTCCTTTCAAGCGTTCCGAGAGAATTGCATTGTCATTACATCGTACACCTTTTTAATACCCCTGTAACGCGAGAAAGTTTAAATGTCATTTGCACCTAATAATATTTACGTTCAATGCACTTTGCTGGCTGCCACACTGGGACATCTTACGTCATTCAACGAATATGACCTGAGCAAACAAACAAGAGTCCCCGTTCGAGTGCCTTTCTGTCATGAATGAGTACCCTTGCCAAAGAACAGCCACTAAATTCTCATCAAAGGTAAATGATTTTATATACAGGCGCATTGTCATGTTTTTATGCAACACAATTAAATTTATTATATCGCGAGAAAACGGCTTTTGTGACCCCTGATGGCCTGTATGAATTTCGAGTCCTTCCTTTTGGTTTGTGCTCAGCGCCCGCAACTTTCCAGCAAATGGTGGACACTGTGCTTACTGGTCTGAAGTGGTAAACTTCTCTCGTATACCTTGATGATGTCGTTTTTTCTGAAACCTTCCAGCAACATCTTCACCGCATCAGGAGTGTGCTACAGGCTATTCAATCAGCAGATCTTACACACAAACCGCAGAAGTGTCACTTTGGTTATGAAGAGCTCAAATTCCTTGGCCATGTAGTCAACACGAAAGGAGTCCGACCCGACCCCGACAAACTTGCCGCTGTAGCCGCGTTTCCGCATCCTACAGACAAAAAGGCTGTTCGGCGCTTTCTGGGCTTGTGCGCCTACTATTGACGATTTATTAGAGGGTTTTCGAAGATAGCGGAACCCTTGACACACCTCACAGGCGACGACACACCGTTCGTATAGGCTAACGAGCAACAGGCTGCTTTTGCCGAGCTACGACAGCGGATGCAGTCAGCCCCTGTTCTTGCGCATTTTGACAAAGATGCTGACACAGAGGTGCACACTGACGCCAGTAACACCGGCCTCGGTGCAGTGCTCGTTCAGCATCAACACGGCAAAGAACGAGTCATAGCCTATGCCAGCCGCTCACTGTCCTGTACCGAGGTGAATTACACGACCACAGGGAAAGAGTGTCTCGCAGTAGTGTGGGCGATCACCAAGTTTCGCCCGTACCTCTATGGTCGTCCATTTAAAGTGGTGACGGACCACCATGCCCTCTGCTGGTTGGTAAACATACGTGATCCCTCTGGACGACTGGCCCGATGGAGCTTGCGTCTACAGGAATTTGATGTCACCATCGTACATAACTCTGGACGGAAGCATGAAGACGCTGATACACTGTCGCGTGCACCCATACCTTTAGTCAATCAAGAAGAAGAGGACGATGACGGTTTCCTGGGCGCCCTTAGCTCATCTGACTTGAGCAGACGCCAGCGAGAGGATGAAGAGATTCGACCGCTCATCGACTGTCTGGAGGGTCATAGCGCCGTTATACCTCGCCATCTATCTCGCGTCGTGACGTCTTTCTGCCTCCGAGATAATGTCCTGGTAAAAAAGAAGAACGCCCGTTCTACGAGCCGCGCTTACCTCCTAGTCGTTCCGAAGGACATGCGGGACGAAGTCCTTTCCGCGTGTCATGACGAGCCCACATCTGTTCATCTAGGTTACTCGCGAACGCTCGCCAGAGTAAGTGAGGCGTACTACTGGCCCGGACTTTCGGAAAACGTGAAGCAGTACGTCAAAAGCTGTCGTGAATGCCAGCGTCGAAAGTCACCACCAAGCAAGCCGGCTGGATTACTTCAGCCAATCGATCCACCCCACAAGCCATTTGACCAAGTTGGCATGGACATTCTCGGCCCATTTCCTCTATTGTCCGACGGCAACAAATGGGTCATTGTAGCAACTGACTATTTGACCCGCTATGCTGAGACACAGGCGATACCATGAGCCACGGCTTCTGAAATAGCACAGTTCTTCAAGTGCAACATTGTTCTGCGCCACGGTGCTCCATCTACAGTGATAACCGACAGAGGAACAGCGTTCACTGCACAGCTTATTGATGAAGTTTTTCGACTAGGTAACACTAGGCATCGAACGACGACTGCTTACCATCCGCAGAGCAATGGCTTAACCGAGCGACTAAATAAGACAGTCACAAACATGATCTCCATGTACATCGACGTCCAACAGAAAACATGGGATCGCATTTTGCCTTATGTGACGTTCGCTTATAACACCACCGTTCAAGAAACAACCCGACTTACACCGTTTCGCCTTCTCTACAGCCGCGAAGTTCAGACGATGCTGGATGCGATGCTTCCTTGTGAGGACGCCGATCAATTAACAACTGACGCAGAAGAAGTCGCAGAGCGTGCCGAGGCAACTCGCCAGCTCGCCTGGCTACACATTGGTCAGCAGCAACAGGTCGATGCACGACGTTACAATATGCGTCACAATGACGTATCTTACAGTCCGGGACACCAAGTTTGGGTTTGGACCCCTGATCGTCGCCCTGGCCTCTTCGAAAAGTTGCTCAGCAGATACTTCGGTCCGTACAAAGTATTACGCCGCGTGAGTGACGTAAACTACGAAGTGGTTTCAGACGCTACGTCGTCACGATGGGTACAATGAAGACAACCGACCTCTGACAGAGTTCACGTGGTGCGCGTGAAGCCTTATTTTGCGCGTTCCTAAAAGACCACTTTTCCTGTGTTTTTTTTATTTGTGCTCCGACGATTTCGTCATCATTGGTGAACATATCGCGTGTAACATTTGATTATTGGTGCCCTTTTTTATTGTTGAAGCTACTTTGTTTTGGTTTTCTTTTGCAATAACTTTACAGCATTGGGACGATGCTCTTTCTTTTTTTGTTGAGGAAGAATATTGCCACCTACTTCTAGTAGTGGGTTGTATGCCAAGGCGAAGGCTCACACCACAAAAAAGAAGGAAGTGCGCGTGGGCCCCCGCTCTGGCAAACAAGCCCAACCGACGCGCTTGGTTAGAGCCCTATTGCTCAGACGTCAATAAACCTTGTCGACACCCCTGGAGCAACGTGACAATATGCATAGCTCTTTATGCATGCTGCAACTTTGTTTTGTTGCTTCCATCTACTCTTCACCCCATCACAATTGCCACTATCTGCAAATGACCTTATTTGCAGCCGTTAGGGGGTCCGTGCAGAATTCTATTGTCAACTCAAACCTCTGGTCCGCATATAAGGGACACACTTATACTATCGGTCCGTTCGATTCGCCTGCAGCACGTGACCTAGTTCACAAGGTGCTGCACCTAGCCATTTTTTTTAGCGATGCAGCATTGACGACCTCTGAACCCCGCCATTCGTTTTGAAAGGTGCAGAAGAGGTGCAGCACTGGTTCAAGATTTTCCTGCACCTCTTACGCTGACGGTGCCGGCTTGGTGCAGCTGCGCGTGCAGCTGAGCAGACGACGCAGCACTTAGGCTTAGGCGCCGTACCCACCTGCCAAGATGTTTGCGCCTCATAAACTGTCCGCATGTGTGATTCGCCATCAGTCAGTGTTAGCTGAACGGTGTAAATTAAGCGAATGCGTAGTAATAAGGCCTGCACCGTGTCGGCACATCATCATTCGTTTCGGGCGTCGTGCTATGCCTGCACCGCTGAACTCGCGCTGCACAATCGTGAATCGGTTCCAACTGGTGCAGGTGAATTGAACAGACCTTATCCTTCACATTCTGGAAGCTAGATAAGAAGCTAGGCATGCAAAATGTGTAATGCCATGTGTTTCCTAATCATACTTTTGAGGATTTAAATGCACACAGAAGCCAAACACAAGCTTGAGCATGAGATACAACGACGCGGTGTTCACGTAAACCTTCTGACTATATTGCCTAGATTTTCACAAAACTGATCCAAAGACTAAACTTTTCCTTTGTGCCTCTGCAACAGTTCTGTTGCTGGCACAGTGCCAAATTCTTACTTTATGCACAGGTGCATTTAATGAAGCAGGGGTGCTGCGGCCGGATGTGGAGCGAGGGTTGCTTTGTTGACGACGGCCCCTTTTTCTAGAGCCTTGACTTGTGAACTCTGGCTTGTCGTCCACTGCAGCCTCTTGGGCCTCGACGGTAGTCCGCACGTACTCTGCTATCTGCCGGAGCTTGGAGTCATCGAGGCGTCTCAGGTCTGCAGAAGTGTGGATGTGGAGGGAGAATAGGACACTGAATTTCAGCTGCGCACGCTGGCATTAAACCACACTGTTGTGTAGACTTTCAGTTTTGTTACAGCCAACACCAGGCAGTGTCCTCACAGCCAATTACTTAAATCAGTAGTGGTCTAGTGAATCTAAAATTTGGATAAATTTTTGGAGCAGGAAAAAAGGCTCTTTTGTAGCAGTAGCAGTCACATAAGCATTTTGCAGCAGTTCTGTAGCACAAAATTTTGCATTTAGGATGAATTAGAGCAGGAGAAAATCAAAATGCATTACATTTGGTGCAGCTTATTACTACTGCACAATTGTTCGGTACTTTAGAGCAAATAGACACAAGCAAGATTGACGAGCGTTGCCATTTAGCTCGTGTACCCATAAGAGTAAACTATGGTATGTTGCAAGCAGACTTTTTGCCTACAAATAACTCTTTTACACTACTGAGAATCGTTTTATGCAATATAACACAAAAGTGACTAAAATAGAGAAAAACAATTTTGCACTGTCGGCAATAAGTATTTTTGTCTGTATAAAATTACTGCGATGAGTGTCAACAACGGCAAGAAAATATTCCGGTTTGTGAGCGTAGGAGATCAATTCCGAAACGCCCTCAGCTTTACTTTGAAGTGAACCGAAAAAGGCCTAGCTAGCGACGATATCGGCACTGTCGAGCTATCAGTGGCTACGAGCGCACTAGACCAGAAATATTTTCGTTCGTAGATGTCGATCTGCCTGATGCTAATCCCATGAAAGTATCTCCAAAGACATTGTTTTAGAAAGATACTCCATGCTATACATGCACAGACTATGTCGTGTTGGGACGTTTGCTTTTCTAGGGATAATGTGTGAGCTGTATCCTCTATAAATTGTTATTTCAAGACAAATGCTGCGAAGGACACACGAAGCTGCGGCTGCGACGAGCAGCAGGACACAAAGGTCGGCTAGACAGCAGAGCGCAAAAAGGCATGTCTGCTTTGCTGTCGCTTTAGCTGCTTTAGTACCAATGCGATAGTATGCGTTTGCATGCACGATGCAATTCACTGACAACTTGTTGGGGCACGGACACTGCAATGTAATCATGGGCTCGTTTCAACTTTGCGATAACAACACTCAGTTTATTATTATCATGTCAACACTCAATGAAGAGACTAAGGTTTGCTAATTCTTCGAACATTGCGTTAGAAGGCGCTTTCACATCACTTTGCTGCTGGACGAATGAGCGGAAAATTGACGACTGACAGACAAGCGACAAGCCAACAGACAAGCAAGCAGACCGATTAGAGGGCCTGGAGCTGGTTGCCAGACCACTGTCTGGTTATCATTTGTGAGGATGACTCAACCACCGAGATCGAAGAGGCAGCGCCTACACGACCAACGAGCTCAGAGTTGACGCGAGCACTGACAACTGTTATCAGTGTACAGCGACAGCATGACGTTAACTGATATTGAGACAGACATCATCGCGAGCAAGTGGAACGTCGTCAAGAAAAAATAAGCGACTTTTTTTTTCTAAGTGTTTACTGCCACATCAGTTTTTTTTTTCTTTTTTTTTTTCGGCTCGTTTCAGATCGGCTTAAACTATTCATTTGCTAAATTGCAATGAGAACCCCTGTACTCCTGCCGCGACCTTATCCTTTAGCAAAAAATACCCTTTAAAAAGTGCGTTTACGCTTGATTTCGTTTTTTCAGATTGCCCAATTTTTCGGACGATTTTACGGTCCCTTGAGGCTCCAGGAAATGGAACGTCGACTGTATGTTGGAAGTTGTTGAAGATAGAAAGCTCCAGTCACGGCTCTCATGCTGGTATAAACTTCGCCTACTAGACCGTGATGGACGAACCATTAGTTTCTGGCTATATTTTTCGACTAAAAAACTGCTGTCCCGTGCGCTTAGGGTGAAGGTGATGGCAATACACAAAAGGGGAATGTTCAAAGAACTCTTCAGCTAAAAGGGTCCTCGCAACAATATTTCAGAACGGTCAGAAAATGTTGGCAATTGGTTGTTGTGGCTTTTGAGAACAGTCGAGCCAAACATAAGAGCACAGAACATGGCCTGGAATTCACAACTTATTCTCAGTCAGCGAGAAATCGCTTTCTGTTCTTTTTACAAATGATGCTATATACCCAAATGACAGCGCTTTACCTATTTTTATTGAGGATGAAACTGTCTTATAAACAACACAAGGGCTTTTGCTACTTAAGGGGATCCTGAAATGGTTCTGACGATTTTGTATAAAAGCACTGAGCCAATAAAGCAAGTCATAAGAATCATTTGCAGACTCATTTAAGCCGTCTGCTACAAATTCCAGTGGCCCAGCCAAGGAAGTTTTAATCTTCCTGCATACTCCTTACACAGCATTGTTCGAGGATATGTGGCACTAGCAACAGATCTGATTGGATATTCACAGTCTATGTCACTGAACCTGCAGAGGGCAGCGAGCGTTGTTTGCCTACGTTACTATTTGCTCGGTGCAGACGTGAGCTGTGCCACAGTTTTTGTCGAGTTTTATTCACTCGAACATCATGAATTCCACGTTGTGTACAGCAAATCCTGTGATTGAAGGAAAGAAGCGTAAACTTAAAGGCTCCTTTTCTTTGTTGGACCCAATATTTACTAAGCCTGTGCAAACAAATAATGCAGTATTCGAATGCGCTTCGAATCGAATTTGGTTTCACTGCAGTAAAGTAGTGCAGAGCCGTGAAAACACCTATGCAAGGAAAATCCACGCTGCCGCGAAAGTTTAAAAGCTTGCTATACTAACTTCCTCTAGGTATAGCGAATTTTAAAACGTAACGTATCTTACGAGCTATCACTTGCTTCTACTGAAAGTCAAATCCTGCTACTATTCGAAATTGCTTACAGATGCGAAAAATAAAAAATAGCATTTGCGCAGTCATTGTTTCCACTTCATTGAGCAGGTTAAGTTCGAATTCAATTTAAAATTGAAGACAGTGCACAACCTAGTCTAATTCAATTCAAAATTATTCGACCAAAATCACTATTCACCTCGAACCGAAAATTCACTAACAGAAATCGATGCCAAGGAAAGCATAGGGGATAATATTTAAAGTAATAGTAATGTAAATGTGAAGAAAGCAAAGGGCAAAAAAGGATAACTTGCCGCCGACAGGGACCGAACCTGCAACCTTTTATTAACACGTCCAATGCTCTACCACTGAACTACGGCGGTGGTCATCTCTGCAACTACTTTATAGGGTATATACGCACAAGAAAAAAAAAAGCATCAATAAATTTCACTGTAATGGCCTTGTTACACGGTACACCTCTTAATATGCAGTGTGAATTATTTGACAACGATGTAGCCTAAATGCTGCCAAAATTCAAGACCCACAGTAACTTGTATATTAAAATCAACATGCCATTCAGCAAGTTCACAGTCAATAAATTTCAAGCAAGAGAGGAGCATACTGACCGACGGCGATCTCTCGGTCGGCAGAGGGGTCAATAGTGACAGTTGGGTCGATGATGCGTATCACATCCAGCTGTTCCCGCAGCCCCAAGCGGTGGCTGATTGCCTCAGTCAGAGCCTCCACTGTCCTCAGTTGCTCCCCACTGGTCATGGAAGACCTTTTGGGCAAAAAAGAACGACGAGACATTCACAGCTGACATTACAGAGCAGGAGCCACTGAACAGGTCCACTTATGATATGCTGAAACAATCTAACATATTCTCCGATTTCCTTGTTAATATACAGAGGACTCCCATTAAACGAAACTCCATTAAACGGAAAAGACTCATAAATGAAACTATCTAGGCACATTTGGTTGGTCTCATATATGCTTATAGATAAAAAGTTTCGGGTAATCGGAACATTTTTTTCCCCGCTTACATCGGGTATATGAAACTAAAACGCACAAAATCTATGAAGGCAGAAGTGGCCACAGCAGTCTAGCAACCATGGAACAAATGCCAAAGCTAGCCTAGCCAAGCCAATCTAGTGATTGCACATGTTCGCGCATGCCAAGCAGCAACCGTGAACTTCAGGAGACAGCCTTGAGGAACCTATAGCTGAAGTTCAAGATGAGGACTGGTGCTCAAGTGGTGATGAGATGGTGTGTGATCCCGGGCCCACTTCAGTTGCTGACAGTGCAGCAAAAGATGCTTTCATCCTGTTGCAGTGCTACCTTGAACATGATGGTGGCACAAAGTTCCTGCCCAGCCTTTCAGCAATGCACTCCTACTTTGTGAGAAAGTGCTTGAAAAAGGCCAAGCAAATCGTTATCACCACCTTTTTTCCGAGTCGGCAATATTAGCAACATTTTTCTTTCTAATCAACTATAGCAGTATTGTATACTTCAAAAATTTTTTTGTCCAGTCAGGCACAGTTGGTGCTTTTGAAATAAAGTCATTAACTTATTTTGTGGGCTTTGCTTAAATGAAACTTCTCATAAATGGAACAAATTTTCTTGCCCCACGAGTTCCGTTTAGGGGGAGTCAACTTGAGTCGATCACTAATACAGTAAAACCTCGGTAATTTGAAATCATTGGGACTGTGAAAAATCTTCGAAATTAGTGGATTTTCAAGGTAACAAAACTTATAGAAAGACAGATGCAAGAAACTTTAAAATTATTGAAAGTAATCAGGGGTGGTTGTTTGCTGTGCGGGCTAGTTTACGGTTTCTAGGGTTGTGTTTTCCAGCAATACCTGGTCCAAATTTTATTACTAATTTATTAATTTTAAATTTTAATAAAAATAATAATACTCGTGGTCAGCTGAAATGAGCACCTGAATAAAGAAGTCATGCTTCGCTACAAAACAGCGCTGACACATGGGCGACATGTCACCTATCGGTGCGTTATGATGCGACGACCATGTGCCCATTCTGCCCGGTAAAATAAAGAACTCAATAATGGTCAGTTTGACGGGATTCGTGATGCGTTTTGGCTGGAAGACATGAACATTGAAATTTTCTAGAGTTTTCGGAGTAGGCGTCAAGACAGGAACTTTGCCAGCACTGCACACACAAATTGCTGGAGCAACCAACCCCCAATCAGAAGTTTACGTTTACTGCAAATTGTATGAGACTGACCTTTGCTAATGTCTTCATATTCCCAGAAGGAAATTCCTGATCGATATGCGGGGCTTAACGTCCCAAAACCACCATATAGTTATGAGAGATGCCGTAGTGAAGGGCTTCGGCAATTTCAACCATCTGGGGTTCTTTAACGTGCACCCAAATCTGAGCTCACGGTCCCAGAAAGAATGGGCAAATCATGACAAGCTGACGTTGCGGGAAGCATGTCGTTTCTGCGGGTGCACATTTCAAGTAACCACAAGACCGCTTCTTCTTTGCAGCAGCAACGCTGAAGTGCTTCACTTGTGACTCATTGGTACCGCTACATAGCCCTGCCCTGAGGCTCCTAAAAACCGTCATTTCCACGGATTTGTGGCAAAATCACCATCGGTATTCGGCAAAATACAAAACAACACAAACCCTTTGGTTGAAGGAGGATTTCGAAATAACAGAGTTGAAATTAATGAGGTTTTTAGTGTATATCTATCTTGAAGAGAAACACGAAACAGTAGCTCATTCTGGAGGAAAACATGCTCACTGTTAGCACAAAACAAAGCTCTGTTCCAAGGCCACATGTCCTTTACAGTGCATCTCCACTTTAGTATGAACATTATCACACACACTCAGATGAAACCGAGAAACGCCATAAAAAAATCATGAGAGAAACAGACTGCAGCTCCACTGTTTCGGCAGGATTCACACCTAAAGAAACCGTGGCGGGTCTGACATTCTTTGATATCTAGATACTTTTCTGCCCATTTGGCTGATTCAAATAAATTTTTTTAGACGACTTCAATGCAGTTTTCTAATAAAACATTCCAGAATAAGAAAGTAAGCAGTGACATGCAAAAAAACAATTTACTATATTGTTTCTAGCTATGCAAATGCCACATTGCCCACTTAAGATGCATTCCAGAGGCCAGAGGCAAATAAGGGCTGCTTACATATAACCATTACTTGAGTGTACGAATGCCACTTCGAGAAAACGACACCGTAAGTTAGCACGCACCAAGAGTTAAGCATAGAGCTAACCAGTTTGCAGTTGAGGAAGTTCGCTCAACATTCAATGGCGTGGGTGAAGGTCCCCGCCGCGAACGCGGCCGTGGGCAGTGGCCCTCGGCACCCTCGAACGTTGTGGCAGCCCCACTACTGCTCCAATCCGAGAGAACATCCGATGACTCTGTGAGATCGAGGCTCCAATCTTCGAAATCCAGGTCACCTACACAACAAACCAAGCTTGCGATTAGTACGGGTCATAAGGCTTTGGGTCATTCTCTGCTCCATTGCAGTCTGTTCTATATTCAACATTTTGATCCCATGCTAAAAGCAAACAAGAGGATATGATGGGTTGTTTTTACAGTTCACATGTTAACTGCTCCTGCTTTCATCCCAGTCTTGTGTAGTATCATACTTTGCCTACTTGTAATAAAAACGTTTTTCTATCTATTTACGTGCTGTTATGATAGATTATTGGGACATGCTGGATTATTTATACTAAATACCTGCAAAGTTCAAAGATTTTGAATCTGACAGACTTCCACAACGAGGTGGGGAGAGGGAATCTAGTTGAATTATTTTCCCCCATTTAGTGGCACCGAAATAAATAGAAAAAACTTGGTGAAAGACAAGATTGGGGGAAGGGGGGGGGGGGGTCTCAATCGCAAGTCCAAACATCGCTGTTGCAATCTGATAATGACTTGGTGAGGCCAAACACACGTGGATAGCCTTTTCCACAAAGGTGATAGTCTCAAAAGGTCAAAACAACTAGCAAAATTTATTTCCGACAAAACAACTTTCGTATGTCTTCCTGAAACACACACGAACGGACGAGACGGCCCAGCTGGCTGCCACGAAAGCGCGGGTCAATGCTTTGCTCGCTACAGATTTTTTTTGGACAGGAACGCCAAAACGCTTCTAGCCTTTTTTGCATCTTTACTGCTTCCAATCTACTGCAGCGTTAGCAGCGTGCCCTCTGAGCTCTTAGATGCTATCGCGTCGCCGCAACCGCGGTTTAGTGCACGGCGGTAGCAGCCAACGATAGTTCAGTTTTCCGTGTGTGCGGACTCTGCATGTGCCTTCAAAACTAAGTCATTTTATGCTATTTACGATCGCATCTGCAGTGTTTTTGTCCACAGAGTTTGCAGAAAGCTGCGTTGCTTTGACTGGTTGAGTGTTGAACGCACGCACACTTTCGGCAATTGCAACCACCCACACTGTAGATGACAGTGCATGTGCTGGTGGCACACGTACTTCTGAAGCTTCGAGGATGTTGCTCTTGGCCTTCGTTCAACGGTTTCGGTACTAAAGATCGTATCACTCGTCGTGATTAGGGAAAGAGTTCGGAACATTCGAATTTCGACCTAATGGACACAATAAAGTTTGGCTGGGGAATTTCGAGAATTCGTATCTGCTGCGGTTTCGCATCACTGAGATTATAATGTACACTTAAATCAACGCCTCTGAATTCACTTAAAATAAAGTGCGGAGGGTTCACAAAAAGCCTGGAGCTGATTAAGCTGCATTTTTCTCCATGCAGCCAGATCACGCACAGAAATTTTGATTTCCGGGAGATTTTCAACGCAACCGTACAAATGAAAGAAACGGTTGAAATCTAGGAGTCTTCCGGAGAGGCAGTTATGATACTATTATAAAACCATAAGCAAGCAACCCCTTCTATTTTCAGATTTGAAATCGTGCACTCACAAATATTTCATCAGCGTTCAATTCAAGTAGAAAGGGTGATTTTTTTCATTCAGACAAAGCCAGAAAGTCGTCTTAGCCCCACAGCAGTAACGTAATGGTTACGACACTTGACTGTTGACCCGCACGTCGCGGGATCGAGTCCCGGCTGCGACTGCTGCAGTTTCGATGGAGGCGAAAATGTTTGAGGCTCGTGTACACCGATTTAGGTGCACGTAAAAGAACCCCGGGTGGTCGAAATTTCCGGAGCCCTCCAATACGGCGTCTCTCAATCATAGAGTGGTTTTGGGATGTTAAACCTCAGATAATATTATTATTAGAAATAGGTGGATAAATTCAGTTATATAACCAATGTTTTTAATACATTATTTCGATTCTTATAGAAATACTTGTTATTCATTGCCGGGACCAAACTGATTCGTCATAAAATGTGGGTTGTAACAGAATCGGGGGATGTATAACCGAAGTTTTACTGTAGTTCCATACAACTTTGCAGAGCTCAAGGTACAGCTCAAGTGTAATTGTGCTCTTTGTCTACCTGTACACTATTACCACTGCTGTATATGGTAAGAAAACAGGTTACCGAAAAACGTAGGAAAATGCAACAGCACGGTAACAGCTTTTCTGAATAAACAGGGGACGGGGCCTCAAACACTTAAGGCTTTTCCCCTTGTTTAGGCTAGCTGTGCACAAGCTTTGCCAGTTGCTTGTTGAATGCACTCGCACTTCATGACTAAATCCGATATTTTAGCCCCCCCCCCCATCTATTCTGTCTTGTATTAATAATATTGCATACAATTTCAGCAGTTAAAAACAAAAGAATGAAGGTCCAATTTTTTGACAAGTGCACTTTAGGTTCAGGTGACATTTGGCAAGTACCGATTCAAAGCTATTTCACAGTCCTGCCCCAGTGCAACATTCACCACTGTGTCATGGCTGCGGCATGCAAAAATCTGGCATTTACTAACACTTGAATGGTAAAGATAGTTGGCATTTTTATGTCCCGTAACTACGATACGATTACGAGAGACCATCCATAGTGGATGGTTGCGAATACTTTTACCACCTGCAGTTCTTTGACGTGCACCTAAATCTAAGCACACTGGCCTCCAGCATTCCGTACCACTAAATATGCAGCCACTACAGCTGTGACTCAATCCAGCAACCCTTAAGTCAGCAGTCCAGCACCAACTACTAGACTACAGAGGCAAGGGAACAACCCTGCTAAAGTTCACTGACCCCGAACTCCCCTTCCTTCGAATCATGGCGTCCACGGTAAAGATAGCAACTTTTTTCTTAGCAATTTCACTGCATGAGAACATTGCGTTTGGAAGTGCAAGTTACGCACTAGCACTTACATGTATTGCTGGAGTCCTTCTTGAGCAAGTCTTCAAAGTCCTCCCAGCGTCCAATGCCGGCATCCAGTAGTACCCCCGAACTGTCATCACAGACTGGCCGCTCGAGGGGCAGGGACACACTCTCAGTGGGCACGAGATCAGAGGGTAAAGACATGCTATAACAAAACAATGTTCGCAATATTCAGTCGTAAGCAAGAAGTGCAGCGCCAGTACAATATAACAAGAATATTATATCAAACTTGAAGGAGAGAAAATGTTCTCTATATAGAAAATTCAATACATGTATATAAACCATGGCGGCTATCCGCCTGTCCCCTTTATGAGGTACATATGTACATTTACATGTGGGAGCATCATTCATCGCCGCCAGTAGCCATGACAGTGAGTGTGGAACAATCCTTTTCTGCCTGTTGGCATCATGCAGCACGTGATTTTACTATGAGCTGGCAGTTGACCGAAAATCCCTTGCATACTACCTGAAAGCATCACGTCTGCCAGAACGAGGCCCTTGCTATTAATGAAGGAAAGAAGAGACACTTCTATTTGATGCACAATCACACCACGGGGACTTGTGTGCTGCAGAGACTGGCCAAACTGAACAATGTTTATCCTTAGAGTGGACGAGCTTGTCTATTCACTTTCTGCCATGTGCTAAGCCGCATCAGCATGTCGTGTTCTGTGGTGGGCTCCCCATCCTTAGTCTTGTGCTTTCTATTTTCCTTTGAAGTGTATTTCAGTGCCACTGCACTCTCCACATTGACTGATGAAATCATATATGTTCCACCGTCATCGACATTCTAACCTTAGCCTGCTGTCCAGAGCATTTGTGTGTGCAACTAACCCGCCCCTACTCAAGGAGCAGCCATAGGCGTATCAGACGGGGGGGAGGGGCAACGAGGACGCTACCTCCCTCCCTCCCTCCCTCCCCCCCCCCCCCGAGAAAAGTGGCGGGGGGGGGGGCCGAGCCCCCTACTTTCGACCGTGTACCATGGTAGCTCTTGGCACGCACACTGGAGAAACTAACAAGTAAGGCAAAGTTTTCCATCACAACAGTAATCACTCAATTTTGTTCTTACGGGAGAATGAAAATGTTATGAGGCAATGTTACAACAGAGCGAAATTTCACCAACGTTTTCGCTGTGATGATTTTCCTTGTAGGCTTTTTGCAGTGTGGGTCGCCTGTGTGATGCTTTTGCGTCTTGTACTGTAGTACTGCAGAGCAGGCTCATGCTGAACAGGGGCCCTATAATATTACATTACTTGTTCATGTTTTTATTCTGCTGCGACTTGTTGACGCAGTTACAAATGGGAACGAGCCAACTTTTTTTTAAAGATGGGTCAGAGCATTTACTGCTTCCGGAAAATAATTTTCTTCGGAAAGGATATACCATCACCGCTGCCCTGTCGAAGATGTTGCGAGTCGATGAGTGTGACAAATAGTTTTTTATGTTTAAGTTTTTCTGTACTGATAGGCTAAAAATTCTTTCCACTATAGTCTGTGATAAACCTGGTCAGCCCTGCTTATGGTAACTTGTAGCTACAACTTGCAAATTGGCCACGAATAAAGCAGTTGGCTCGAGCTCATTAGAAAGCTTAGATTTTAAGCTTGCCCCACAACTTGACCCACCGGACCAGAGAGAAGGTCAAGTACCGTGGATTTAGCACTATGGAGGCTTAGTTAGGGATCGGGCTAGTTGGTTTTCACTCAATTTGAATTGTCCTTTACAACTCAAAATACATCTCAAACAGCAAAAAAGCACACATGTGCAGCACTGCTTATTTCTCGCCAGTTTTTCTTTCTCTCGGCAAGTATGAGCTCAGAGAGATGTATACATACGTGCACAAACTACTAAACACCTTTATGCTGCAAGTGGAAATATTTTATTATACTCATAATCCACCTCACCAGCTGCTATAGTAGCCACTGCTTATGTGATTGGCAGCTAGCCTAGTTGAATTTCATTTAGAAGGAGATGCTCTCCGGCTTCGTGACGTCATATAACAAGCAGGCGAATTTTGTGGCACACAGAAAATTTTAAATGCCGAAGAACCAGTGGCAAACAATATGCTGTACCAAAAATAGTTTATTTTCTTATTTCTTACGTGGTGGTGCATAAGTGGTCATTAGGCGATGGGTCATTTTTGCGTCATTCGTTGACTCGCGTAACAAGGCGGTGCTGTGCGCATGAAAAGGACTGTTTACACGAATATTCCCTCAAGGTTCCCTTCAAGCTGCTCATTGCAGCTTTTTCACCTGGTCTCCTCGCTACTTTGTTGCACAATAAACTCAATGCTATATACAACTAACGACCATTTCGAAAGGAAGCAATGTAGAAGAGTTGAACGTTATAATGGCCCACATTTTGTTTTTCAAAAAAAAAAAAATTGTTGTTTATACCGTGTATTTGTACAGGCACCACCTGGGGGCCCATTAAGAACTTTGGATACAAATACAATGAATGTGAGTAATGTACTATGGCCCTAACACTACAAATTACACATTTTTAAAGAAAAGGGTTAAGAAGTTGATAACTTAATTACAGTAATATAACAGTAGCAATATTATTAATATTTGCACGTCCCAGATACAGTATCCAAACTATTAGCAAATAAGGCAAATTATAATACATGCATGCCTGAATATATGCAAGAAAATGTAATACTTATGAAAAAGTATAACAGCAATCATTCCTTGAAAAAACATGGTTGATCCCTCCGTCAGAGGAAGCGACATACAAAACGAAAGTAAAACGCGCCTTTACAGGGGTAATTACATGTTTACTGTACATTGATAAAGGAGGCTTTGCCGAATAAATGTTTCCGTGTTTGGCAGCTACCCGTTAAACGTGGATGTATCCTCGTTTACGCTTGGTACATCTTCTTCCCGACAACTGAAATCCATTATAAATTTATTAAACTGCCGCGGTATTTGCAGATGTTAACCGTCAAAGCATAATCAGGGAAAGGGGCGTGATAGCAAGATGAACGTCGTATATTGGACGCGGAAATTGGGCAAAGGGCGCCATGCCTCGGCCTGTTAAGGTGTGATTGAACTTCGTGGTATCCAAGATTGCGTGTTGTGTCATATCTTTGTAACCAAATTTATATCGAAGTGCGAGCGTGTTGAAGTTCTCTCTCCTGATATATATGTATATATATATCCCGGCTGACGAGTGCAGTAGGTTTGCCCCCCCCCCCCCCCCCCGCACTCGCCAAAGAGTTGGTACGCCACTGGGTGCAGCTCAAACAAAAGGGCACACACAAATAATTATTTTGATGCTGAAAGCTTTAGTTTAACAGAAGCATTTCATATGAGTGAGGCACCAGGCTTGTTCATTTGCAATGCCCAAAACTGCTAAAAGATACCTCTATACTGCCCTGAGTGTTGAGTCGAACTGTGACAAGGCATTTTCCAAGGAGCAGTGGTGGTCCTACATTCTGACACGGAAGTGCACGTAAGAAAGACCTTGGAAACCACACTCATGGCACACTTCCCATAAGTCATGCCATGTTTCTTTCCACAACACTGCCAGCTTCGTGGGGACAAACGAGGCCATGGATACCCTATGCCGGCATGGCTCCTTCCATTTATGGGGGTGACCTTACAAACATGAGAGACCACTAAAGGTGTTGTGCTTCTTTATTCCCTTGTGTGCATTTTAGTTTTGGTAAAAATTCCAGTGATGCAAGCCATTGAAACCATCACTAAGTGATACCATACAGTCACAGCAGAATGAAAGCCTCCGTTTTCTAGAGCACAACAGACGAGCGACTAGCTGATGTCCGCTGCATCTCTCCATCTGTAGATCAAGCACAAGGAATTGCTGCTCACCCGATTTCCGCACCCAAGAGGTTTTCAAAATCCAATAGTGAAGTACCGGCATCTTTCATGAAGTCTGTGCTCCAGGGGCTGTAACACAAGAAATCGGATTAATGCATGAGTGAATACGAAAATGCGAACGCAGGACACCACACGATTCATGCTTGACGACAAGTCAAAATACAGTCACAAACGTCAGCTTCCAAAACAGTGCAGCAACTGCTCTCTGCATAAATGCAGCTAGGTGCATGCGTAGTTCACACAAGTGCATGCTGAGAGGAGTTGGCTTTGATATTGCCGAGGCATGACAAGGCATGACTAGACTGTATGCCTTGTCCCTTTCCCCCTTCCTAAACTATAACATCCAAACCACCACTTGCGAATGGGGTACAAACTCAGCATTGTCTTCAGTAAGCCTATAATAATTATTATGTCTGAAGTTTTAATATTGTAACAAGAGCTTGATTTGGACAAGCTAGTTCACGCTGAATATCGTAGGTATAACGCAACAGCAGGAAGGAGAAACGGACAGGATAGAGTGCTAACTTTCAACTTACTTTATTGTAGATCTCCGGGCACTTAGACAGTATTGATTTCTCAGTTAGAAATATCATGCATAATCGCACATGTGGCATTGCAGATAGCATGAATTTCGCACCCTCTATAAAAGTGGGCAGAGTACCCTCAATAAATCCAGTTATCTGAGATTTACACCAATATAGGATTATGAGGCGCACTGTAGTAAAGTGCTCCATTAACTGCGACTCTCAGGTTTTCAATGTGCACTGACATTGCACATTAAACGGGCATGTAGCATATCATCTATACCAAAATACAACTGTGAAAGTCAGGATCAAAGCCTCGACTGTTGGTCAGCAATTGAGCACTGTACCTACTGCTCCACAGCAAAAGGTAATCAGTTTTCTTAAGTGAAGCAGAAAGCTTAGCAGCCAGAGTGTCTAGTAGTGGAATGAAAAGAGCAGGAAAAGTGCAATATATTAATCAGAATTGTTATATCTGCAGCACCAATAAAGCAATACAGGCACCACATACTGCAAGCATGTGGTAGGTGAGTGAAGAATCAATTATCCAACCAGGAGACTACACGAGGAAATCAAAACAACTTTGATTTGTCCACTAGGTGACAAAGTGTACAGATATTTGCAACATTCAAAACAATTAGACGCCAAAGTAAAACAATGAGTCGGTCAAGACAGATAAATTTTGCTCTGAAAACTCTAATGCCGAAAAATCAAGGTCGAAGTCTTATTTTTAAATGTTTGTGCCAAAATCAGCCGTACGGCGTCATGGATTTCGAAGCGCATTATTCATATTTAGGGCGACATTGGCCCAACATTTTCTGAAACTTGGGATGTGGAGCGGTGGCCTCCTCAGAGGATATCCGCTTCATTTTACCGATTAGGAACAATGTAGGTACTCCTGGACACGGTCGAAATCTATGAAATCAAGCTGATTGATGGGGAAACTTGAAGTTGGCATCACCACACGCACTTTCGTTTTTAAGGCTTTTTTGCTTACCAAGAGCTTCTTTGCATTGAGCGTGTGATTTTGGTATCGTGAAAGAGTAACCTAGTAATACAAGGAAAATCTGTTTTGTCTTCCTGTACCCTTGCAACGGCCAGACAGATGATAGATTTATTTGCCCGTTATACAGCAAGGCTCGGCAGCGCATGCGTGAGGCCTTCTGTAGCCTTGACAGGCAAAAAATTGGATTATCTCTTATGCGCAATATGCACTGTTAGCAGGGATGCTGCTGGTGGTTTGGTCCTTTTATCATAGTTTGCCATGGCTTTATCATTGTAATCTTTCGTTTGAGACAGTGCATATATATATATATATATATATATATATATATATATATATATATATATATATATATATATATATATATATATATATATATATATATATATATGACGTATGAAGCAATTGTTGGTAGAAGCCGATGAGGAAGAAGGCAGAAAGGAATAAACATGGCGTATGAGCCACGCCACGTCGCTCATTCATCGTAGCGTCATACAAGTCGACAGGATGAAGACCTCGCAACCACTTCATCGCCCGGCCATCATCATCGAAGACCTCAGCGAGACGCAGTGACCGAACGCGGACCACCAAGACCACCAAGCATCATGACAGCAGCATCAGACGACCTTCCCATCCCCAAGTACACCGGAGCAGCGGACGATGAACCTGTACAGGACTGGTTCAACCTGTTCGAGTTCCACGCTACCGCTGCATCTTGGTCGGAACGGGAGATGGTTACGAACTTCAGCGACTACGTCACCGGTGAGGCATTCAAATTTTACTTGATTCACATATTCGAGAACGACGAGTCTTGGCAAAAAATCAAAGAAGAAATGATCACCCGTTTCAAAGAATACGATGAAGACCTGTACATACCTCATCACCTGAAGTCTTTTCAACTTAACCATCACAGTTACGCGAAGTCTTCCCGCAGTAAGCGTATTTCCCAAACAAGACTTCAGAGTAAATATTCCACCATTGTACCATCGTATGACTCGTGCAAATACACTTCACGCATTACAACACCAACTAGGGACTTGCACGTCGCAGCAGAGAAGGTAATGCCACCGTATGCCGATAGGCATGTAGACCATTTTGCCAAAAAACCGGAATTACGGTTGGATTTTTCACGGGCAAATAAATGGGCATTTCCAATATATTTACGGCACCATAATACTTCAGGTATTACTGAACAACCTGAATCACTTGATGCTTCGTGTCGCACACATGGCCCACACGGCTTCGGACGCGTGACGGCATTTACACACGACGAGTTAGTAAATCTACATGAAACCAAACCAGACAACGAATGTTCACAGAAGCATCATTTGTTCAAAGTATTCAGTTCAGCAGTTCCACAGAGACAGAAACATTCACAATCAGCATCTTGTGAAGGAAAGTCTTCTGCAGAAGCGTCTAGTGTTAATCAATTACAAGATCGAAGTGACGTGAATCCAGTATACAACCTCACTGCCAACAATGAAAACAAAAGCAGAGGTGCGACTTCTGATGACACAAGTAATCTTCAGGCAACCACCAACAATGAACGATTTATGAATACAGAAGATTCAAGTGTGCGAGACCCCCCACATTGTATTGCACCAAAAAGAGCTGCATTGGTTGGCGTCGTAGAAGCCTGCAGAGAAATCACTAAGAATCCTGGCACATCACGATCGATGTCACACCCCAAGCAAGTCGACGAAAGCAAGAAACTACAATGTCAACGTACGCTTCAACATTGTCAACGACGAAAGAAAACTTCATCTAAACCACTCTTAAGGCTCACAGAACATAGCGAAAAGGCCCATCGTCGTGGATACATTCTCCACCAGAGATCGAAAATGGGCCTTCGATCAAAACATCTGCGACGTCGCTATGGAAAGTTTTCCAAAAGCGACAAAAGCACCCCTTGTACTCGGCAGGAACACAGGCAGCGCCCAATCAACCTCGATCGACGCGCACGCAAACTGCCTGCATGGCCTGTGTATCACCCACGACGAGGAATTCGATGCCTACAATATCGAAACTGTCGATTCTGCAAGATGTTCAAGCCTCATTCGTTCTTCACAAGAATACCAGCTGTGATTACCCCTATCCCCACGTCCAAAGCATTTTTGTGTTATCCAGGACGCAACCACCAGCCTCGCCCACCAGAACTCCTGCGTTAACCGGACTGCTGCACTCTCCCCTGAAGTCATTGAAAGATTACAGAACTACCCTGGAGCATAGGACCAATTCTGAATTTTGACGTTTGTGACTTTTTAACCTCTCCTTGTTTGCTTTTTCTTGTTCGTAATTCATGTATTCTTTTGGGGGGAGGGGGAATCGTGTGACGTATGAAGCGATTGTTGGTAGAAGCCGATGAGGAAGAAGGCAGAAAGGAATAAACATGGCGTATGAGCCACGCCACGTCGCTCATTCATTGTAGCGTCACATATATATATATATAGATATATATATATATATTGCACGGTGTTAACGAATAAACTGTCAGTCAGTGCTGTTATTTGTGTCCTCTTTTTTCCTTGCGCTCCGTCTTTGAATCTGCCTGTTGACGTGCCATCCCCGAGGTTTAGGCTAGGCGAAACTCAAAACGTTGAGAGTGCTCAAGAGAGCTCTGCGATCGCCAGCATGTCTCCCGAGTTGAGGAGGCACAGCAGGAGTGAAAAGGAGAGTATGTTGTTGGTAGCGGCTTTGGTACACAGCCTGTCACTGAATTCGTAGTCTGAATGGTTTGATGATCTAGCCTATATGCTGACAAAACTTAAAAAAACCGTTTCAAGGTCCCTATAAAGAGGGTGCTAAGATGCAGGCGGTTAGATAGGGAGTTACACATAGATAGAAATGCTCAAGAAGCATTGAGTTCACAAAGTGCTTTGCTTTTTTTTTTCTCTCGATTTAAATAATTTTTGTTGCACAGATTCTGTGAGTCAGCCCCGTTGCAATGATAATTATCATGACAAGTCATTAAAGTTCGCAAACCTTTATCATGGAACACCTCCAACTGGCCCATTCCTCACGTCTTGCCAACTTTTCGCCCCACACACAGCCTAAATCGCAAGAAAAGCTGGTGCAAGACAACTCATTCATTGCTGATTAGAGGCACCATGTGAAACTGACAGAGCTACTGCTGGTATGTCGTGAGTAGTAATGTCCCAGTGACATCCGATTGTGCTTACATGCAAAGCCAACCCCTCAATATTTAAACCAAAAATGCATTTTGAAGGCAGAAGTATTAAAAATATATTCAATGCATTCCCTCCAGCCCCACGTTAGACTTTTTAGGGTTCTTGAAACCAGCGTTTTTATTTAGACCCGTAATAAAAAAATATTTAAAATATGTGCCAGTACTCCTTAGAAACTGTGTGGCCTGCACTTAGGTTTACGTTACGCCAGAATAAATTAGCCTGACTGATGATAGTGATGAACAGGACGATAGTCTTCTATGGGATATGATGCCCATTATGACGTGCGTAACACAATGCAACAATTAACTTTGCAAAACTCAATACCAGAGCTGACGTTTTTTTTGTAACATTATGTTAAAAACAATCAGCTACACAGTAACCCTACTCAAGAACTGTTACTACAATTGTCCAGTGTTTCAGGTAGTTCGACATGTGCAAAGCAACAAGTGGTCACACTTTTAAATCGCCGTTGGCACAGTTTCTTCGCATCAGTAATTACAATTACAACCACGCAGATACAAAACAACCACGCATAATAGACGGTCTGGTATAGTGGTCTAGGAATACGCTGCCCCAAGCACTCGCACAATTGTACTGCGCTTTGTCACGAGGTCAAAATGTTTACGCGACTGCTGTAATATGTCGAGTGTCCCATGTCCGCAAGTAATTTCGTATGCGCGCCCAGAAACCAGCTGACGCGCTCGAAAGGAAAAAAAAAAAAAGAAAAAACGAAGGCGCGCACAGCCCGCAAAAACAGCTGACTTCAATGCAGCTGTGACATCGCGGCGGTTTTCGCGCCTCATTTATTTCCCTTCCGGAGATGGGTCAGGTCCAGAAATGCAAGGGGCCAAATGTGGGTCTCGGCGCATTGGCGTGTTGCAACCGGTGGTTCCAACGTCGGACACCCGCCAGGACCATTCAGAGACAAACGTGCACGTTGGGCCAGGTACCGGAAACAGGTGGCAACGTTCGCAGCACGGTAGCATGCACCGTGGCAAGCAAGCTACGAGCCACAGGCTACGGCATTCTCAACACCATTACACGGGAAGCTTCCTAGTAAATAGTACCGGTCGGTAGCTGCCATATGGCTTGCAGAACGAGACCGCAACGCATTTCGAAGCCGCGGTACCAATCACAGCATGCCCGGCACACCGGCTACTGCAGCATCCCGATGCGTGTACACAGTTCCAAGGGTTTTCGCGACCCTCGCTATGTCAACGTCCATGCCGAACGTGTCCCCCGCCTTCGCAGAGACGGCAGCAGCATTGATTAATCGCACACGCGCGCTGCAAAAACGGCGTGTTCGAAGGCTGTCCTAGGCCTAACGTCCAGCTTATCTCGCAAAACGCTGACCCGGGATACTCTCCCAACGCGCCACGTTAAAGGGAGCCGCTGACACGTGGTTTTGGGGGCAACCGGCCTCGGCCAACGAGTTCGCAATGACGCTTCGTTGCATACAACGCTGCGCAACCGGTGTGCGGTGGCGTCGCGGCAAGGAAGAGCAGCTGGAAGACGGTGACGTTACCTTGTACTCAAGGCGCTCGACTCGATCATCGCTGACTGCCCGTGGAAGCCGTGCAAGAGAAGTTTATTTGGTACTGCCGCCTGGTAGGTAGAGTAGTCGGCTTCGGCGAGCGCTCGCTACACAGGGTCACATCACTACACAAGACGACAGTTCCTACGCACGGCGTGTGGCAACTGCACAACCACGGCGACCACGACACAGGGCAAAAACAACACAAAGAGAACAATGCCCGCCGCAGCACGCAGTTTTTTTTTTTTTTTCCCCTCGCGGCTTCTTGCGCGCTGTTGCACCGGTTCCAAAACAGTCGATCCGGGATTGGTCGAAATGAGGAACGTGCCGGCAAAAACCGGGCCCCTCATTGGTTCGCAAGGACAGCTAGACAAATAGTAGTAGTACAAATGAGGCAACGCATCGGCACACTTGTCTGCTGTAGCGTCATCTGTTGCTGCATTCTAAAACATTTTTTAGAATCAGAGATGCAACACCTCAGAGACTTGCAGTGGCCGTTTTTCTACTATACTGTGATGATGGTATTATTAAAATAGCAACGATATACTTTTCGCTAGTTTCCAACACGCTTGCGCGCTTATTCGCACTTCATGCCTCGTTAAAGATTTTTGTCGATGCTCGTCGTCATGTGCGACCGAGCAAGTGTTCATTGCCCCTATCAAGAGCACTGTAGCTAGAGTGTACTGATAGAGTTTCATGCAATAATAGCATTGTATGAAACTCTATGAGTGTACTGTACCGTGGCGCTTCTGGATGACAAACATGAACACACACGCTCCTCCAGGGCAGCCATCCGCGCCTCCACTTCCTCACACGCTTTGGTGTAAGCGTGCCAGTGCGCATGTGTGGAAATGCAACACACCAAACACATACACAAAAAAAATGAGATAAAGAATTAAATTTGGCCAGCCTTGTAGTAATGTGTTTTCACGTGTTTTTGAAGACACTCTAGTTTTTTGTGCATGTTTTTCGCGCTATAATAGGGTCCTAGAATGTAACGCACGGAAATGGGAAGAGTTTTTGGCCTTTGCGTAGAATTAGGATAGGATACTGAGTGTGTCATAAAGGTTTTGTAGCCGACGCACGACACAATAATTGTGTCAGCGACGATGAAACATTCTGCAACTAAATAGAAAAAAAAAGTAAAAGAAAATTCTGTCGTGGAGGTGCGGGGTATCGATCCCCGTACCTCTCGCATGCTAAGCGAGCGCTCTACCATCTGACCCCCGGACGGGTGCTGAAGGTTTAAAACTACTATCATATGCAGTGGTATTCAACTAACCAAGCAATTTTGGTGTGTGTCTACAAGACGCACGCACGTGTCTTTGTGTACCTCGCTCATAAAGTTTACGCCACGACTGCGTCCATTTTTTTTTGTCTTCTTTTTTACGGCGGGCGACATGCTCGATGCACCCACAACCTTTTCACTTTTGACCGCGCGCAGGTCCCTCGATTTGAAAGCTGCGTGGTCGGCGTCTCCAAAGCTTGAGCGCACGTGGTCTCAGGCTCTTCCCCGCTCAGAGACGCTAATTTCTTACGCTTTTAGACGGGCGTTTTGAAGTCACGCTAAAATCGGCTTAACGACGCTAGCAATAGGTTAGAGCATTTACGATTCAATTTCCGCCGTACCCGACACCAAATCTACGAACTGCCGCCAAGAAGTCACAAACAAAAATTTCACTGTCTTATTAATTTTGTTGAATGGCCGAGTGATAGGATGGCGAATTTGCCTGTGCTGCCACAGAGCTTTTCTCGGGGTAATGTGTGTTCCCCCAAAACAGTCCCTATAGCTACGCCGTTCTTAAGACGATGTACACAAGTACTATTGTGGTCACATTCCATCCTCTATCGACATTTAATCATTCTCCTGCTCCCTGATTGATTGATTAATTGGTTGATTGATTGATGTGGCTGTACCCTTTAGATTGGGCGGCGGCTAACGCCATCTAGCCCTAATACTTAGTAAAACCAGCAACTAGATTTATCTTTTTTTTCCCCTTTAAATAGTGACGTGTAAGACTGGTACTTTGCAGTGAATGGTTTAATTTTCACTCGTGCCTTGACTTTAGCCAGCAATCAGATAACCTCCTTCTAGTTAATTCTACCCGCTTAAAGTCTATTTTGCCCTCCCTGTCTCGGAACCCCAGTGCTTTGAAGAACTCTGCGCCATCATCCTGAACTATAGGGTGAAGCCCTTTACAGAACATTTATCAAGTGTTCGGCAATTTCCCCCTCCTCTCCGCATGCACTGCATACCGCGTCTATCCCATCGTATTTGGCCCGATATGCCTTGGTTCGCAATACTCCTGTCCTGGCCTCAAACAGTAGAGAACTACCTCGAGTATTATCATAGATCCTTTCCTTGGACATTTCCTGCTTAAAAGTTCGATAGATCTCTTGAGCGGACTTCTTAATCATGCCAATTCTCTACATATCGTATTTGGCCCGATATGCCTTGGTTCACAATACTCCTGTCATGGCCTCAAACAGTAGAGAACTACCCAGAGTATTATCATAGATCCTTTCCTTGGAAACTTCCTGCTTAGAAGTTCGATAGATCTCTAGTGGTGACTTTTTAATCATGCCAATTCTCCACATATCAGTCTTCGTTACCTTCACCATCTTAACTGATCGTTATTTTTGGTTTGGCCCCATGCTGTTTTCTAAGTATTTACCTGTCAATTTTCTGGTTCGTTTCTTCCAATTTGTATCAACATTCTTCATGTACAAGTAGCTGAAAACCTTCCTAGCCCAATGCTCCTCCCCCATTTCTCTCAATCGCTTCTCAAATTTTATCTTGCTGCTAGCTTCACTGCCCTCAAATGATGTCCATCCCATATCACCTTGTACTCCCCGATTTGGTGTATTCCTGTGAGCTCCTAAAGCAAGCCTACCTATTCCTTGTTGCTTAATTTCTAATCTTGCTTGAACTTCTGATCTCATGCACAAAACCACATTGCCGAACGTCAGACCCGGAACCATGACCCCTTTCCATATTCCTCTCACAACATCATACCTATTGTAATTCCACAGTGCCCTATTTATCATGACTGCTGCATTCCTGTTACCTTTAGTCGTCACGTATAGTGTTCCCTCAGGTACTCGGTCCCATTGCTTATCAATACGCCCAAATATTTGTATTTATCTGTTATCTCTAGAGTGACCTCCTGTATCCTAAGCTCACTACCTTAATTATCATTAAAAATAATTACTGCTTATTTTTCCTTACTGAATCTGAAATCTAACCTATCTTCCTCATTACCGCAGATGTCCATCAATCTTTGGAAATCTTCCTTTTTGTTGGCCATTAGCACTATATCATCTGCGTACATCAATGCTGGTAGTGCCTGTTCAATGAGTTTTCCTTGTTTGAGGAAAGAGAGGTTGAAGCCAAGTCCACTTCCCTCTAATTTGGCCTCTAATCCTTGTAGGTACATCATGAATAACAAGGGTGATAGAGGACACCCCTGCGTAAGCCCCCGTTTTACCTCTGTGGGCTTGGATACCTATTTTTCCCACTTTATGACTACTTTGTTACTTTCATAGATATCCTTTAAAAAATCAGTGACTCCATCTTCCACAGCTACCGAGTCCAGTATTTCCCACAAGTCCTCTTGAACCACGCTATCGTACGCTCCCTTGATATTCAAATATGCTAGCCACAGGGGCCTGTGTTCTTTTTCTGCTATTTCGATGTACTGCGTCAGTGGGAACAGATTGTCTTCCAACCTCCTGTGTTTCCGAAACCCATTCTGCAGTTCCTCCAGCACCCCCTCATCCTCTATCCATGCCTGCAGTCTTTCCTTTATAATCTGCATTGCCAGCCTGTAGACCACTGATGTCACTGTTATAGGACGGTAGTTGTCACTGTTATAGACGGTAGCTGGTGAAAGAATAAAGAGCACCCCGTCGCGGTGGTCTAGTGGCTAAGGTACTCGGCTGCTGACCCGCAGGTCGCGGGATCGAATCCCGGCTGCGACGGCTGCATTTCCTATAGAGGCGGAAATGCTGTAGGCCCGTGTGCTCAGGTTTGGGTGCACGTTGAAGAACACCAGGTGGTCAAAACTTCTGGAGTTTTCCACATCTCTCATAATCATATGGTGCACCTGGGATGTTAAACCCCACATATCAATCAAATCAAAGAGTAAAGAGCAAAGAAAGACCGCTTTTCGTGAACGGTGATCGAAAGAGCATGCGGTAAATGCTCTATGCACCCCTTGAATACATCTGTGGTTTTATTTTTTCAGATCCCGCTACCCTACATACTGCACCACACTAGCGCTTCCACATAAGGCCACCCCCCCCTTGTTTAATTGCAAGGAAGCTTAATTAGTCGACCCAGTGACTTCGTTGTTGTAATGCTGGTCAGCTGACCTGAAGGGCGAGATCTGTGTTAGACATTTTCGCTATTTTGCAATACGTTTCTCTTCGACCAGACGGGATTCCGTCGTATTATTGATTACAGAGAAGCTGTATAAAGCCACATGGTCTCATTGTAACGGCTTGGTTATTTAAAAAAAAATAGTTGCAAAGCTCAGAATAAACGTGGTTAAGCATATAAGTTCCTGTAACTATAGTCACAGGAACTCCTGCGACAGCAGAACAACGACAGCATGCGCAAGTCGCCAGGAAGGCTAACGGCATCGCTATCGATTCTTAGCGTTGCTGGATGAAAGGGCTCATTCGTGTTCAGAGCCTTTCAGATCGAAAAATACTGCTTATAATATGACTGTGTTTTTGGGAACTGCTGCCGCTACAAACACTACCAAGGGTAAGCTTTCTGTCGTGCCGGAAAAAAGGGCCGAAAAGAAAAATTAGTTGCCCCTCCCTTCAACATTAGATAAGTGCCAATATCATGAGCTTTCATAGATACTGCGACACACTGAAGGAAAACCCCTTGACACAAACATGCACATTAGCCTCGTGTCAGATGAAGCTGAAATATTGTGCTTCTTGTTCTCTTCCAGAATTACTCTATTTATTAATTTTTATGGCAAGATTGCGATGGCTGTTGTCCCCTTAGGAAGACATATTGCACTTCAGGAAATAAATAAATGAAAAGACAAACAAAACTTGCCGAGGGCTTGCGATTGCTGCGGCAGTCATTTAACAAAATTTACAGCAGTATTGACACAAGAACTATGCACCTCTTTCGCCCCAGTTTTTTTTTTTTTTCGTCCTTGTAAGTAGCCGACGACTCCATTGTGAGATCTCCACAAATATGTCATTGTTGTACCTGTTTAAAATAGTACCTCTTCATTACTAACGTCCAGCACAGGAAGGCTGCAACCCAAAAAATTCACAGAATATTCACGGAGTGAATGATATGCAGCTGAGCATCCGTTCGTTCTTCCGTCTGTCTGTCTCGTGACAAGCATGAGCCGCTGCGGCCCTGCACGCCCGCCGCTTCACGTCGTTCATGCCCCACCAACGATCCGACACGCACGGCAATAATCCAGGAGGACTGAGAGAGGCACTCGTTCCCTGCACACCAAGGCACAGCCCGCGCAGCAGCCAATTGGAGAGTAGCGGTACAGTGCCATCTAGAATATCCTTACTCAACTGCAGTTTGTACGTGGATGGATGGATGGATGGATGCTATGAGCGTCCCCTTTATAACGGGGTGGTGAAAGTATGCCACCAGGCTCGACAAAAAAAAAAAACCTTTTTTCTTTTTTGATGTTGGCCTAATGCCTCTACTTCGATAAATTCTATCTTAATGGAAAAAAAGGTAAATTTTCAGCTTAAGTTCTCTGCCATTTACGGCACACTGTCCATATTTATTTTTCCAATATTTATTTTTGTCCTTTCTCTCTAATTTTCTGCCACCAATACTCTAACCGTCTCTTACTTATTTCAATCGCGGGTGTGTTCAGCTTTCCATTGTTGTCCCTAAAACCCAAGGCTTCCTGTAGGCTCGTGCCCAAACGTACACCTGGGTGGATATCTCCACATTCAATCAGAACATGCTCCGCCGTTTCCTTATCTTCCCGCAGCATGTGCATTGTTCTTCTTCTTTACTGAATCTTGCTTTATAACTACGCGTTCTAAGGCAACCCGATCTCGCTTCAAACAGTAAAGCGCTTCCCCTTGAATTATCGTAAAATGCCTCCCTCCTTATTTCATTTTTGCCCTTTCGGTAGGTACTCAAAGCCGGTTTTTTCTCCATAGCTGCCATCCAGTAAATCCTCTCCGCCTCCCTGGCTTTTCCTTAACGCTCTTTGTTGACATATGGCTTACAATACCAGCCGTATATTTACTAGTGAGTCTTCTAGTTCTTTTTCTCCACTGTGTGTCCACGCTCTTCCTATACAAATAACGGAACACCTTCTCTGCCCATCTACTCTCCTTCATATTTCTTAGCCTTTCTTCGAACCTTATTTTGCTCTGCGCTTCTCTCGCCTCAAAACCTGCCCACCCCATATCGCCCTTTACAGCCTCGTTTGTCGTCTTCCCGTGAGCACCCAACGCGAGGCGTCCCACAGTCCTTTGATTTACATCCATTCCCGATTGCACCTCTGCCCTCATGCACACCACTGAGTTCCCAAAAGTAAGCCCTGGAACCATTACACCCTTCCACAGACCTCGAAGCACCTCATACCTATTGTATCCCCACAACGCTCTGTGCTTCATTATTGCCGCATTCCTCTTTCCTTTTGCTGCCGAGGCTTTTTCCTGTACCTCCATGTATCTATCACTCTCATTTACCCATACTCCAAGGTACTTGTATTCGCTTACCCTCGGTATTTCTTGGCCTTGTATGGACACCGTCTGATCACAGGGATCATTGAATACCATCAATCCACATTTCGTTACACTGAATCCTAGTCCAAGAGCTTCACCTTCCCTTCCGCATATATTCGCCAGCTGCTGTATATCATCTCGACTGTCCGCAAATAAGACGATATCGTCCGCATAAAATAAACCTGGAAGCTTCTGCTCAATCATCATGCCGCCCTGTTTGTGTGACAGATTAAAACCAATGTTGCTACCTTCTAGCGCTTTTTCCATACTCACCATGTACAGCATGAATAACAGCGGGGACAAAGGACATCCCTGTCTCAGACCCTTGCTAACCTCAACGTTCTCTTTGCTACGCATTCCTTCCCACTCTATGCAAACTGTATTTTCTCGGTATATCTCCCTCAAAAGCTGTATACAGTCGTCGCCCATGCCCATTCCTTTCAATATATCCCACAAAATTTCCTGTTAACGTTGTCGTATGCCCCAGTGATGTCTAGAAAAGCCACGTACAAGGGCCTATTCTCTATTTTAGATATTTCTATACACTGAGTGAGAACAAACAGGTTATCGTCTAACCGCCTGTCGACTCGAAATCCGTTCTGAAGTTCTCCCAAAATATCGTTATGTTCGGTCCATGTTTCTATTTTAATTTTTACTGCTTGCATCGCCAACCTGTATAGTACCGATGTAATGGTTAGTGGTCTATACGAGCGAATCTTGTCCTTTTCTCCCTTGCCTTTATAGATTAAGTTCATTCTACTTTGTCGCCAACTGTCCGGTATTTGTCCGTCCTTTAAGCTTTTTTCTACTGCTTTTAACAATGCTTCTTTAGTGTTATGTCCTAGTTCGTTAATGAGGCTAACGGGAATCCCATCTAAACCCGG